>CM040189.1:74133029-74550529 GCA_022606455.1 Callitettix versicolor
ATAAACTTTTCAAGATGCGGAGAAATATTTTTAATCGCCAACGCCTATATTTCTCCTGGGTTCGAGCCCCTACAAAGACATTTTGGCCATTATTAATTCCAGTCTATTTGACCGGAATACTGATCTGTTTATAACTCTTAAAATAAAACAATCATGGTTGAAAGGGCTTATACAAAATTTACATGGAAAAGAAACATGGCTCCTAGGTGCTTTCCACGTACGAAGTACGTGTTCAGTCATTTTATTAAATAAAAATTGAACAACAATTGAATTTAGTCAAAATTATAGAAACGTTATCTTAAAATTGCTCCAGATATCGGCCTAATACTGTAATTTTCAGGAAAAGATTACCTTAAATTCTCTGCGAATAAAATTTAAAAATCGATTAAAAATTGTAAACTCCGTTTTTGAGTGTAAAATTTTCAGAAATTTTTGGGGGAGGACTCACTTTTGCTGGGGAGTATCACCTATCCATAACCGCCGAAATAATATCCACCCTATGCCACTGCCTCCTCTCTTATAAATCCGCTTATGGTTTTTATAAAAAATGGCGGCTGAATAAAGTTCGATTTTTTGTTATATTAAATTAAAAAATTTTAAATAGTAAAATAAATAGAAATTGTAATTGAATTAGATACATTCAATATATATTTTCTTTATATTTATTATTTTATACTTCTAAAAGTTACTGTATAACTAATGTTTTGATTTCTTTACGTCTTAAAAATATCCAGATTTTATCCGACCACCATTTTGAATACGGATACAGCATTAACTTTCTATTTACACAAATTCTATTGTATTTTAGAACATTTTAAAATTGTGTAATTGTGTAATTGTGTAATTGTGTAAGCTTGTTTTGCAAAATTTTTATTACAACCACTGCACAAAGGTAAGCTTGACATTTTTTACATTAAAAAGTGCTGTATATGACCAATAAACCTATCCTGAAAGTTACAGTATTCTATCTGTAAAAGCTCGTGAGGGGTTTCCAAACTTTTAACACTGTATAAGACCACTTACTATGTATTTAGCAATCATTTGATAACGTAGGTAGACGTTTTCACGATATAAATTTGACGTTTAAAAATTCTGTGTTACTATAGTAACTGTAAATAAATAATTTTTAAATTAATTTATAATAATAACTAGCTGTTACCCGTCACAGCTTCAAGCCTAATTATAATAATGTAGGTAATACAATTTATCGTCGATTTTCAAAACCAGAATAGGTTTATTTTAATTTAATGTATGTCTATATACAATATTATACGATTTATTTTTTGTTGATTCTCGAAACGGATTTTCGAGTACACCTAGATTCTTCTGGGTTGTGGCGTTTTTCCGTTTACTAAACTTGAGCACTTGGTCAAAATTTGATTGAAACCTTTTCGAACAGATTTCGAGAAAATCAAACTGCACTTTCAGGGAAATCGGCGAGTGGTTTAGTCTGCAGCGATTGATTTTAATAGTACTGTCAATCAACAGTACAGACAAATTGACTTAAAGTTATCCACGTAAAAACCACTTTTCTTAACTCATATTCTGTGTGTCCGAAAATGTGGACGTCTGCCAGTTTCTTTGTCTCTGTGGACAAAGCTAAAGACCGATGTGGACGAACGTAAGCACGTTGGTTCACCCTATTTTGGACAAAATCTCTTAAAAATGAATTTTCTCAAATCGACTAAATCATTTTGATTACATTTTGCGTAACTGTATTTATAACTACTGAAACAAAATTAAATGGATGAAGTTGAATGCCCATAAACTTTGAAGAAAATCGGTCTAATTTTTCAAAATATGTTTAGAATTTTTTCAAATATTCATTAACATACATAAATCAGATGATTGTTATTCAGGATATTGGAAATAGAAGAAATTTATATTTTGGGAGTAAAACTGGAATACACCCTGACTAGTGTCAATGTTTCGTTTGCTTTTATCGAATTACTCTGTAGAACCGTACGGAGTTGCATGACGAACGTAGATAGATTTTTTTGGTTTTTTATTCGATAGCTTACGAATCGGATATTTTTAGTGAAATAATTGAATGCAAGAAAGTTTGTGCAATGTTTTTTTCTCTGATTCGCTTACTTTAAGGTTATGTTTATTAGCGCTGAATTATCTAATGAAACCTGATTAATACTGTACCATCTAATCATCCATTGGCTTTGTTGTAGAATACGATGTTTCATGTCCTGAAGGGGCATTCCCCTGCATGAACACCTCTGTGTGTATCCCACAGAGAGCCATGTGCAACCATCACGTAGACTGTCTGTACGGAGACGACGAAGACATCATGAAATGTGGTAACCGGCGGTTTTAACACACTAAAAACTAAGAAACATAATATTTTATTTAAACATTATTCACTCTTTTCGACAATTTTTCATCTTTTACTTTTTTATAATATGTTTTAGTACAACTGCACTTACAGGCTTTAGATCAATTTCAGTAGTTTTTGCGCAAAAACGCTTTATTACAAACCCTGTATTAATAATCCAAAATATAAAGGCGTGAAAACAACGGGAAGTTGGAGAAAAAATTGAAAATAAAAGAAACAAATATAACCTCAAAATGACTAGCGCACGAAAGTAGGTCTTTTTCGCGAAAACGAATAATTATTTTTTTTTTTTAAAAAAGACGAAAAAACCTAACACGTTTTGTATATAACTAGTATTGCGTAAAAGTTATTAACCTTGGAAAGACAGTTAGGTTATTAGCATATAGCCTAGTGGTAGGTTAATGGCTTAAAGTAGTAATCTAATTCATATTATATTTCTGAAAGTTTGTTTGTTTGTTTGTTTGTTATTCAATCACGCTTTAACCACTGGACCAATTAAAGTGAAACCCTGTATTAATAATCCAAAATATAAAGGCGTGAGAACAACGGGAAGTTGGAGAAAAAATTGAAAATAAAAGAAACAAATATAACCTCAATCCAGTTAGGTTATTAGCATATAGCCTAGTGGTAGGTTAATGGCTTAAAGTAGTAACTTGTAATAAATTTAATCTTCCGCGGATGAATATATATATATATATATATATATATATATATATATATATATATATATATATATATATTCAATAATAAGAATCGAAGTAGAAATACTTTTGTTTTTACCACTTTAATCAATGTTAAAACCTATTAGCAAAATATGACAGGATAAGGTCTAATGTTTTAACGAAATACTTGTACCACTGTGGTGAAAGAGAGATAAAGGTGATTAACTTCATCTAAACAGTTGATTTTGCACCACAGCTGTTCCTATTTTAAATACTATTTCGACTGAGGTTATGTTACAGCAATTATTGACGATAATTATGAAATAACATTGTTTTTTTAAATTTAATTAATTTATTTAAATAACAAATTTAGAGCTAATCTTATATTAATTGTTGATATGGAAATATCGGTGTGTTTGACTGTGATGAGTATGTATTCATCGTGATTACTGTAATTATATAAAATGGTTATCGTAATTAATTATGCTTTCATTAGCAACATTTGTGTTCCGAATAGAAATATTTATCTTGTAAGGTATTCGCAACAAAGGTTGTTTAGAGTTCAAAGAAAAATATTGTGGGGTGAAGGATCCATCAACTTCATTCCACTGATAAAGTCGTTATTTTTTCCACTTAAAATTTGTGAATGAAAAACCGTTTTTTTGAAATTATTCGTAATATTCTACCAATCATTTCCATTAGACCAGAACAACGTCGGACCATGATGCAGCTGTAGACCAGGAGTTGGCGGCCAAAGGGTAGAGCCCCAACTATAATATTGCACAGTAAAGAAAAACTGTCTTCAGAGTTAATTTTGTCTTTGTCAATTTACTCTCGAACACCAAATTACATAATTTGGAATTTACTACACTGACTTCCGTTATCTTCACACATGACTATAAATTAAAGTGTGGACAACATTTCGTCAGTAAAATCCGTTTAGTCATTTCAAAATCGCATTACTTCAAAATCCTAAAACTTACAACTTTTTAATTGTTCAATCTTTAAAAAATCCTATTTCACTCTCGTCATCAGCGTCTAAAGTCTTCATGGTATTTACAGTTTTAAAGTTACATCAGCAACACACAAACCAACACTAACAGAAGTAAAATTAGAGTTAAAGTAAAGTGTAAGTAAAGTTAAAAGTTTTACCGCGGTTAGTATTTGTTTTTATTATTATTATTATTACACCCCGCAGGGGGTGCAGACTACCTGCACCTATTGACAGGATTTAGACGTCCCTTGTGGTACCCGAGTCTAACACATTTACACTTGCAACACTACACTTACGACTTTACATTCACACTTACATTTAGGGAGGCGATAATAGCCTGAATGTGCTTTTCGCCTTAAAATAACACACACAAATATTATTTTTATAGTAAAATATTAATAACTGGCAAATTAAATTTTATATAGCTATGTATAGGCCTATGTATATAGCTCTCTTCTAAGGCAGGACAGTAAGTGAAAGTTATTTATATTTTTACGAAGCTAACGCTTCTGCCGACAGTTCCATTGACTGTATTTTTGTTAATTATAAGTTAAAATGTTAAATCAGAATTTGATTTTTTTCAGCTGATATTCCGGAACACTTCAACGTATTCGTAAAATCCTTGCCTAGACTGAGTGTCACCTCTAAATGTTGTAAGTGTTTTTAAAAAAGAAACTTCTTAATGCTGTAAGTAACGTTGTTTCTTTTGTTAGAAAATTTAGTCGTTTAATTTAGGCATTTAAAATTTTGTATTTATTTTTATGGTTGCCGAAAAGAGGTTGCCACCGTTCTCTTATTCCACTACTGATTGCTTTGAAACTTTACAGACATTTTAATAAGTAAAAAAATGCTCTGTAAAAATTTCAACTTTTCATATCGAAAAGAATTGGTGCAGAAACGCAGCTAGATAGGACGAGTATTGAAAGGTTTATCAGTTTAGGTTCATTGGATTTTAGTATAAATCGATCACATGTACGATTAATCGAAATTCAGATCAGTGTATCAAATTTGAAATAGAAGAAATCGAAAAAGAACTCGACGGCAGACGTATTTTGATTTAAAACGTATAATGTTTTAGGGCTGATTGTGACGTTGGATTTTGCCAGATGCGAATGCACATGTTTATATTGATACGTAATAGTATATTTTGCGCGTCGCAAGTTTCATATTAAATTTATTATAATTAAAATTTCCTATTTCCGCTCTGGAGCCTTGCGCGTGTGATAACCACTACACTACGGAAACTACAAAGAAGTTTGACCAATTTATTTATATGAAATGTATTGAATTTTAAATTAATTAAAAGTTAATTTAATTTTGTAATTGTAAAAAAATATGTAGTAGTAAAAGATCAATTGTTTTATTTGTATTCGTAACGATCAGCTGATTTCATTGAACAGCTGATAGAAAGTTTCAGGTTATGTTGTTAAAAACTAGCTGTGTTAATTTCTCATGTTTGAACAAATTATCGTAATTAAAATAAAAAGGAAGAGAAAAAAAACATAATTGATTTTTATTTTTGGTTCAATAACATAAATTGTTATATAATTATTTCTGAACTACATTTTTCATTGAAATTTGGCACTTTGATTTTGTTTGTAAATGTGTAAAAGTTTAGCAAAATATGACGAACCGATTTTGAGAAATTAGGACAAATATTTTGGTTTTTGACGATGGCTCCTAAACTGATTTTTAAAACTACATCGACTTACACTTTAAGTACTTAGGAACTGTATTTAAGCAAAATTTTATCATAATGGTCGTAGCTGTTTTCAAAAATTATTCGATGCATACAGTTTTTTTATAAAAAAGAGGCCTAATCAAGAATAGTTAATTTTCCCTCTGTGAAATTGTTCTAAATTCTCATTAAAGCTAGTCTTTAGTAATTGTGTGTTATTGTTTGCACAGTACTGGACTATGTACCAGATGTTTGTACGTGCAACGACAGGAGAACTCTCTGGTGTAAAAACAGTAGTTTAACTGAACTGCCAGCAAACATATCTGCTGACGTCACAAAGCTGTAAGTTTTACCGTTATATAAGTGGCTGTCATTCACACATTGTCTACAATGTTTCCAGTTAACAGCATCTCTGTTCCGGAAATATTCACTCGGAAAAAAGCAGGAAAAACATATTCGCCTTTAATAAAAATAAAACACCTCTTCAAAAATAAGCGATTAGAGAGGAGAGGACTATCACGGTAAGACTAGCGTTTGCAATTTTGCTAAATTTGGTTCAAAACTTTGCACGAAAATCGATTTTGATAACAACTTGAACGCTTTCGTTGCCCAAAAACACCTTTTTAGAACTTAAAAAACAAAATTTCTTAATCTTACACTTTTTTTGAAAATATGTTTTCGCCATGTTAATAAACGTTAAAATCTGCATTAAATAACATTTTAAAACTTTTAATTCTAATTTCATGAAAGCGTAAAAAAGGAGTAACGTGATATTGTTACTTTTTGGAAATGCGCTTGCATTATGGCAGTGATTTTTGGATTTACTCTCTGACAGTCATTTCCTTTCATTTTACGTTTTACTGTATTGACTGAGTTGTGTATCTTGACTGGCCTACGAATAAATTTAAACAAACTATCATGAACTAGTTTCAAGAAATAATATTTTCGGTTTTTTGCTGATAGCATTTGAACCGTAGTTTTGTGAATCGTAAACAATCTAAGTGTAAAATAAAATATTACCAAAACCTTCGCCTGTTTTCAGAAAATCATATTTTTGTTTAACTTGAAGGGCAATCTAACAAAAAAAAAAAAAAAAAAAAACATCTTGACCATTCAATTTTTCAATAATTTAAAAATCGTCCCGAGACAATTTCATCTAAATCTGTGAATGTTTTTAGTCTTAATTTTTAAAATAAGACTAATGTTATAAAAATAAGATTTTCAGAAAATAATAATTTTTTTAATAAAAAAAACTATTTTTTTTTCAAAAAACGATAGACTAAGATTTATTTGTTTTTTATTTATTACTGAACTGAATTATTTCATTTGCTTAAAATTTGTTACACTTCATTGAGTTATGAATTTTCATTTAGAAATTCTTCGGGTTTAGTTTCAAAGCTCTTTAAAAATAAATAAAAACGGCATTAACTGGTTTAATGAAATTTTACTAAATTTAACAAAACATCTTCTCGAAATTCTGTTGATAAAAAGTGGAACATTTGTTTAATTTTAACAAAATCAGTTTGTCAGTTTTTTCTCAAGTTATGGTCGCAAATGAGAATTCCTAACTCGAGTTAGTAAGGCAAATTTTAAATAAGAATAATTCAGGGGAGTAAATTGAAATAAGTTAAATAAATCTTAACCTCGAACGTTATTTGTTTACATTTAGTACACTGAATCTTCGTATATGAACAAAATTAAAGTAAAATTTGATTAACTGATTTTGAAAAAACGTGTTGATAATCCAACAATTTCTTCTTGGCTCAGTTTTAAAGATACACATTAAAGCTAAACATTAATATAAAAACATGAAGGTGTAATATGAAACGATAGTATTGCTACACTGTGATGATGCGGTGTAGGGTATTGCACACCTAAACAGCTGATTCCAAACCACAGCTGTTGTAATATATTTTTACTGAAGTTATGTTTATTGCTAATTTTTACGATCAATGTTAATAATGAGAAATGCTCAAAATTAATTCTATTGAAAAATCTGTGTTTATAAACGTGGTATTTAAACAACTAAATTGGTTATTGTAATTAATTTTGTTTTAATTAACAAGTATTATATTTTTTAAGTTTAAACATCACTTACTGCAGTTCAAAACAAAAGTAGGTTAATTGAAACAGCGCTCAAAGACATTGTACTTGTATATAGCCTGAAATTGTAAAATCTGTCTTTTAATGTAAAAATAAGTTTAATATTTACAACCATTCTTAGAACAGAAATTTAATTGACATTTTAAATTATTAAAATATTCCTGTTGTATTGTAAAAAGTGGACTTTTTTTTGTTGCAGCATCCTGGCTAACAACTCATTAGTTCTGAAGAATGACACCTTCAACAGTTACACACAACTTAATGTTTTGTAAGTTAATCTCTTATCTACATGTTGTTTTCTAAAAATGAATATTACAGCGTGTAGTTCAAACGGTAAGGCAACGGACGTTCACTAGAAGTAGGTCTTGTTCGGTGGTTCGAAACTGATTACTACTGTTGGTTTTTCTGTGTTACGGGTAGAGCCGCGTATGAATAGTACAATTTTTAGCAAATTTCCATTGGAAAATGAGCCACTTAAGCTGCCATCAAAGTAATACTCAGACCTGGTACCTTGAAATGAGTGACGATCTGACTTATGGATCACTTTTTGAAGAAGTTGTTAAAATTTATTGCTTAAAGTCCATACTTTATGCTAGTTAAACTAATGAGGACGAGGAGTCAGTGGTAACGGCAACGGGAGCAACTACTGCTCGAACTAAGAACCTTTACGTGCGCAGTTGAGTGACGCAGCAGATTGACCGATGCTTTAGCCATTTCGACCACCCAGCCCTATATATATATATATATATAATGCACGTACTTTCGCGATTTTAGTTCGATTTATTTAAAATTCGGTAAAAAATAATTTTTGGCAATACCTTGGATTAGTTTATTAACCAACAGAATTTGTTCAATAGTCTCAAAATTGCCACTATTTCAAATCTTTAAAAATTCATATCTGTTTTTTGTCTTAAATATTTTTAAAATTTTTATTTCACTACAATAGTGATTACAATAATCAGCGTTGAAAACTGCATAAATTAGAGTTTTTAATTTTCAAAATCTCTCGAAATTAAGAAAGCTTATTTTGTCGGCAGTCATGGTTCGTTTTTGAATTTTCAATGAAATTTGAAAGTTTAATATGCTAACATTGGCAGAATTTAATGATTTAATGAAAGTTACAAAAAGAGGCTGAAACATAGAAAAAATTACTATTAAAAATTCGTTTCCATCACCTCAGCGAGACTGCCGCACGCCGTGCGATTATTTTTTTCTTTACGTTCGTACTTTACGCCAAGCTTACTGCAGTAACTGCGTCTCGAATCTACGACGTTGGGGTGCGCAGTCCAGAGACGCAGCAGACTTTTTTTATATTTACAAATAGTTGAACACTAAACAATTAACTGATTTCGATCAATACAACAACTACATTTGGCAAATTCAAAAATTATATCGCGAACGTTTTTGAACTTTCTAAAATGATTTCTTCAAGTACCCAAACTCAACGATTATATGGTTTTTCCAAATTACAGAAACGAAAACTACTATCTCGAAATTTCTGCACTAGTATGTCTACATTTTCAATAAAACGATATTTTTTTAAATATCTGAACAGAATTGAAAAAGACATTGTTTATGTCGTTTTTTTTTTGGTTAATTGATGTGGTTTTTTTAGACTAATTTTTTAGTGTATATCGATAGTTTAAACTAGATTTGAGGGGGAAGCAATACACGTTTTAGTTGAATGATTTCAACTTGTTTTAAATTATTATAATTTTAATTAGTGCAGTGTTAATGTACCATTATTTTTTTCAAATCACAAGCTCAAATTGCTTCTTCCTGCTCAATATTCTAAGATAATAGAGTCCTATATTTCAGAAAGATATTTTAGGATAAAGCAAGAAGAAGCGTATTCTGGTATGAAGAAAAACCAAACAGGAATGTCACAGGGTAGTGTATTGGGGCCAACCCCTTTTATATACTAGTGATTTACCAGAATTTGAACAAAATATTGTTGCTACATTTGCTGATGATACAGCTATTTTAGCTGTTAGTTTTTTTTTTTTTTTTGGTGTTTAACGTCCGACTTTTGTGCACACTTGGGTTAATGCAGATGATAGGATGATCTATAGCCTATGAAAATGCCAAGCCCTGGCCGGGAATCGAACCCGGGTCTCGGGGTGAAAGCCCAGTACGCTATAAACTAGGCCACCGAGACGGCAATATGTTGTGCTATACATCCTGTCCATCTCTAAGTATGCTATAAAATCATACAGGCAAACACTGCAAAAGGCATTTGCATTTGCAGAAGGCCTTTTGAGATTCTAGATTTATCTGTTAGTGATAACAACATGAGTCCACCAGAAAAGTACAAAATACAAACTACGATTTCACCAATAGGCGCATTGAGTGTTTCTACCAATTGTCAAGTGGTTCTACATGGGAATAAAAATAAATATCTTAGCACGAGGTTAAACGCCAGAGTTAGCTGGAAGCCGCATGTCAAGAAAAAAACCTGAAACTCAAATACAAAAGGACGTATTGGTTAATAGGTCGTCATCCTTCCTTATCAGTATATAACAAGCTATTGCTTTATCTGCAGGTATGGATTCAATTGTGGGGTTGTGTCAGTCAAAAGAATAGGGGTGTTATTTAAAGCTTTACAAAATAAAGTACTTCGTGGTATTGTTGATGCGCCTAGTTAGATGTAATGACAACTGCATACAGATATTGAAGTTCCAACTGTTGATAATGCAGTCAGAAAATTCGCTCAGTCACGAACAAAGACTACATCAACATGTCAATATTGAAGCCCTCCAGCTACTGAACAACGTTGGCTTCGTTAGAAGATTGAAAAGAAGAAAAATATTTGTACTAGTGTAGTTACTAAGTCATTATAAAAGACTAATTACTAACTGTAATTAATCTACACTGAGTGTTTATCAGCGGATGAAACTTAGTAATGTAGTAATTATTTACTGTATTAAGTTAGGTTAGAAATGATTAGCTCATTAGTGCTCTAACTAGATTGTTTAATTGTAATTTACTTTGGTTGCAGACACCTTGAAGGGAACTCTCTGACGTCATTACCGCCTTCATTATTTACAAACCTGACGAAACTTAGGAGGATGTAAGTATCGAAAATAAATTCATTTTTTAATTACCACTGAACGTATCATTTTGACCAGGAAAATAAATAATTTAAAAAACTCGCACAGTACAAGAAAAACTTACATTTTAGAATATGTATTAAAAAGAGCTCATATATAAATGCCCAAATATGGCGGGTGCAGAGCGGAGCGGACTAAGTATCCAGAACAGAAATTATTGTTTTCAATGTAAGTGCGGCCACTGAAAACGAAGCGGAGCTCGCATTGACTCGCTTTCAGTTCCGTTTTGAATGACCGCATTTGGTGGCCACCCGGCCTAAAGCTTAAAGGGTAGCTGTATTCCCTTTATGAGCCTAATCACCAATTTTGAGAAATTAAGATTTTTCTTAGACATTTTAAACTAGTTTACTTGGGTTCTTACGAACTACATTTTTGAGCAATCGATTTAAAAAAAACTGATGTTTAAAATTTGTTTTGCGAAAAAGAACATACGAATTTGTTTGAAAAATCAAAAATAAATTAAATAAAAAAACTGTCAGTGATGTGCACAGTCTGAAATATATATAGACATAAGGACAGATATCTAAGTAAAAAATAACTTTTTTGGTCACAGGGGACTTGAAATAGAATAGATTCACCAGATTAAATATCGATATTCTGGTTTTTTGTCGATGGGTTTGAATTGTTTAAAAATAATTAAATGTAGAAAGTTTAATCTTTTTGCACCATACAAGAAGACATTGTTCATTTTTGTATTTTCAGAAATGTTGAATTATGAATTATGCATATTTTAACGCTGATTATGATGGTGAAATTAGATTTTCCAGAAAGTATAAGATGAAAAGAGATATTGTTAATTTTTTGCAAGCTTATTTTACGTCAGCGAGACAGCTGCGTACTGCGATTATATTTTTATTTTATCTCGTTTTTTATTTTATAACCCTTATAGGAGATAATTGAGCGTTCGCTGCTGCTGGCATCTTGCTACAGAGTGTTCAATTACAGTTAAACAGACAATAGTACTGTCTACTTTCTCAAACGTCTCCACTGCCTGTCCTTGCAGCTTGCAGCGTTCGTAACGGCAGATAGTAACACTACTTGGACTACGAGTACGCTTTTTATATTGGTGGCTGTATTTCTAGTAAATTTATATTCAATGTTGTACTAAACTGGATTTATTATTTTACAGATTGCTAATGAACAACAAGCTACAACAGTTGCCTGAAGGATTACTGTCCAACTTGCCGACGTTACTCTGGGTGCTTCTGCAGAACAACGAACTGCAGACTCTGAACTTGAACACTTGGACAAACCTGGGCCATCTCAAATGGCTGTGAGTTGTACCTATTTACTAATAAAATATCTGACTATGAAATTAATTACAGACGAACGAATCCAGAGTTTACCGCGCCTCTGAACTGCGCACATCAAGGTCGCGGGTCCGAAAAATAAAAACTTTATATATATTGAAAAAACTACCACAAATTTTTATTTTATTACAACCTGGAATTTTTTTGTTGAATAAAAAAGTAAATGATGCAGACCACGAAAATACTGAAAAGTATATTCGTAGGCTAAATCATGTCGGTCAGTGTTTTGACTTTTCCTGTTTCGTTAAGTCACATTTAAAGTTCCGAAGTTTGTGAAACTGCTCTGTCGAAATTTCCGTCTATGTGTCTGTGGTGACTTCCGATGCTGCGATTCATCAATGGTCCTTCCTCTAAGTTGTTTGCCCCCCAAATCCGACGGCAAACTTTTCTGGCTTTGGTAACCAGGTGGGGTAGTTTTCCTTAAAGAACTTTCCATATTGTGAACTTTTCAAGGATGTTTTCTTCCTGGTGTTGCAAGTCACTGGTTACAACTACAGTGTTAAGTTGTAGAGGTTATTTTTCAGCCGCTCCTCTGGAGTACCGACGCTGACTTATATGCCGCACCTTTGGTGAACAGCATAAAACGAGATTCAGAAGAACAGATATCAACAGAAAAAAGATGGTAATGTCCGAAGCCGAGAGGAAAAATAGATCTGACCGCGGAATTAAGAGCAAAAAGAACTGCCAATAGGAGAACTTAAACTGGTCCCCTGAGGCCGTACAAGAAGGAAGAAGAAGAAGAAGAAGGTTAAACAACAACTGGATCATAAATTAAAGCAAATAAACGTTATATAAATTAGTATTTGGTAAATATGTAGTGACATTGATTTCTATTTTTTCACCAGAACGATTAATTACATGCCAAAAAGCAATAATTTAAAATATAAAGTTTGGAAAGTACGGGAAGTTTGAAAAAAATGAAAAGCGACCTACGTAACCTCAAGAATCACTCCACCGCGAAAGTAGATACCGTGGTTTTCATCACAGAAACAATTAAGTGCGTGTATTAATAATAAAAAGAACAGAAGCTAAAAAAAAAAGAAAATTTTAGAACCTAACACTGCCGGCCGTGCGAGATAAATATTAAGTATACGGCTACACGTGAGCAATGACGTCACAATATAGTTCCGTAAAAAATTGCCTGAAATCGCGTAAAAAATTTTTTACGTAGGTGAATATCTTTTAATTTAATATTAAAGTAGCCTACGTGATAAAATAATATTAAAAAAAAAGTACAAGTTGCACTCTATACCTAGGCTTTCGCTAGCTCTCATAACCGTCCCTTCATCCCTCATTGCTGTAACGTATAACTTACTAGAGTCGGGGACTAATAGTGAGTTCCTAAATCCATTACTGTCATGGTTATGTTCAAAACGTTACTATAACGCACAATGAAACAAGTCTCTACATGCGTGGCTAGTAATGTACATTTTGTTTCTTAACTATTGTTATCAATAAATAGCAAGTCGGGACAGTAATAAACACTCGTAAGCAGAAATAAAAACTTACAAAAGTTGTATAAAATTACAACTACTCCACATCAAAATGGCTGCCATCTGCTTCGTTTTCACGGATGGCGTTCCCTCGCGGTTAACCAAAGCGATCGCGGGTACGGTCGTGAGCAAAATCTGTCGGGAAAGACTTTATTGTTTATTCCTGAAGTCGTGTTTCTATTCTTCGTCTCCTCTATAAGATAAACACTAACTCATACTATGACAATATTAAAAAGAAGCCGATTTTGTCATTATTGCATTGCTTTTAATTTGGTTAAATTTGAAAAATGTTAAATCGGGGAACGGTAATTTAGATGTTTGAAAAATGTTAAAAAAACAACATTTAATTTTGTAAACAGTTATTTTTATAAATTCTCCGTAAACACATTTATAACGAAAAATACAAATATTTTTACTTTTATCGTGCTTTTTAATTCCAGAGAATAAAAAAGTCACGTTCTGAGAGAACCGCTCCTGTCTACCGCGAAATGGAAACAGGTTTTAAAACCGTGTTGACATAAGTTCTACTTTACCCCACGTGAGGGCGTTAATGCTCTGTATATATTTAAACTTGTAATAGGCACGTTGCCACACATTTCACTGGATAAATAATCCCCGACACTGAGCTAACATCATGTGTTCGGTTTTGTAATGTGATAAGAGGCAAAACTCGCTTTAATAGTTTAAAAAAAATATATTTTAAAATTTATGCAACGGTCTTAATGCTAGTGAGAGTGTTCGTTGAACAGAAAATTAATTAACAAAATAACATATCTAAAAAAAAACTTATACAGGGTATTCGAATGGTTTTTGCTAGAAAGATCTTGCAAAACCAAATCGGCTGATATTATAAAACAGTAAAAACTCATTGTTGTAATTTCTGTTATTTATTCCGTAATAACTGAAGTTCAATTGTCTTTTTAAAAAGGAAAGCTGGTTTGGAAATATTATTGGAAGACTGAGAATGTGAAAGAGGTTAAAATACGTTGAGAAACGGAATTTAGAACACTACCAGAAACGAGAAAAATAATTATAAGAATTTTTGACAAGTTTGAATCAGATGAAATAGTGAGAGATGCAAAAATATTATTGGAGGACTGAGGATGTGAAAGAGGTTAAAATAGGTTGAGAAACGTAATTTAGAACACTACCAGAAACGAGAAAAATAATTACAAGAATTTGTGACAAGTTTGAATCAGATGGAACAGTGAGAAATGCAAAAAGGATGGGTCTAGCCAGAGGAAAACCTGCGGTAATGAAAATCGCTGACCTTTACAAGATGTCCAAAGAAATCTTTCGGGCAATGTTTCCCTCTGTTCAGGCATGTTTACAAGATTATATATAGAGGCCAGACGTATGTCTGGTTAAGATATATATACTTATGAAGAGAATCTCGATATTATTTGTAAATGATGTCAGGATAAATGCTGAATAACACAGAAGATTCGAAGATTGTATTGTTTGGTCGGATGAAGCCAACTTAAAACGTAATCAGATTAATAGGCATAACTTTCCTATATTAAAAAAAATTGCATCTAAATTTACATTCTAACATTAAAGTTTTCTCAAAGGCCATGGGTTTGTCAACAATATCTTCGAACGTAACGCGCACTCCATCACATCTCGGGATTTTCAGACTGCAGTCAGCGTATTCTGCCCGGCAAAGCACACTGTCACGAAGACACCGAGGTCGCGATCAAGTATCCAAGTACATATATCACTGAGGCTGGAGAAAAAAAACAATTTTTTTTACTAGACGAAAACAAATCCATACTTAAATTTAATGTAACTCCGTAAATTTACCAAGCTCAACAGTATTGTGAGGCCTATCTTTAAGGCCATTTTTCTTTGAAAAAACCAACACCTTATTTCTTAGTAATTACAAGTGTTGATTTATTCCTGCTTTAGGTAACCTCAATGAAAAAGTATACTATTAACTATAAGGAGCTCCCAATCCACTATCACCTTGACTTGATGGGAGTTCCTAACAAAACTCCCATTGTTTGTTCAACAATGAATAGAAAGAGCGGGAAGTGCTTTGGAGTCCCAGGCGTACTTTTGGAGTGTTTTAAAAGACACTCGATAATGAAGTTAATTGTTCAGTTACAATACAATACGTAACCTATTTTCAGATAGATTATTCACTACAACTAGTTACTTAAATTGAAAGTTGTAGTAAAAGTTGCAATTTTAGTGAACTATTTAATTTTTTCCGGTAAGTGCTATTCGTCCTAAGTATACCTATTTTTAGATAGATTATTCATTACAACTAGTTACTTAAACTGAAAGTCGAAGTTGTAGTGAACTATTTAATTTTTTCCGGTAAGTGCTATTCGTCTTAAGTATAGGCTACCTATTTTCAGATAGATTATTCATTACAACTAGTTACTTAAACTGAAAGTTGAAGTTGTAGTGAACTATTTAATTTTTTCCGGTAAGTGCTATTCGTCCTAAGTATACCTATTTTCAGATAGATTATTCATTACAACTAGTTACTTAAACTGAAAGTTGAAGTTGTAGTGAACTATTTAATTTTTTCCGGTAAGTGCTATTCGTCCTAAGTATACCTATTTTCAGATAGATTATTCATTACAACTAGTTACTTAAACTGAAAGTTGAAGTTGTAGTGAACTATTTAATTTTTTCCGGTATGTGCTATTCGTCCTAAGTATACCTATTTTCAGATAGATTATTCATTACAACTAGTTACTTAAACTGAAAGTTGAAGTTGTAGTGAACTATTTAATTTTTCCCGGTAAGTGCTATTCGTCCTAAGTATACCTATTTTCAGATAGATTATTCATTACAACTAGTTACTTAAACTGAAAGTTGAAGTTGTAGTGAACTATTTAATTTTTTCCGGTAAGTGCTATTCGTCCTAAGTATACCTATTTTCAGATAGATTATTCATTACAACTAGTTACTTAAACTGAAAGTTGAAGTTGTAGTGAACTATTTAATTTTTTCCGGTAAGTGCTATTCGTCCTAAGTATACCTATTTTCAGACAGATTATTCATTACAACTAGTTACTTAAACTGAAAGTTGAAGTTGTAGTGAACTATTTAATTTTTTCCGGTAAGTGCTATTCGTCCTAAGTATACCTATTTTCAGACAGATTATTCATTACAACTAGTTACTTAAACTGAAAGTTGAAGTTGTAGTGAACTATTTAATTTTTTCCGGTAAGTGCTATTCGTCCTAAGTATACCTATTTTCAGATAGATTATTCATTACAACTAGTTACTTAAACTGAAAGTTGAAGTTGTAGTAAACTATTTAATTTTTTCCGGTAAGTACTATTCGTCGTAAGTATACCTATTTTCAGATAGATTATTCATTACAACTAGTTACTTAAACTGAAAGTTGAAGTTGTAGTGAACTATTTAATTTTTTCCGGTAAGTGCTATTCGTCCTAAGTATACCTATTTTCAGATAGATTATTCATTACAACTAGTTACTTAAACTGAAAGTTGAAGTTGTAGTGAACTATTTAATTTTTTCCGGTATGTGCTATTCGTCCTAGGTATACCTATTTTCAGATAGATTATTCATTACAACTAGTTACTTAAACTGAAAGTTGAAGTTGTAGTGAACTATTTAATTTTTTCCGGTAAGTGCTATTCGTCCTAAGTATACCTATTTTCAGATAGATTATTCATTACAACTAGTTACTTAAACTGAAAGTTGAAGTTGTAGTGAACTATTTAATTTTTCCCGGTAAGTGCTATTCGTCCTAAGTATACCTATTTTCAGATAGATTATTCATTACAACTAGTTACTTAAACTGAAAGTTGAAGTTGTAGTGAACTATTTAATTTTTTCCGGTAAGTGCTATTCGTCCTAAGTATACCTATTTTCAGACAGATTATTCATTACAACTAGTTACTTAAACAGAAAGTTGAAGTTGTAGTGAACTATTTAATTTTTTCCGGTAAGTGCTATTCGTCCTAAGTATACCTATTTTCAGATAGATTATTCATTACAACTAGTTACTTAAACTGAAAGTTGAAGTTGTAGTGAACTAATTAACTTTTTCCGTAAGTGTTAGTCTTCCTAAGAAAAGTAGACCTTTAAGAATAAGATAAATATGCAGAAACTTCCTTAAAAATTTTTGATTAATAATTATTATTTATTCTAGATAATTATTATTTTGCTTGATTTTAGAGAGCTGTCAAACAACAACATCACGTTAAAGAACGAATCATTTCCAGCCTTACAGTCATTGGAGATATTGTAAGTACAGCAATTATAACGATCAATAAAATAAGAATACCGCTTCCTCATCCGTGCATATGTTTAGTGTGTATATATAAATTTAGGCAATTGTGATTATTTTTGATCAAACTACGATTAAACAAAGTAAAGAATTTAATGACGTAGCTGTAAGCATTGTATTAATTTATTTACACATTGCTACAAACTAAAAAAGCTATTGACAACAATTCGTAAAATTAATCTAATCTCTCAGAATCTGTTTATCAAAATATATGAAATTTATATATTATCAAATGTATGAAATTTGAAATAAAAATTATGGAGAGCAAATAGAAAAAATAAAATAAATTCCAACGACGGTCACAGTTTATTTTTGTTTTTTCGATTTACCCCCTTAAACTGCAATTTAAAAAAATATATATTTGATACCCTGACTTGAAACTTAATATTTCGTTATTTTAGGAAAACCGACCGAGTCGATTGAGGTAGAAAACAGTTGAATATTTTGTAATTTTTTTTTAAATACCCACAAAACGAACTTATTTTCAGATACGGCAAACTACACTTACGAAAACAGTGAATTTGTTTAGCGATGTGTTAAAATAGACAGATCAAATTTTTGGACTCAAGGGACTTAAAAAAAGTTATATATCAATCAAAATCTCAATGTCATAATGCACAAAAACACGTGTAAAACTTTTGTTTTTGGAATATAAAAGAAGGCAGCACTCAGCTGTTTCGTTCCAAAAAATAATAGTAGCGCAATAATTTTGTTTAACATATTATTTCTTGGAAATATGATTTTACCGTCGTTATCAGAGCAAAATATAGGAACACATACTAAATCATTTAATTAAAAAAATATTGATAACACGAAAATGAACCCTGACCTTAGTCAGATTCATTTTCGTATCCTTATTGAAATTTAAAATTCCAATTTATGTAAATGTTAACGCTTATTACAATGGTAAAACCAGAGTAAGATGCAAAAGTTATAACATTTTTAAAATTTCGAATGGCCGCCATCTTGAAACGGTTCAATTGATTTTGCTGGGTATTCGACTAATATTAACTACTACCAAAATCGATCTTTTTGCCTAGTTTTAATGAAGTCGAACAAAAATTACGAACGTTGAAGTGCATAACACACATAGGCTACAACTTTTTTTATTTTACACTTTTTGAAAATCTGATTTCATAATCTAAAATCATCGTTAAAATCAGCATAAATAAGCATTTTAAATTTGATGACATTCACTGTTCAATTTTGTATTTTCTAGTAATATGGAATTTAATATGACAAATTTATGGCAATGATTTGGTTCGCTCTTGGCACAAAAATTAATTTTTGTAATAGTTTGGGTAAGTTTGTTACACGACAAAATATGTCCAACTGTTTCAAAAATAGTGGTCATTCCAAATCTTTAAAATTATCATGCATTTTTTTATCTTTAAATTTTAAAAACGAAATATGATTTCATAATCGTAATTAAGGTTAAAATATAAAAGGATGTAAAAGCTTCTAAATTCAATTTAAAATTAAAAATGCTGATATATTGTGAGTGTTACTGTAAAACCAGATTTAAAAAAAATCTTTAAAATAAAAATATTCATAATTATTTGAAGTATGTTTTCAAAATGTGTAATAACTACGTACATAAATGATTGTGTTCAATAAATTTTAACAAACTAGCAATGTGATTCTGCGCTTAAACTTTGTATCGATATCTTGAATTATAAAAATTAGCCTGAAAATGGATATCCCTCAAAATGTCAATATCGATTTCTTATTGTCGACCATTTTTTACATTGAATTTATTGAATATAAATGTACTAGAATGATAATACTTCTGAAAGATATGTGAGCGCTCGCTGTGCTGGTGGCATCTTGCGGCAAAGTGTTCAACTACAGTTAAATAGATAATGGTACTGTCTATTTTCTCAAAATATCTTTCTCCCGTCCGTGCAGTTTACAGCGCTCGTAGCGGCAGATAGTCCAACTACTTGGACTTCAACCGTTAATATCGAACACGCTTTTTATAACTGTGACTTTACTTCTAATAAGTTTATATTCAACAATAATTTACATTAAATGCATATTACAGTGCTTGTCCCGCAGGGGGGTACTGATTAACTGCACCTATTGAGATGATTTAGACATCCCTCGCGGTACCCGAGTCTAATACACACTTACACTTACAACATTACACTTACGACTTAACACTTTACACTCACACTTACATTTAGGAAGGCGATAATAGCCTCAATGTGCTTTTCGCCTTAAAATAACAAAATCAAAAAAATTACAGTGTTTGTTTCTTATTTGTTACAGAAATTTATCTTACAATAAGATAGAGGTTATCCTGCAAGGGACTTTTTCCGAATTGGAAAACCTTTCAGACTTGTGAGTAGCCTGTACAGTTTTAACATCCAAAATCAGCTGTTCGCAGCAGTTTTGAGGACGATGTGGAAATTCCAAAAAGTGTTTAATGTCACATCATAACATAAATTGTAAAACGGAAGTATTTTTCATTATAAAAAAAAACCATAACAGCTCTCAAAAAGATATGTAACATTTTGAACGACTCCTAAAGGTCAAGGTCAGAACTTATTTTCTGGTTACTGGTCTGGAGAAAGCAACATGTGAGCCTTTCTAATAAATACGGACAGACTTTTGCCAATTTTGAATCCACAAAATATTTTGGCATTAAAAATAAAACGATATTTTGTGTTCAATATTCATAGTTTTTAACACGGTGGAGAAAAAACGTTATGCAGCGTCAGGAGCCACACTTTTGTCATCGCTTTAAACAACGTAGTAATTTAATCACATCCGATTGGTTCCGCTAATATCAACTATACTTTTACACTAAACCGCAGCAATTCTTCCCCGGCTTTGAGCAGGCTACGCTTGCGAACCACGTCAACAACACCCTCGTAACAAGTACTAACTCGTAACTGCTCGCCATGTACACAAATCTCGTATCTAAAGTACGCTAGAGTTTCACATTTCTGTCGAAACAGTTATTGCAGACGCACAATTACGAATCTCTTGAGGCTCTATACACTATAGCTTCTCTTTGTGAATAAAAGTCCGCCGTAAATACCAAGTCCAAAATCGATGTTGGCGGAATATCCAAAAAGAGTAACATCCTAGGTGCTAGACCTGTTAAACAAAATTGCTGTGTCATTCCAACTCATCCTATTGTTGGAATGAAGGACTACTACTTTTTTGAAAAGAGCCAGTGACAATCAGATCCTATAGCTTTTCGTAATCGAGGACGAAATTTTTTTTACTGGCCAAAATTCTAAAATAGTTAAAAAAGATTAAAATTTGTGTGTGTGTGTGTGTGTGTGTGTGTGTGTGTGTGTGTGTGTGTGTGTGTGTGTGTGTGAGCATATATTTAGGTCGATTTCCAAAATTTCGTCTGTCTGTCCGATCACGCGATTTCTAAACACGATATCGAGAAAAATAGGATCAATAAATTGACTTATGGTTTGTAACACTAAACCAAAACACTGTCAGCAAAACAAAAGAAGCCTATTGTATTTCACTATTGTTACTCAAAAATTGCGGAAGCTAGAGGAAACTTGTAGGAGGGTTAAACATTTTTAAATTGGGTTAAGTAGCGGTTATTTCGAGTAGAGTATCGTATTTACTGAACATTTTGTGCTGAATCGGAATATGCAATAGGAATTGAAAAACTTAGTTTTTTTTAGTCCCTGAAAGGCCAAACCGTCAATTTTGGAATTTTTGTCTTGAACCTGAATACGAGATTTGAATTTGAAATGTCAAATATCGAAATTTTTTCTCTGAATCCGAATACATCACTTGAATTGTACATTTTTAAATTTTGGATTTTATATCGCTAAAACTCTTTGGACATTTTTCTGTCCATTCCTTTCCGTTTTTTCTGTGATCATATTGGATTCACTTTATTTTATTTTTTTAAAAAGGTGGAGTCAAAAAAGTGGTGCGGATATTCTTAACTGAGAATCCAATTACTTTTTTTTTGTTTTAAACATCTGTTTCCGGTTCCGTTCATTTATTCCTTTGCTTATAATGGATTAATTTTTTGTTTTTATCAGTATAAATACATTTCGTAAAATGTCCTGTTTCTTATTGTTACCACAATTCCCTACACAGAAAGCTTCCTTCTTCGATCCAGACGACTGAAATGTTGACTGGATATTAACGTTATGTTCACTGATATATGTAAGTATAATTATGAGTTTATACTAATTTTTTCCGTTTTCAGAGACTTAAGTAACAACAGAATTCACTACACTCATAAAGACGCCTTTTCGAAACTGGTTAACCTCAAAGAATTGTAAGTATTATGTAATGGCTTATTTTGTAATTTTAATAATAAATGCCATTATTATTTTACAATAATTATAATCAGTTTATTGAAGTAAAATTAGTTTTTAAACAATTCAGTTTGCAATAAACGGAAATTTACGAAAAAGTAGGTAAAATAAATCCAAAAAACTCGCTCTGTTACACAAAATTTCATATCAGGATTTATTTCGTTTTAGTTAAAGCATAAAAATGTGATTAAATTCTTTGTTCGGTTGAATATCCAAGAAGGATAAAATCTATGATACACTAAATCCGTTTTTCCGCCTATTTTAATATAAAATTTTTAATTGTCTGCCATTTTTAAACAGGTAAATTTATGAAACTAGTTATTTTTTTCCAATTAGGCCTCTATCAGTAAAAAAGCATGCTAAGTTTGAATCGTTCTGGATTCAATATATAAACATAAAATATTTCATTAAAAAAACAAAATTGTTGCTTGTCGGGTATATTTTGACATATTTTGATATATTTACGAAATATTTCAAAATATTTCGATATACTTGAATATATTCCAATATATTTTGATTACTTCAATGATTTTTTTATTTTCTTGTTTCTAAACAACTGCACATTTTTCTGTTTCAGGAACCTAATCAACAACCTCATTCTCAGCTTGCATGACCATATATTTTTACATTTAACATCTCTAGAGAAACTGTAAGTTTTGTTTAATACAAGCAGTTTTGTTTGTATAATTATTAGAAAAATTAATATTATTTACAACCTTTTTATTTATAATTTTTGTGATTTTATTTTTGTACGTTATGAAACATTAAAACTTTTCTGTTCACATATTTCTCTTAAAATTGCGATTTTTATCTTAATTTTAAGAATAAGTTTTCATATATTATTATTGTAAGCATTCTGATAGGTCTGGTACCAAAAAAAGACCTGATTTATTGAAATTACATATTTGGGGTACCTACAGTTTCGTCAGAACACCAGGGAACTCTCGCAATTTTAAGATTTTACAATAAAATAAAACCGATAAAAAGTATGTAAACAGAATTTCAGGAGCGGTATAAAATGTCCCTGTGACAGTGCAGCACAATGCAGGCATAGGTGACAAATAATTGTGTGTACCGAAATAACTGTTAAAAAAAGAACATTGTTGACAGTAATATTTAAATTATTACTGTATACAAGACTTAAATAATTACTGGACGAATCAGTTTTGAAAGTAGAATCGGTAAGAAAATCTAGGCAAATTCTAATACGTCAATATTATTAAATAAAAGACTCTGCTTTTAGTAAACAGTGAATACTGTAGCCTAATTTAGATATATAATATAAAATCCGGTTAGGCCTATTGTAAGTTTCATTTGTAAATATTTCAATAAAGTACAATGTTAGAATTCAGTCATTAATTTTATAGGTTATAGTTTTAAATACGAAAGTAGAAATATGTAAGGCCAATTATTAAATAACCTGAATAGAATGACTGACGTTGCTTTAAAATAACTACAAACTTCTTGCTGTACAGTGTTGTATATTATTTGTTTCTTCTTCCCAATAACTGCGAAAGATTGCACAGGCCTACAGTTTTAATTAATAGTATGTTATAATTTTATTGTAGAATTGCATACTATTTATTAGAAAAAATATACTATTTTAGAATTACGTACTTAACGGGAGATCTATTTGAGTACAAAAAAATGTCACGAAGTGTGACAACATATTATGTTTTTTGATTAGAGAATGTGGTTTCATTTATAATATAACAACTTATCATTCAACTGTTTTCCAGTCGCTGGATGTGATTAACTCTTTAACATGGACACACTTTAACAGCATATAGTCGGATAGTTAAATGTTATTTCAGTTATACAACATGTGATTAGAAGCAGCTGTCCCACAGACAATAACACATTATATGGCTGCAGTCACATTATG
The DNA here is from genome assembly GCA_022606455.1 of Callitettix versicolor. Taxonomy (NCBI): domain Eukaryota; kingdom Metazoa; phylum Arthropoda; class Insecta; order Hemiptera; family Cercopidae; genus Callitettix; species Callitettix versicolor. The sequence goes on from CM040189.1 coordinate 74,157,196, forward strand.
TAAACGATTTAAGGTACAGAATGTTTCAAAATGACAGTGAAACGCACAATATCAGTTACTCTAAAATATGGTCTAAACTTCGCACACTCGTAATATCTGTAAGTTTCATACAACTGCAAAGTTTAGGCCATATGGTAGAACACTCCTATTTTTCTTATACTAGTAGTTCAAAAAATGTGGGAATTGTGGTCTTTGCAACATCTTCGAAATTTAGGCCATATGGTAGAACATTCCTATTTTTCTTATATATTAGCAGTTCAAAAACATGGGAGATGTTGTCTGCAATATCTACAAAGTTTAGGCCATATGGTAGAACATTCCTATTTTTCTTATATACTAGTAATTAAAAAAACATGGAAGATGTGGTCTTTGCAATATCTGCAAAGTTTAGGCCATATGGTGGAACACTCCTGTTTTCTTTATATACTAGTAGTTCAAAGAACATGGGAGATGTGATCTTTACAATATGTACAAAGTTTAGGCAATTTTGTAGAACACTCCTATTTTTCTTATATATTAGCAGTTCAAAAAACATGGGAGATGTGGTCTGCAATATCTACAAAGTTTAGTCGATATGGTAGAACACTCCTGTTTTCTTTATATAGTAGTAGTTCAAAGAACATGGGAGATGTGATCTTTGCAATATCTACGAAGTTTAGGCCATATGGTAGAACACTCCTGTTTTCTTTATATAGTAGTAGTTCAAAGAACATGGGAGATGTGGTCTTTGCAATATCTACAAAGTTTAGGCCATATGGTAGAACACTCCTATTTTCCTTATATACTAGTAGTTCAAAGAATATGGGAGGTGTGGTCTTTGCAATATCTACAAAGTTTAGGCCATATGGTAGAACACTCCTGTTTTCTTTATATACTAATAGTTCAAAGAACAGTAGACCTCGCAGTATATCCTTAATTAATATACAGAGCACTCCACAACACTCGTAACTTTTCCGTCAATTTAACCGGTAAACATAATATTTACGAAACATTTTATTTGACTAAATTTCCTGGAAATTTTATGCTCTTCCTCCTTGAAGCGTTCAAAATTATGATTGGTTTTGTCTTTCAGGAAATTATTACAGGAAATAACTGAAACTACACTCTCAACATTAAATCATATCTCGCCATCTTGAAACGGAAGTGAATTGGAATAATCCTACCCAATCCTACGTCTTTCGGGCTTTGTACTCGTACCTTTGTACCAAATCATACAACAATTGGCCAATGATTTTGATTAAAGTTGCATACACTCGTTAAATAAGAGAACACAATCTTGAAACGGAAGTGAATAGGAAAAAATCTTATACGTTATTTGGGCTTTATACAAGATTTCTTCGTAGGAAATTTCAAGATAATCGGTTAATGCGTTTGGTCGAAACTGCGTACACTCGCCATTGTTAAATAAGAGGCCGCCATCTTGAAACGGAAGTGAACTGGGGGAGACAGTCTTACATTTACATAATTTGCTCTTTGTACAAGATATTTGTACCGTATTTGTACGCTCTTTGTACCGTATCTGAATTTGTTTGGTCAAAACTGCGTAACAGACGAACAAACGAACACAAACCAAAAGCGGAACAGTCAAGTTGAAACAGAGAACCGCTTCGGTCGTCAATTATTTCGTTACATTTCTGTACATTAGGAAATACGCGTACTTCGACGAATTTGACATACTTCGATATAGTTTGATTATTTCGATGTATGTTTGATATTGTTAATATTTTCTTATTTCTAGCACCTATTTGTTAGATTAGCTGCACCTATTGAGAGGATTTAGACGTCCCTCGCAGTACCCAAGTCTAACACACACTTACACTTACAACACTGCACGTACGACTTTAACACTTTACACTCACACTTACATTTAGGAAGGCGATAATAGCATCAATGTGCTTTTCGCCTTAAGATAAAAAAATTCTTATTTCTAAACCACTGTATATCTTTCTGTTTCACCACCGTCTCGCTTAAGTGATGGAAATAACAAAAACAAGTAAATAAATCACAGAAAAGAAATAAATGCAAACATTTTTAATTTTTTCACTTTCTCCCTATAAGCTGTAAGAAGGAGAATACAAAATACCGATCTTGTTATTTTAATGAATTTTTACGTTATTGTATCCATTGAGTCCAAAAGAATGTTTTTCACAAAATCGACAATAATGATTTCGATGAAATTTTGCTTAAACGTAGTCCATAAGTAATACCACAATATGTATGTGATCACCATATCCCCCAAGAAAATCCCGTTCAGGAGATATTGAAAAAAACCAAAAATGTCGACATAGTTTATCAAAATTGGTTCATCATATTTTTTCCAAGTTCCAAACATATTGAAGCTTTATAACTCAAATAATTGTAGTAAATTTTAAATACAAAAAATGTGGTTCGGGATGAAATTGATAAATCAAAATCAGAGCCTGTAGTATTTCTTTTATTTCTTTAATTTACTTACAAACTGTAAATAAAATTCTTTTATTTTCAAATCCGGTAATTTCGTTTGATCTATGAATATGACCAAAACTTGAGCAAAATCTAACTAAACAGTTTTTGTCGTTAACTTCTTAATTTTGTGTTTAAATAGCTGAAGGTGAACAAGTTTGTGCAATTTGTTCACTCCATTTATTTTCTATAGACTTTGTAATGCTGAAAATTAAGATTATTACCCTGATAATATACGACTGTCCTAAACCATTTCAGCTTACTGTATTACATATCCTATAGGAGCTAAAACGACCTGACCAACTGAGCCACGTCGTTTCACCAATACAGTAAAATGTTACACCAGCACGCTGACATTACACATGTTATGACTTTAATAAAACATTTTATTCGACGCCATTAAAGTTTATTTTGCCAGCGCACTTTACACTCCTAAATAAACACCATGAAACGATTTTGTACTCATATGGTTACAACACATAATCACAATTCCAATGCTTTGTGATGTGCAAAGCTTCAATCTGAAATTGAATTGTTTTATGGGGAGGGGGGAGGTTGCGTAGTTACACTAAGTTCCTTTTGGGTCGATAAACATTTACGAATCCGTTTAATATTTTCAATACCATAACGGAAATATTTTTTTAACATTTTAATTTATATTCGGACCAATGTGATTAAAGATGGTTTAAGAACTTGATTTCATACAATAATCGTATTTTATAATGCATAATAATTTCGCGTATGCAAAATTCAATACATGAAAAATTTAACGAGTCTGATTCTTTTTAACTGATATGCGTGACCGCTTCAATAATATTGGTGAATTTCTTGGTCTTCTTGCAGTTGAAGGATTATTTTGTTTGCAGGTCTCCACTTGTTGATACACTGTGTTGATCTTGATGTTGTGATGCAATTTATCGTTCAGTTATTTTAGTGTACAAACATCCAAGTGAAATTACCCCTTTTTGAATTCAGAAGATTTATGAAAACAGGCACTTTGACTTACTTATAAAAATGTCAATTATCCATAAAATAGCAAAAAACAGTTTATAAAACGTTTTTATTGGAAACTCTAAATTTAGTTGTGTACACCTGCTTACAAATACAATATAAATTATTGTATGTTATATACAAATGAATGAATAAAGTTAATGGTATAATATTACATTGTGATATTTTTAGATCTTTGTTCCCGCTTCTATATTCCTGAAATATTCAGTTATAAAGTTTTCTCCAGTCATAGTCTCATTAAAAAGTCTAATATTTGGGGAGATTCAAGTTTGATAACTCCAGCACTTCTAATTGGTGACCAACTTCTTCGTTATTAAGTTGCCTGTAGATGCTCTGTTAATGTTCTTTCTCTTGACCTTTGTGACGGAGATTGCGCTCAGTTTGGCAAACGTTTTGTTGTGCGGTGAATTCCCCTTTCATTATGTTTTACATTCTTACTCATGATGTTCACATGAGCAGCTAGGGTAAATGAGGTCTGCCCATACGGAACACATCAGGGGTCACACTATTAGGCCGGTGTCTTTTACTCCATCTGCATGGGTTGCTTTACAATTTAGAAATAACCAAAGTATTTAGAGTAGTGAATACACATTCACTACATTGTGTGTGTGTGTGTGTCTGCGCGTGTGCGCGCGCGTGGCGCCCCCACTCTCTCTCTCTCTCTCTCTCTCTCTCTCTCTCTCTCTCTCTCTCTATATATATATATATATATATATGTGTGTGTGTGTGTGTGTGTGTGTGTGTGTGTGTGTGTGTGTGTGTGTGTGTCTGTCTGTCTCTCACACACACACACACACTCTCTCTCTGTCTTTCTCTCTGTCTGTCTCTCTCTCTCACTTTTTCTCTGTGTGTGCGGGCGCGCGTCTCTCTCTCTCTCTCTGTCTGTCTGTCTGTCTGTCTCTCTGGCTCTCATTCTTTCGGTGCGCGCGCGTCTCTTTCTCTCTGTGCCCCCTCTCTCTCTCTCTCTCTCTCTCTCTCTCTCTGTGTGTGTGTGTGTGTGTGTGTGTGTGTGTGTGTGTGTGTGTGTGTGTGTGTGTTTTACTGTGGGATCGCTAAGCCCATTAGCTGTTCATCTCAAGTCTATTTTATAGAATTAATAATAATTTTTTTAACGATTATCTAATGGTTTAATTCTCCTCAGTCGTCTAACTCCAGCAATGAGCGTGTCTCAGATTGTACATGCTGCAAGACTGCACGTTGCCCATGCTTCGCTGCATGTTTTTATGTTTTCTCTATGACAAACTAAATTGAGTTAAAATCTACATAAATTATCACAGTAAATTTTCAACAAAATTTTAAAATATAAAACCATTTTTAAGTTTAGACCCTTTGGTCGGACAGCTACTAAACGCAGAGCGGTGCCGCGCTGAACTGAGACGAGGGTAGCGGAGCGGTGCCGCGCTGAACTGAGACGAGGGTAGCGGAGCGGTGACGCGCTGAACTGAGACGAGGGTAGCGGAGCGGTGCCGCGCTGAACTGAGACGAGGGTATCGGAGCGGTGCCGCGCTGAACTGAGACGAGGGTAGCGGAGCGGTGCCGCGCTGAACTGAGACGAGGGTAGCGGAGCGGTGCCGCGCTGAACTGAGACGAGGGTATCGGAGCGGTGCCGCGCTGAACTGAGACGAGGGTAGCGGAGCGGTGCCGCGCTGAACTGAGACGAGGGTAGCGGAGCGGTGCCGCGCTGAACTGAGACGAGGGTAGCGGAGCGGTGCCGCGCTGAACTGAGACGAGGGTAACGGAGCGTTGCCGCGCTGAACTGAGACGAGGGTAACGGAGCGTTGCCGCGCTGAACTGAAACGAGGGTAGCGGAGCGGTGCCGCGCTGAACTGAGACGAGGGTAGTGGAGCGGTGCCGCGCTGAACTGAGACGAAGGAAGCGGAGCGGTGCCGCGCTGAACTGAGACGAGGGTAGTAGAGCGGTGCCGCGCTGAACTGAGACGAGGGTAGCGGAGCGGTGGCGCGCTGAACTGAGACGAGGGTAGCGGAGCGGTGCCGCGCTGGACTGAGACGATTGTAGCGGAGCGGTGCCGCGCTGGACTGAGACGAGGGTAGCGGAGCGGTGCCGCGCTGAACTGAGACGAGGGTATCGGAGCGGTGCCGCGCTGAACTGAGACAAGGGTAGTGGAGCGGTGCCGCGCTGAACTGAGGCGAGGGTAGCGGAGCGGTGCCGCGCTGAACTGAGACGAGGGTAGCGGAGCGGTGCCGCGCTGAACTGAGGCGAGGGTAGTGGAGCGGTGCCGCGCTGAACTGAGACGAGGGTAACGGAGCGTTGCCGCGCTGAACTGAGACGAGGGTAGTGGAGCGGTGCCGCGCTGAACTGAGACGAGGGTAGCGGAGCGGTGCCGCGCTGAATTGAGACGAGGGTAGCGAAGCGGTGCCGCGCTAAACTGAGACGAGGGTATCGGAGCGGTGCCGCGCTGAACTGAGACGAGGGTAGCGGAGCGGTGCCGCGTTGAACTGAGACGAGGGTAGCGGAGCGGTGCCGCGTTGAACTGAGACGAGGGTAGCGGAGCGGTGCCTCGCTGAACTGAAACGAGGGTAGCGGAGCGGTGCCGCGCTGAACTGAGACGAGGGTAGCGGAGCGGTGCCGCGCTGAACTGAGACGAGGGTAGCGGAGCGGTGCCGCGCTGAACTGAGACGAGGGTAGCGGAGCGGTGCCGCGCTGAACTGAGACGAGGGTAGCGGAGCGGTGCCGCGCTGGACTGAGACGAGGGTAGCGGAGCGTTGCCGCGCTGGACTGAGACGAGGGTAGCGGAGCGGTGCCGCGCTGAACTGAGACGAGGGTATCGGAGCGGTGCCGCGCTGAACTGAGACGAGGGTAGCGGAGCGGTGCCGCGCTGGATTGAGACGAGGGTAGTGGAGCGTTGCCGCGCTGAACTGAGACGAGGGTAGCGGAGCGGTGCCGCGCTGAACTGAGACGAGGGTAGTGGAGCGGTGCCGCGCTGAACTGAGACGAGGGTAGCGGAGCGGTGCCGCGCTGAACTGAGACGAGGGTAGCGGAGCGGTGCCGCGCTGAACTGAGACGAGGGTAGCGGAGCGGTGCCGCGCTGAACTGAGACGAGGGTAGCGGAGCGGTGCCGCGCTGAACTGAGACGAGGGTAGCGGAGCGGTGCCGCGCTGAACTGAGACGAGGGTAGTGGAGCGGTGCCGCGCTGAACTGAGACGAGGGTAGCGGAGCGGTGCCGCGCTGAACTGAGACGAGGGTAGCGGAGCGGTGCCGCGCTGAACTGAGACGAGGGTAGTGGAGCGGTGCCGCGCTGGACTGAGACGAGGGTAGCGGAGCGGTGCCGCGCTGAACTGAGACGAGGGTATCGGAGCGGTGCCGCGCTGAACTGAGACGAGGGTAGTGGAGCGGTGCCGCGCTGAACTGAGACGAGGGTAGCGGAGCGGTGCGCGCTGAACTGAGACGAGGGTAGCAGAGCGGTACCGCGCTGAACTGAGACAAGGGTAGCGGAGCGGTGCCGCTCTGAACTGAGACGAGGGTAGCGGAGCGGTGCGGCGCTGAACTGAGACGAGGGTAGCGGAGTGGTGCCGCGCTGAACTGAGACGAGGGTAGTGGAGCGGTGCCGCGCTGAACTGAGACGAGGGTAGCGGAGCGGTGACGCGCTGAACTGAGACGAGGGTAGCGGTGCGGTGCCGATCTGAACTGAGACGAGGGTAGCGGAGCGGTGCGGCGCTGAACTGAGACGAGGGTAGCGGTGCGGTGCCGCGCTGAACTGAGACGAGGGTAGCGGAGCGGTGACGCGCTGAACTGAGACGAGGGTAGCGGAGCGGTGACGCGCTGAACTGAGACGAGGGTAGCGGAGCGGTGCCGCGCTGGACTGAGACGAGGGTAGCGGCGCGGTGCCGCGCTGAACTGAGACGAGGGTAGCGGTGCGGTGCCGCGCTGGACTGAGACGAGGGTAGCGGAGCGGTGCTGCGCTGATCTGAGACGAAGGTAGCAGAGCTGGGCGGAATGAAATTGAACGGCAAACAGAAGCGGAGTTCAGCCAGTCTTTTAAATCTAAATATTTAAGCCTACTTTAACGGATTCTAGGAGCTATTATGTTTTAAAACCTAGGCAACGGTAACCTAGGTAACGAGAAATAATAAGCTTGGAGGCGTGGCAAACGTGGTGGGGGAAGCGGTGTCAGTTTGAAAACTGAACCAAGACAGTCAAAACTGGGCGAAGCGGAGCCCAGTGACGCCGCTTGACTCCACTCAGTACCGTTACGTTTCCGTTACGTACTTACATTAAAAACAATAGGTTAGTTTTTGAACGCATAGTTCGTTCCGCTCAGCGCAACTCCGTTCCGCATTTAGTAGCCATCCAGTATTAAATAAGTAAGTAGCAATAATTATAACCATACCTTCCTGAAGTCTAAGATAATTCTTTACTGACACGTTTCTATTTGTTCACAGCATGTTGGGACACAACCCTATTCAGTCAGTGCCCAGTGCCATGTTCCAGTCTCTATACAACCTGTCTTCATTGTGAGTCAATTACGGTATTAATTAAGTCAAGAAATCTTTTAATAAAGTACGATTATTTTAAACTAACATTATATCTGTTTATACCAGCCTACTTGCAAATATCAATCAAACAATAGATATTTTCCCAGCAGCTGAAAGCACCTTGTATTACGTTTCTCAGGATGCCAATCTCTTTAGCGAATTCCTATTTGAAAATGATCTATTATGGTCACAATGGTAAAACCCATATTTAGGTACCTGAATAAACGTCGATTCTGACATGCTTGTGTCTTATTACATTCTAGTGACCGTAGTTTTGGTCCGACTTAATTAAAATTTTGGGACAAAATCGATTTCGGTAAATGCTTTGATACGATTCTCACTCTGAAAAATTCGTTCGTTTACAAATGGCGACCTTTCCAAACCTTAATAAATCACTCATTTTTGGAAAATCTAATTGCGTCGTCGTAATCAGCATTAACCTTTTTTAAGTTTTATTGAAATGCAATTTTAGGACTCGGATGTCGATGTGACTAGAGCAACGGTCTGTTTACTGAGTCTCTGAACTGCGCACCTTAAGGTTCTTATTTCGAGCTGCAGTTACTCCCGTTTTCCCCTTAATGTTAACACTGATCTCGTCCAAAATAAATGTGATTTGTAGTAATTGTGAATCAGAACAGACCAAAATTAAGAGTAGTAGCAGAACACACACACACACACACACACACACACACACACACACACACACACACACACACACACACACACACACACACACACACACACTCTCTCTCTCACACACACACACACACACACACACACACACACACACACACACACACACACACACACACACACACACACACACACAAACACACATACACAAACACACACACTCTCTCTCTTTCACACACACACACACACACACACACACACACACACACACACACACACACACACACAAACACACATACAAACACACACTCTCTCACACACACACACACACACACTCACACACACACACACACACACACACACACACACACACACACACACACACACACACACACACACACACACACACACACACACAAAATAAAATCTCTTCAACTACCATTCGAAACTTGTTCTAGAGGAGACTGAGATCTGAGATAATTCTTTATTTTCATGACAATATCTTACCATAATAGCCGTTCCAAAAGCTCATTTTCTCCAGGAATTTTGCTTAAAAACTACCGATTTTGAAAGAGGTTTACGGAACTGTATTCAAAGAATACATATGGTCCGATACCATATGTGATCAAATACCAAATTTGATTCATAATGGCAACCGAAAATATTGGCTTTGTTAAAACAAACTACTAACTATCTAGCAATGAGAAATGGTTTGAAAAGATATCTGAATTTACAAACAAGCAGGGAAGGTACATCTGGTATATTTAAAACTCACTCTGTGTAATAATAACCTTCTGTATTACTGTTTTCAGGGATCTTCAAGGCATTGAAATAGAACAAATTGACATTAAAACTTTTCAGATGCTGAAAAATTTGAATTTTGTGTAAGTAAATACATTAAGTATATTAAATTTTTGTTAAGGTTTAATAAACTACTAGCCTAGTAATTCTGTTAATTGAAATTAAGTTTTATTATATTATTACTCGTTGATGTTTTTATTACTTTTTTTAATGTTTTATTCATGTTTTTATTATTTTTTAAAAATGTCGCCGAATATTTGCCCATCTGTGTAGGACAATAAACGATGTCTTGTTCTGAAATTCCTAACCTAAAAACCGACGTTGAATCAAAACCCGTCATCTTGAAACGGAAGAGAATGGGAAAAAATCTTACACATACGTCTTTCGGGCTTTATCTTCGTAATAAATTTCAAAACATTTTTTTTTTTTTTGTTTAACGTCCGACTATTGTGCACACTAGGGCTAATGCAGACGATGGGATGATTTATAGCGTGTGAAAATGCCAAGCCCTGGCCGGGAATCGAACCCGGGTCCTCGGGGTGAAAGCCCAGTACGCTATCAACTAGGCCACCGAGGCGGCCTAAATTTCAAAACAATCAGTCAATGCGTTTAGCCAAAACTTCGTACACTCGTCATCGTTAAATCAGAGGCATCGATCTTGAAACAGAAGTAAATGGGAAAGAATCTTGCAGTATGTCGTTTGGGCTTCATACAAGGATACTTTCATATCAAATTTCAAAATCGGTCATTGCGTTTAGCTAAAATTGCGTACACTCGTTATTGTAAATCAGAGACTGCCGTGTTGAAACGGAAGTGAACAGGACAAATCATAAATATAAGTCGTTCAGACTTTTATACAAGATAAGCAAGCTACGTCTCTACCTAATTCCAAAACAATCGGTCAATGCGTTTGGGCAAAACTGTGTGCCAAACAGAGAAACAAAATGCCGGAAGGTCGATTCGAAACAGAGACCTCACTTCGTTCATTCTATAATTTAAATATTTATAATTAAACGTATTTGTAAAAAAATATATAATTTAAATCGAATTAATATTAAGTGAAAAATAATTAAAGACATTAGCGGGTTTTTAAACACATCTCTTAATTTCATAAGCAGAAATCATAGCATTGTGCCACGAATTCTTTAGAAACCATCAGCTCACAGGTAGACTTAAATTCACTTAAAGAGGCCCGCAGGGGGTACAGACTAGCTGCATTTGTGAGGATTTAGACGTCCCTCGCGGTACCCGAGTCTAACACACACTTATATTTACAACACTACACTTACGACTCACACTTACACTTTACACTCACACTTACATTTAGGGAGGGATAATAGCCTCAATGTGCTTTTGCCTACAAAAAAAAAAAAAAAAAAAAAAAAACTAAGATTTGTTTACGGTGAACGTGTCGTTTACGTATTTATTTACGTTATTCGCGCTGTCGCAAATTAGTATTTTTTCCTGATAGAAAAAAATTCGTCTGAAGATACTTTCTCTTCCAATTATGGTAGAACTACATTTACAATGCTAAATTTCACAGAAATCGGTAGAGTTTCGTAGAAATACGTTTTGTATCCAAAGATATTTAGTCACAGATCGGACGAATAATCAAGTAAAAACTACTTTTTTGGGACTCATTTGGTGTAAAAATTGAAAAAATACATAAAAATCTCGAAATTGATTTTTCATGACCACAATTTCGTAGTTAACGTCGTATAGTTAAAAACCAAAATCATATAGTGCTCACGCAAACAAAATATTAATTCTCCTTCTACTCTTAAAGCCGCAACACTCATGACAACGAACCATCGAAGTCAAAACTGCTAAATTGACTACAGTAGTGGTCACATGACATACATTTTTCCCAGTAGTGAAACAAATGAAATGGTGAACAGTGAATAGTAAACAAATGAAACATATGAAATACTATAGTAGCGGTTCCATGGAATCTATGGCATTTCAGTGAAATAACAGCAAAATTAGTTTTAGTAACTGGTTCAAGGAGCTGGATGTCAATAATTACTAAGCAGCTATATAAGATAACTTCCAATAGCTTGATTATTAAATTTAACAATCTACAAAGTTCATGAACATCTTGGTGGATGCCACTTGCTTTGAAACTGAGTTTAAATTGTTTAAAGTGAAGTCTGGCTGCCTGAACTTAACGTGCGCAAATCAACCGTACTTTGCCTTGAAAGTTTAAAATCTTAAAACCTAACAAACATATGTAGGCTAACAGTATGAATATTCTTAAGCTAGTTAAAAAAATAATTGTAAAATTAATTGGATGACGCAGACATGTCGATTTTTGGCCTAAATATTCCTCAGGGACAAATTCAAAATTGAATATATTTTTTTAAAAATTCAATTGATTCAATTTTATTTTTAATTTTACATTTATGTTATAAAAAATGTTTGCTTGAAGTAAAAGAACTATAATTTCACACTCACACTCACACACTCATATCCTCATAAATACTTTTAAGCTGGTAAAAAGTATTTTTATTTTTCTTATAAAGTTTATATAAATTTTAATTTCAGAAAACTATGTAAAACAGAGATCGCGTTAATTCATATAAGAACATTTCACTCATATTATGATGTTCAAACACTTCTAACGTCTTTCAGAAGTCTGTGTGTTTTTTTATTTGCATCGCCTGTATTTGAAGGTTATACAGGTATGAGTCTCTGATTTTTTGAAGAGGGACGATCTCGTCAGCAATTTCCTAGGTTGGATTAGTATTAATGGTATAATGATTTATTAATTTACATCGGTAATTTCTTCCTGTGAAGTATTGTTTATTGACTTTTGGTTAGATATAACCTGTACCGGTCTTCTAGATCACACACCTTTCCTTTTAAACACTTAATGCGCCACTTGAACAGCATAATTATAACATATTAATTTTATTGTTTCAGTGGTGTATGTCTATTATAAAGGTTTTAAGTTATAAGCGATCAATATTTAGTGAACCAAATTTCGGAAAAATAGAAGATATTCAGATTTTTATCAATAACTCTCGGACCAGAATTTTATGAAATGCCGATTCGTTTTGGATTGTATACGTACTGGATGCATTTGAGCTGAATATTATCGTAATGGCTAAAGCCGATTTTGTGCAAATCCGTTTGTAGTTAATTAGCTGCATATGGACAAACAATATTTCATCGCTAAATCTGATCAAAATTAGTCAGGGATTCAAGGGGATAATTAGGGGATAATTTTTACGTAATGAAAAAGTAGGCTAACCTAAAAATCGTTTTTGTTGCAGATATTTCAAAACCTACTACTATTGTACCTACGCCCCTTCTGTACCAAAGTGCCAACCTAAGTCTGACGGTAAGTTCTTCGAATTTTATTAGTAGTTCAAAGAACGGTAGGCCTCGAAGTACATCCTTAATTAATATACAGAGATCTCGTAACGTTTCCTCCAATTTAACCGGTGACCGTAACATTTACAAAAAACGTTGTGCTCTTTGTCCATGAAACATCCAAATTATGATAGGTTTTGCCGTTCAGCCAGTATTAAAGGAAATAACCAGCAATTACACTCTCAACGTTGAATCAGTGCTGCTCGCTATCTTGAAACGAAAGTGCATGGGAAAAAATCTTACACAATCGTCTTTCGGGCTTTATACAAGGTACCTTCGTACCAAATTTCAAAACAAGTGGCCATCTTGAAACTGAAGTAAATAGAGAAAAATTTTGCACATACATCTCTTGGGCTTTATACAAGATATCTTAGTAACAGATTTTAAAACAATCTGTCAATGCATTTGGCCGAAATTGCGTAAAAGTTTCTTCGTTAAATCACAGGTCACTATCTTAAAACAGAATTAAATGGGGGAAAATCCTACACATATGTCATTTGGGCTTTGTTCAAATTACCTCCATATCAAATTTCAAAACAATCGGTCAATGCGTTAGGCCAAAACAAAGACACAAACCAAGTTCGCAACGGTCGAGTTGAAGCAGAGACCTCGCCTCGCTCGTTCAGTTATTTGTGAATTCCCATTGCAAAATGAATCTCCAGAGTCTGCTTACTTAATGTAAGCTACCCCCCCCCTTAGTAATGCAGCCTTCGGTGACAATTTTTCCAAATAGGTTTGTGACGAACGGATCTAATGCAAGAGCAGTTAGATGAAGTGGTTAGTTCAAGTCTCGGGGTTGCTAATGTGTGAGCCCTTTAATAATAGGCTAATGTTAGACATATTCTAGCTTATTATTTTTTTCTATTGTAATAAAGTAAATTTGATAAGTTCAAATAAGCTTATATGGATTACAATCTGAAAGCTAATATTTACATTGTATATTAGCTCTTTTCTAAGTCGAATCATCCAAAAATCGCATTAATCCGTCAGTGGTAATAACAGTCTGTGTCCTTGCAGGTGTGTCTTCCTTAAAGAATTTGCTGTCAGTGCCAGTGCAGAGAGTGACAGTGTGGTATGTCGGGGTATTTACTTGCTTCGCTAACGCTCTTGTGGTATGGGGCAGGTTTACAACCAAGGACGAGAACCAGGCTTTGAGTTTTGTCATCAGGAACTTGGCAGGTATTGTCAATTTTCAAAACGTTAGTTTAAGCTTAATACTACTAGGGTTGTCCGTAAAGGAAGGTTCCAAAGGCGCTATAGTAGCTGCGAACGTTGTTACGCGGGATCGGTGACCTTGGCTTGCAGCTTGGTACCTCCACTCCTAATCCCCACTCCGCGAGCGGTCTGCGACGCTCAGTCTTGGCTTGGCAGCCGTTAATAATGGTATTGCGTGTTCTGTCTCCCGCCAGGTGCGAAATACGCTCTGTGATTCGTTTTTTGTGTGCAAAAACCACTGCGTCGGTGGACATTCATATCCAACTGTGTGAAAGCTACGGAGAAAAATGTATGAGCAAAGAACACGTGTGCAAATGGTGCAGAGGATTCAAAGACGGACGTTCATGACGAGCGTTCCGGACGAAACGATTGCGAAAGTGGAAGAAGCAATGCTGAACGATCGAAGGGTGACTGTTCGGGAGCTCTCCGAGATGATCCCTGATATCAGCAAGACCTGCAACGATCAAATTTTGACATACCATTTAGGATATAGCAAGGTTTGTGCAAAATGGATCCCAAGCAGACCACAAACGGCAACGGATTGATGCGGCCCACGAATTTCTTCAGACCTACGAAACCGATGGCAAGAAATTTTTGGACTCCATTGTCACTGGGGACGAGACCTGGGTACACTATAGGACACCGGAAAAGAAAGAACAATCACATCAGTGGAAACATCCAGAGTCGCTGAAGCCACGGAAGTTCAAACAAACACTGTCTGTCGGTAAAGTAATGGCGAGCGTGTTTTGGGACAGGAAGGGTTGTTGTTGTGCGAATTCATGGATACCGGCACAACAATCAATGCTGATCGTTACTGTAAGACGTTAAGGAACCTTCGCAGCGCGATTCAAAACAAGAGGAGAGGCATGCTCACGAAGGGAGTTTGTTTCCATCAAGACAACGCTCGTCCGTACTCCGTCCGTGTAACAACCGATCTCATCAGCCAATTTTTGATGGGATTCTGTCTCATCAATCCGTACATCAATACTGTCTCATTATCCGGATGCTTTAAAAATACATCCGCCCTACAGCCCGGACATAGCCCCAAATGACTACCATATCTTCCCTAATTTGAAGGAACAAGTAGATGGGACGCATTTCAGTGCCAGAGAGGAGCTGAAAGAAAAAGTTTTAAGCTACCTTCGCGACGCGGCGGGAGAGGTTTTTCGACTCAGACATACAAAAGATGATTCACTGTATGCAAAAATGCATCGATTTCAACGGCGATTATGTCGAAAAATAGAAAAAAAATGTAAGCTTTCCAAAAATGTATTATTCAATGAAAATAAACAAATGTTTTTCATTGTTTCTGATCTTAAACAAGTTCTTGGTATGTAAGGGTGCATAGAACACTGACAAGCTTAAAGTCCGGGGTTAACGTCATCACATGAATTTATAATACATAGAGCTCCAACCCAATGTTAAAAACAGGATGTCAAAATGAAAGATAAAATGCACGTAATATCAAAATTCGAAACCACAGCGCTCTGAACTCGTTTTTCTACAACCTGCCCATCCTTGAGTCTGTAAATTGCTACAGTGACATGAATTTACCTTAAGATGTAATTAATATCATTAATATTATTAGTGATTTATACATTAACAAATAACCTAATTGTAGCCTCAAAAGCTAAAAGTACATGTTTCATTTCACTTCTCACAGATAGCGTTCTTGATTTTCAGTCACAAAATGTGCTATGCAGTGAGATCTCCATGTACGAGTATTTTCGATCGAAGGCTTTAAGCCAGTTAGACTAATGAATACTGGGGGCAGCTAACTAGAAGCTAGATATAAGTCAAAGTTATTATTTCTATTTAGCACAGCTGATTTAGTCTAATTTGTATTTGAATTTTAAAACCCCTTTGAATGCCGACAGTTGCAGACATGTTGATGGGCGTTTATCTGTTAACTATTGCTTACGAGGACTTCCAACTCAGAGGTGTGTACAACAGAGAAGCCTACCGGTGGATGTCATCCTGGGTCTGCACCAGCATTGGCATAATTGCAATGTTATCCTCAGAGGTAAGCACAACAGTCCTTCACTTGTTTAGAATTCAGTGTTCATGAAATTAATGTATAGCAGATTTAAATTGGGAAATGTACAATTTAAGCAACTGTTAGGCTCGCTCAGCTGAGCCGAGCAGAGCGGAATGAAGATGAACGGCAACCGGAAGCGGAATTACATTTTCAGTCAGTTTAAAGAACGCGTTTGTCTAAATATTTAGGCCTACTGTAACGGATTTTAGGAACAACTATGTTTAAAAACCATAACCTGGGTAACGAGAAATAATTATTTTGGAGGCGTGGTTCAGCGTGGTGGGGAAGCTGAGTCAGCTTCAAACCAAACCTAGACATAGTTGAAGCCACGCGGAGCGGACTCCGCTAAGCTATGTTACGATTACAGTTAGAGCACTTACTTAAAACAATATGTTCGGTTTTGAATTCGTAGTCCACTCCACTCCGTATTTGATGGCCACTCAGTCTTATAGTAAAATACATCAGGAAGCATGATACTAAACTTGTGCTTCCTTTTGCGGTACAAAATAAATTAATAAATTAATGGCGGTACTAAAACAAAAAGGAAATACCTACAACAAAGTTTAAAAAAAATCATATGAATACAGTAAATATTCTCTCAACACACACACACACATATATCTATCTATCTATCTATCTATCTATCTATCTATCTATCTATCTATCTATCTATCTATCTATCTATCTATCTATCTATCTATCTATCTATCTATCTATCTATCTATCTATATATATATATATATATATATATATATATATATATATATACATGTGTGTGTGTGTGTGTGTGTGTGTGTGTGTGTGTGTGTGTGTGTGTGTGTGTGTGTGTGTGTGTGTGTGTGTGTGTGTGTGTGTGTGTGTGTGTGTGTGTGTGTGTGTGTGTGTGTGTGTGTGTGTGTGTTGTGTGTGAATGCTTTAAAAACTGGTTAACTTCTTTCCTCAATCTTACATTACAGAATTATATTTTAAATTATGACAAAAGTTTGAAATATGTGCTCTGCTATAACAGCATTTTTTGGGTCTCTTAATGGTGTGTGCCAAGTGTTCTTTTACACTAGTCATAAATTTCCTCCTAGTCTGGCCAAGATAAGTGGCGTTAATTTAAAGATAATGACGTTATTTTATTTTTCATTTTTTTCAAACTAAGCACAACGTTTTAATAATTGTATTCAAAAATTGAGTTTTCATTTTTTAATTGGAAAAATAATGATATCTGATACAATAAAATGTATTTTTTAAAATTTTATCGTATCAGATGTCATTATTTTTCAATTAAAAAAATTAAAACCGATTTTCGATAATAATTATTAAAACACTGTGCTTAGTTTGAAAAATGTGAAAAATAAAATAACATCATTATCTTTAAATTGACGCCACTTATCTTGGCCAGACTATGAGGAAATTTATGACTAGAGTAAATAAAAAAAAGAAAAAAATACACCCCGCAGGGAGGTGCAGACTATCTGCACCTATTGAGAGGGTTTAGACGTCCCTCGCGGTACCCGAGTCTAACAAACACTTACACTTACAACTACGACTTTAACACTTTATACTCACACTTACATTTAGGGAGACGATGTAGGGAGCCTCAATGTGCTTTTCGCCTTAATATAAGATAGCAAAGTTGTTAAATTTTTAATTTTCCCAATTGAATAATTGAACGTCCGAACACTTAGCACCGTTTGGTAAATTGGCTTTCAGTTTTTTTTAAAGCTGGTCTGTCATGGTATCACTTTGCAGGTTTCAGTGCTGATCTTAGCCTTCCTCAGCATGGACAGATTCCTGCTTATCGCAGTACCGTTCAGCGGTCACAGCAGCCTCTCGCTCAAGTCTGCAAAGTTCTCTTCCTTCAGTATTTGGATGATTGGCCTTGTAATAGCTGTTATACCGGGTGAGTCTGTGTTAAGTTAAATGCGGGATGGGTTAATGAAACAATTTGTAAGTTTATTCATTGGAGTGGAATCAAGGTAACTGAAAGAAGCGCCTAATTTTTTTACCTCTGAAACGCTTATTGAGGGTTCGTTAAAAATGTGCGTGTGCGTGAGAGTACGTATGTGTATTTTTGTGTGTGTGTATGTGTGTGTGTGTGTGTGTGTGTGTGTGTGTGTGTGTGTGTGTGTGTGTGTGTGTGTGTGTGTGTGTGTGTGTGTGTGTGTGTGTGTGTGTGTGTGTGTGTGTGTGTGTGTGTGTGTGTGTGTGTGTGTGTGTGTGTGTGTGTGTGTGTGTGTGTGTGTGTGTGTGAAGAAGGAAATGAGCGAGTGATGGGAAATCAAAAGCGTTTACTTCTTCGTTTAATTTTGTCCCGATTTGTATTCAACCAGGTACGAACATTTTGGTAATACAGCCCGAACAGGTTCGTTACCTAGCAAAATCCATCCAACTCTAAATGGTGGCTATTGAAGATTTAAAAAATATTAAAAAAGTTAGAATATATTAAACGTGTCTTGAAATCTGTTTTCATCATTTTAATTTTGTTATGTTAAATTTGTGTTAAATTTTTAATGTAGGGCCTAATTTGAAAGTTTAAAATAGGCCTATTTACAATTTTCCAAAAATGGTAAAATTAAAAAATATTGAATTTTATAGAATAATTCATTATCTTCTTACTTTTTTTTGAAGATTACAGAAATGTTAGTTTAAGTGGTTTTAAATTTGGTTACTTTTGGAAATTCGCATCCGTTACATCAGCGATACAGCTGCGTGCTACTGTTGTTAATAAAAAACAAGTTTCTGCACATATCATATCTAATTGCAGTGTTACACTGGAGGAACTCCACCAGATTCTACGGCACTAACGGCTTGTGCTTCCCGCTGCATATTGACGATCCATTCCTCATGGGCTGGCAGTATTCTGCATTGGTGTTTATCGGCATAAATTCAATCATGTAAGAATCCATACTTTTACACAATACAGTTATTTTTTAGTGAGAATAAGTTAACGATGGCCAAGTTTTAAATCCATCCAAGTGAACTTGTCATACTTTCCTCTTGGGTGGTAGGGGAGGTGTTCCGAAGCTATTAACTACGATAACCTGAAAGTAATTTTAAAAGATGGAAAATAGTGTTTAAACCTCAGTGTATCAAAGAAACAGAAATGCTGTATTTACTACGTAAATCGGTATAACAAGTGTTTATTTATTTCAAATTCTACTATCCCTGAGTAATTGTATATCTATTTTCATTAATGTATTTCATTTTCACTGCTTTTAACTGTATGAAATGTAGAGAAAATAAGGTAATTGTGAAAAACATACATCAAGAATTTACCTGTTTAGTGAAGCATCGATTTAATACAATTGTCTATTGAATCTATTTATTTATTGAATTTATCCGTTAAAAAAATTCATCAGTTTAATAATCTATCATTTTAAAGAATCTATCTGTTTAGTGAACCTATCCGTTTAATGAATCTATTTGTTCATTTAATATATCTGTTTAATTAATCTATTCGTTAAATGAATCTATCCCTTTAATGAATCAATCTAATAAATTTAATGAATCTATCCATTTAATGAAGCTATCCGTTTAATAAATCTATTTATTTATTAAATTTATCATTTTAATGTATCTGTCCGTTTAATGAATATATCCATTTAATGAATCCATTTGTTTAATAAATCTAATTGTTTATTAAATTTATCATTTTAATGTATCTATCCGTTTAATAAATCTATCTATTTAATGAATCTATACGTTTAGTACATTTATTTGTTTATTAAATTTATCAGTTTAGTGTATCTATCCGTTAATGAATCTATTTACTTAATGAATCCATTCGTTTAATAAATCTATTTGTTTATTACATTTATCAGTGTAGTGTATCTATGCGTTTAATGAATCTATTTACTTAATGAATCCATTCGTTTAATAAATCTATATGTTTATTAAATTTATCAGTTTAGTGTATCTATCCGTTTAATGAATCTGTAAATTTAAACTTTAAATTTTAACTTATAGGTTTAACTTTTTGTACCAAGTTTGAGTGAAACTGATCAACACGTTTCAGCATTATTGTGGGAAACACACACACACACACACACACACACACACACACACACACACACACACAAAACACGTGTAACGTTTTCGTTACGAAACAACAATATATTATCTTATTAATCACGTATTGAGTTTTTTTACAAAAATACTGATGTTCCCTTTAACAGCATGCTCCTAATGGCTGTCATATATTCAACCATGTTTATAAGTATCTGGAGGACACGCACCGCTACCACTATGAACGTGGGAGATTCGGACTTCGCCCTCAAGTTCTTCCTCATTGTACTGACAGACGCGCTCTGTTGGCTGCCCATTATTGTTATCAAAATAATGGCGTTGCTTAGAGTTCCTATTTCAGGTAATTAAACAATAATTATAAATTATTTTATAGTTTTACTAACAGTAACAACGCCTAATTGTTTTACTAATTATTCAAATTATTTAAGTTGATCTCTCGTTTTATTGGTCGGTGGTTGTTTATACTGTGAACGAATTTGTTTGCAGGGTTGCTATTATGCTGTGACCTTTCTAGATCTATTGTGTCCCCTTTCTATATTCCTTACTTGCTCAATTACAACTGCTTCTCCAGTGTTAAGGTGGCCAATCACGGTCGCTCCATCCAGACAAATGGAATGATAGCACGACACTGGAGTGACGTGAATGGGGATTCTTTATCTGATTGGAGACGAGTTGGATTTCCATCGAGACAAAAGTCTTATCACTCCACCTCACCGTGAATGGGGTACCGTGACAGAGCGTGATGGAGCGATGGAACGATGGAGTGACGGTGAATGTGAAAACGCGATTGTTTTTTGGCTCAGTGCTTATCGAGGAAGGTGGGCGATAAGAGATTAATCTGTTTTATGAACAACTAGGCTACATTTTTCCCTTTAATTCCAATAAACTAAGTGACGATAAGTAAAAAACAAGATTTTGTCTTACCCGCAATTGATTTGTACAAGGACCTTGTGCGCCTTTGGAAAACATATGACCCAGGTTATCAAGATATAACAAAAATAAATTTGGCTTTGGAACAGTTATTGGAATTGTTTAGAACAAACGATCCCAATGCCACTAAAGAAATGGTGCTTAAAAAAATAAATTCAATAAGGGGATCATTCAGGAAAGAAATGAACAAAGTGTAAATTATTATTTGTACTGATAGATAGGTATAAGTTTTATAAAAATAACAGATTTGTTCATTTTGAATACTGAATATGAATTAGAACTTACAAGTTAATTCCTGTAACCAGTAAGAATGCAACCAGTTCTGAAAACTCTGTTAGATTTTAACCCAGAATTGAAAACAAAGTAAAAAATAAACTAAGCATACTTTTTACAGACTAAACTTACAATTATTGTCAACTTAAAGTAGGTAAGACGATTTTAACATTAGAATATATTTAGTAAAGTGTCATTTTTTGATTCCTTAAACCAAGATTTATTTTAAACTACCTTTTTAAAATCAAAAATTTTAATTCAATAACTAGAGACAACATTATATCGCGAATTGTGGTATATTTAAAAAAACATTAACGAATTTTAGGTATTTTAACGATTTTTTTGCGAACGCCAGCATTTTGTTTGAAGAATTTTAGAAATTCTGATTAATACCTGATATTTTTTATTTATCTTGATGTATAATGTACTCCATAATTTTTAACGAGTTAATTAGACCTTACAGATTACGAAAATGATTTTAAAACAAATACTAAATATAAGGATGTAATTAATTAAAAAAGCAGAAAAATGTGGAGGAGTGATGAAATGTCCCCCTAAACTTGTGCTCACTTTTCCGTCACTCCAACTGATTGACCTCGCGTCACGCCACTCCAGTTGTCAGGACCGTGAATGGCCACTCTTAGACTCTTCATAATGTCTAGGATTTGGAGGGTATTCAAGGTGGGTAACTCTATTACTTCTAATTGGAGACTTCCCAATTCATTATTGAGGTACTTGCAGATTAGATTAAAACCTAGAAGAAGAGATAGTACAACCCCAGGCACTGGATCGACTGACCTATTGTGCAACTAAACCTCTTGAGTACGACTTCAGCAGATTGGTTCCAGCAATCCAATGACTACCTCATTCTGTTGGAGATCCTTAGCGTCCTGAAACCAAAAACTCCCAGCCTCCTGCTAGCAACAGCATATGCTCCTTGCAGATGCTTGCTCTGGTAATGGGGCCTAATGTGCTCCATGTGATCAGCTTTTTGTTGTGCAATGAGTTCCCACTCATTCTATTTACATTCTTAACTTCTTCTGTTAACTGCTTCAACAGGCCTCATCCTTTTTAACCGATGAATGTGACCGCTTCAATAATATTGGTGAATTTCTTGGTCTTCATCCAGTTGATTTTTGCACTTCTCCACTTGTTGATGCCCTGTGTTGATGTTGACATCGCGATGCAGTTTAGCGTTCAGTTATTTTAGTGTACAAACATCCAAGTGAAATTGCATTTTTTTTTAATTCAGAAGGTTTATAAAACGTTTTTATTGCAAACTCTGGGTTTAGTTGATCATGTTTGTTGTATATGAATGAATGAATAAAATTCAAGGGATAATATTACACTGTGACATTTTTAGATCTATGTTTTAGACCTTGTTCCCAGTTCTGTATTCCTGAAATGTTCAGTTAAAACGCTTTCTCCAATCATGGTCTCATTAAAAAGACTTAGATTTTGGGAGGATTCAAGTTTGGTAATTCCTGTGTTTCTAATTGGGTACATCCCTGTTCGTTATTAAGGTGCCTGTAGATGCTTGTCCTGTCAATTCCCATACAAGTTTCTTCTCTTGATCCTTATCGCAGAGGTTGTGTTCCTTTTGGCCAGAATTTTGTTGTTCGGTGAATTCCCCTTTCATTCTGTTTTACATTCTTACTCATGATGTAGCTAGGGAAATGAGGTCCGTCCATACGTACCAGAGGTTCATTTGATACGCCATTATTTAGGTAGGGGTAGGAGGCTAGGGGGTTTTGGTTTCCAAGACCCTAGGGATCTTCAGCAAAATGAACTAGTCAGTGGGTTGTTGGAACTTATTAGGGGCACCAATCTGCTGAACTAGGTATTTTAGGAGGTAAGTTGCACAATAGGTCAGTTGATCGCAGTGCCTGGGGTTGAACAAATCCCTTCCTCTAGAATATAATCTAATCTAATTCACTCTATCTGCATGGGTTGTTAAACATTTGTGTGTGTGTGTGTGTGTGTGTGTGTGTGTGTGTGTGTGTGTGTGTGTGTGTGTGTGTGTGTGTGTGTGTGTGTGTGTGTGTGTGTGTGTGTGTGTGTGTGTACGTGTGTGTGTGTGTGTGTGTGTGTGTGTGTGTGTGTGTGTGTGTGTGTGTGTGTGTGTGTGTGTGTGTGTGTGTGTGTGTGTGTGTGTGTGTGTGTGTGTGTGTGTGTGCGTGTGTGTGTGTGTGTGTGTGTGTGTGCTATGTTACTGTCAAATGCTATTTACTGTCAAATGTATGGCACAAAGAGATCTGCAATTTTAAAGTAGATGGACAGAAGCAGGTCACAGACAACATTTCGAAGCCGGATTTTAAAATACAGTATAAGATATTTTAAAAAATTAAATATTTAGCTGAAAATAACACCTTTTTATATTTTAAGGGCAACGCCGTGCTCTAAATGATAGTAAATAATAAATCGTAACTGTCATTCATGCAATACTTGTCTTCTAATTCTAAAAGCAAAGACTTGTTTTATAGTTTTATGATTTCATAGTTCATACAAATAGAATGAAATCCGGTCGCCATTGTCTACTAGTATTGTGGTTTTCACACAAATTGAATTAATTAATTTTACCAGTTAAATTAAAATTAATCGCTATAATATGTCTTCCAGGTAGCCTCTATGCTTGGGTGGTGATCTTTATTTTGCCGATAAACTCTGCAGTGAACCCATTGTTGTACACTTTCACGACACCGAAGTACTGCGCCATTATGAAACGTGTTTGTTTCAACCTGATCAGCAAGAAGGATAAAAACAGCAAGAAACACGTTGTTAACGTTGGTAAT
The DNA here is from genome assembly GCA_022606455.1 of Callitettix versicolor. Taxonomy (NCBI): domain Eukaryota; kingdom Metazoa; phylum Arthropoda; class Insecta; order Hemiptera; family Cercopidae; genus Callitettix; species Callitettix versicolor. Next base: position 74,181,216 of record CM040189.1, read on the forward strand.
GTATTATGAACGTGGGCTGTATAGCATAGATGTTGGGAGATAGTGTCTCGGTCATTGATCGAACTCTTAGATTTCTTCATCGTCTGAATTTGTTTGATAAAATTTAATTAAAATAATCTTGTAGAACACCTTTATAGCCCTGAAAAAAATGTACATATTTGGATATTTATATGTTTTAATTTATTATTGTTTGCTTTATTTTCCTTGTTATTTAATTTTATTTTTCCTCCTTTTTTGTTGTAAGGCCAATATACAACCTTACAATAAATTGTATATATTTTATTTAGTTTTTTAGGAAAATATTTATAGCTGTTATTTTATTTATTAATTTTTCTGTCTGTAGGGCCACTTTACAGCCCGCTTTTATTTTGTTTTGTTTTAAATTTGGATATTTACTCCTATTAACTAGTTTTAAGTGTTCCTCTTTTCGGACGCTTCATGTTGTTTATTAACTTTTTTCTTTTCAGAAACGTTATTTAGTTTGTAAATAGTGTTAAGTTTATTTTTCCAATTATTGGTAATAATCTGTTTAGGCGATAATAGCCTCAATGTACTTTTCGCCTTAAAACAAAAAAATATTCTGTAAAGATAAATTATTTAAATTTTTGAATACAAAATTCAATATTTTATCACTGCTAACACATTTTTCACTTCTCTTGATTTTTATTTTCACATAAATGATATTTTTTCGAATATATTTGTATTGTTATTTATACTGTAGCAAAAACAACAGCTACTACAATAATTTAGTTATTATTATTAGGTCGAGCTTCTAGGATCAAACATCCCAATGGTTCGGTGCTAGGGCTACCGACCAAAATCTCTCGTTGCACAAACCATCAGGGGGTGAGCTAGTTGGTCCTTGTCCTGCCCCTGGATAGCTGTAAGTCTACCGATTACAGTGACTGAACGCCACCAGTTGCTTTCTAGAGAAAGTCCTCTCGAAATAATTTAGTTTTAATTTAAAATATATCGTGTTATATTTGTCGTGTAATTAATTTGTTTTTTCTGCTTTACAAAATTCTCAGCGACTGTAGTACGTGGATACGTTTTGTGATAACCACTTCCTTTCACTCTGTCTTTTCTCTTCTACACGTTTAATCGTCCATTACATAGCGAAAATTATACTTTTTTAAAGTTTTTTTAAACGATGTTTTTAGCCTGATGTTTCTGCTTCTGGCTATTATTTCCACATTATCGTTCTGAATATATTACTAATTAATTTTTGAATTGTCCTTTCTCAAGAATTGCTTTCGTTTTCGCCGGAACATCGGTTACTTCCGAGAACTGTTTTTCCTTAACTTAGCCATACCGTGATCGCTGAAACATACTTTTGTATTGCGCTTTTCAGATGCTGTTTATACATGTTTAGTGAAGGGAATTTTTTAATACTCGTATACTGTTAGATTACTATATTAATATTTTTTACTTAAAATATTGAAATTGTTGTTAGAAATCGCTTTATAAAATACTCAATAAATATTCAAACTGTTTTTTTTTTACAAGCACAAACACTATAGAAATAATTTAGGATGATTTTCAACCATTGAAGTCGAGAACAGCGCCCGAAACAGCGAATTGCGGGAAGCGCCAAAAAAGACCCACGATTTTGTGGCACTATCCTGTTTGTGTTTGTTCCATCCCGTTATCGTTGGCTAGCGTGTCTACAAGGTGATACCCAGGAGGAGTTATTTCAAGTAATAGAATCAGTTCTGAAACTAAGACATTCAGCAGAACGGTAGAATTTATTATTTAGGCTACACTCTATATTGGAGGACCAGTCTGATAATACAGATATTAATTTTGAACAGTCAAAATTCTACAGGCGTACCTGGAAAAATGTCCTGGATGCCCTTGCGTACTGTACAGTAGCCGGTGTTTGGTCGCTGCGGTCAGGAAGGTCACTGCCACTAAACTATAAATTTTTACTGTATCATTCTGATAGACCGTAAAAAAAGAAAAGTGTTTTAGTTATAGAAATACCGAACTGATGGTCGGATTTAGTGGAAAGTCTATCTCTACTAGACTGCTGCCTCTGCAGTGGAAACTAGAGACAGCGGTTCCGGAAAGTTTCCGAAAAGAACACTAACGCGGCGAAACTGCGCGGACTTTTCACTATTTACTGTTGGACTAGTTGAGAAGTGAGCCAGGCGGTCAGTACAGTTAGGCCCTTAGAACCGACCTGGCTGCTTTACATGTTTAATCTTGGATGTTTGTTTAAGTAACAGTGAAGTTACTTTACGTAACACCCTGTGTTATGCATTTACATGGGTTGTTTTTCTGTTTAACTTATCATACATTCAGGAACAGCTGAACAGACAGCAACAGTTAATTAGTTTATTCCTTTCTTATCTGATTGAACTTGTTTTACAAACAGCCACCAATCTTCCTAACTCTAGTGTTTAAGAAGCTTTCCTGTTATGCTTTGTCCATGCTAGGCGTACGGTTATAGCCTACACAAATGAACACAGAAACTATAAGAACACTTATTATTGAAAAAGTCACAACATTTTACTCGCTCCCGGCAACGCTACTTGACGCATCTACCGATAGGCAGCGCTGGATGGTTTTCCTGAACAAGCAGAGTAGTAAGAGACAGATACAGGAACGATGCCTGCCCCAACGCTTAACCTAGGTTTAGGGATTTATGATTACTGCCTCAACTGGTGACAGCTTTACTAATTAATGAATCGAATTTTAATTTTTATTTGTAGTAATATTGTATTACGATATTAAATATAAATATATTTAACAGTAAAAGCTTTAAACAATTCTGTGGTAAATGGGCCGGCATGTGGGGTAATAAATTATTTATTATTCTACTTATTTACGTACATAATTTTATACAAATAAATGTTTAATATTCATCATCAAACCACTATATAAATTTTAGAATTTTTGTTGTTATTTTAAGGCGAAAAGCACATTGAGGCTATTATCGCCTCCCTAAATGTAAGTGTGAGAGTGAAGTGTTAAAGTCGTAAGTGTAGTGTTGTAAGTGTAAGTGTGTGTTAGACTCGGGTGCAGCGAGGGACGTCTAAATCCTCTCAATAGGTGCAGCTAGTCTGCACCCCCTGCGGGGCTATATATCGCTTCTCGGCTTCTTGGCTAAGGTCAAAGTGTATAAATTTTAGATTGTTTACGATGCATTTGCATTAATTAAAATTCCACTGATTATTAACTGTTAAATTTATTAAATAGTACACAATCAAATATATAGTTCAGCATTCAGGAAACATGATGTAACTGTGATACTGGTACCAAGGAAGGAAACGATGTCTTGTTTAAAATAGAAAGGCTTACTGCCCAAATGAAAACGAAAGTAGGAAAGCGACGTCGCTTCAGTATCAGCTGTTGGCAGAAAGAGAAACGAGAATACCGTCGCCCCTTTATCTGTCTCTCTCTACGCTACAAGTTTAGGAAAAACCGTCCAGCGCTGCCTGTCCGATGATGCGACAAGTAACGTTGGCGGGAGAGTTAAATGTTGCAAGAACTGTCCTTGTTAAAGATTGGCTACGCTTTCAGGCCTCTAACAACATTAAAGACTCGATCAAATTTCAATATTTTTTGCATATTTGCAAATTATTAAACGATACATCCTTTGTATATCATTGCATTACATTTAAAAGTAAAACTTTTCATTCACTAATATTATTAAGTTATTGTTCAATATTAATTTTAAAAATAAAACAAAATAAATAATGTATTTGAGATTCGGTTTTTACCTTTTCCCCAGACAAAGTTAAAAGGGATGGTTGTAAACAATATTGAGATTTTGATGGATATATTCGGAGTCAAAAAAAAGTTGATTTATTTGCGTGTCTGTCTGTCAGTGGGCTTAGCTACAGACTAAACCCAACAATTTCCATTGAATTTCGCAATCGGGTATTTTAAAACGATTTTCTGGCAGATATTTTTTACAGGTGAAATTTCACTCATAGCATGGGAGTATTTTAAAATTATTTAAACAATTTTTGAAGTTCTTTTTTTAGTAAAAAAAATGTTAAAATTAGAATTGTATTAAAAATTGGATGTAATGATTTTGATCAAATTTAAGTCACTGGTTATGTAATAAAACGTATATGTTATATATTTTCGAAAAAAATAGGTTAGGGAATAATAGAAAAAACGGGTTTGTCACGTTTATATATAAAAAGGTTTTTTAAATGTGCCGGGACACTTCAATTACATTTTAGTGAATTAGTGGAGAAAAACCAAACTCCTGGGAAATGTAAAACGTTAACTTTAATGCAAGTGAACTTTTGACAGTCGAAATTTTATCAGTGGTTTAATATTTTTGTTATTTCTTCAGTTTCTGGCTAAATATTGATCAAAGTCAAACTATTTTGTGCACTATTTCGTATAGTGGAGTTAAAATGGTTGGTTACGGTGATCGAATTAGATTAATGAGCGTTCGGTTTGTTTCCTAATCGAAGTATCTAGATCGACAGCAGAAAAATTTATTGAAAGTTTCGAAAAACAAGAACGGTCAAGGATAGACAAGGACCGTTAGAAAGACCAAAGTAAAGTGAAGATTTTAGAATTAGTTAATCGACCACCATTTTGTATAGCATTCTTGTTTGCACTGTTCTTTTTCTTTTAACAAGACTTTGCTCCATACACTACCAATTTCTGTTATTGAACTAAAAATGAAAATCACGTATCATATTACCTCTTCTTTTTTGTATTTTAATTACGATAATTTGTTCGAAAAACCCAACAAATTAACATAGTTTTTAACAACATAACCTAAAACTTATTTTAACCTATCAGCTGTTCAATGAAATCAGCTGATCGTTACGAGTTAATATAAAACAGCTGATCTTTTACTATAACTATCAAAATTAAATTAACTATTCCTCGCAGGGGTACGAAATAGCTGAACCTATTGAAAGGATTTAGTCGTCCCTCGCAGTACCCGAGTCTAACATACACTTACACTTACAACACTACACTTACGATTTTAACACTTTACACTCACACTTACATTTAGGGAGGCAATAATAGCCTTAATGTGCTTTTCGCCTTAAAATAATAAAACAAGTAAATTAACAATTCATTTCATATACTTAAATCGGTCAAAGTTCTTCGTAGTTTCCGTAGTATAGTGGTTATAGCGTGTGCCTCACGCGCGCAAGGTCCCCGGTTCGATCCTGGCAGAATCGTAGCCATTTTTAATTGTAATTAATTTGATATGGGAATTGCTATGTTCAAAATACACTGTTATATATGAATATGTTCACGCGTCCCGCAAAATCAAACATTAAAACCAGCCCTTAAACATGATACATCAATGTCTTATTAACATTTCATGAATTTGGTTTTCCTCCACTAACACACTATAAAGTTATTGACGTATCACCACACATTCAACTGACTGTATATTAGGATCGGCAATATAAAAATTCAAATAAAAATCAAATACCCATAGGAAGTATACATATATTTTAATCGTAAGCTTCCAAATTGTACGTTTTGGAAGAAATAATTGAATTTGTAAAAGCTTTTCACCATTATGTATGTCTAACATTTTGAATTACGTTTTAGATACAGAATCTTCAAATTCCTCCAACCGTAGGAACAACCTTGCCAGCAGTAATGGTGGGAAAGGTAACGAAGTGTATAAGAAAGACAGCCTGATACTTGAGCCTTATAGACTGAGCGACTTTATGGAAGTGAAGTGTGATTAGGTACTGAGTAATATAAAGCACTTCGATTTTATAAATACTTACAGCTTTAATGCAGTATTAATATTATAATAGTGCATGTATTTATATTTTATCGTTAGGGAATATAATCTTAAAATTCTATTTTTGCTTTATTCTTTGATGCTCTTGAGATTGTATTTCGAGTAAATCACTGATTGTTTATGTTTGCTATTCAGTGTTATTAGTTTTCCTCGTTTCCATGGCGACAGTAAGACAACAATGGCGTTGTTATTTTTATAATATTTATATGTAAAAATATACTCGTAAGCTAATGTTAAATTGTAATGTGCTCAATATTAGGCAATGTGTTAAGCATGCCTATATAAGTAGGCCTAAATATGAATGTATTTATGACAGTTTTATTGTGTAAAAAATATTAAATGTTAAGGAAAAATATACAATAAAAATATCACTAGGCCTACCTTAATGTGTATTGTATTTAATTTCTTTTGTAGCCCCTCTGTATTTGTTGGATTCGAAATGAAGTTTATGAAAGTAACAGCTTGAATTATTGCATATGGGCCCTACAATTAATACAAAATAAGGCAATGTTTACAGTTTTGCTAAAAAACTAGTACTGTTGATTCTGGTTTACTTATTTCATTTATTAGTAATGTAGGCTACAGTAATTTATTTAATTATTTTGTTATAGAAAACTTTACAAAATTTACATAGAATTATACTATATTTGATTTTTATGTAATAAGGAATGGTGGTTAGGCTATTAGGAGTTACTCGTCGATATTTAAGGTTTATTTAATTGCATATAATATCTGAAAGGAAAAATGTTCTGCAAAAAAGTACGAGGGTTGATCAAATATAAACGAGACTGATTTTTAAAAAAAATTATTGCTTACTTACAAATTATTCTTGATACAACTTATTTTTCTACATAGTCTCCCGCATGAGTAACACATTTTTCCCACCGGATTGGAAGTTTTTTAATACCATCTTCGTAAAAAGTTCTCGGGCGTTCATTGAGCCATTGGAGCACGAAGGTCTCCACCGCAGAATCGTCTTCGAAACGCTGGCCTCCAAGCGCCTCTTTGAGTGGCCCAAACAGGTGATAGTCGCAGGGTGATAAGTCTGGACTGTATGGGGGATGTTCCATTGGTTCCCAGCCAATTTGATTGAGTTTAAGCCTCGTAGCATTCGCCGAATGTGGTCGGGCATTATCGTGAAGAAGAATGACGTTTCTCGCCGGTTTAGATTTCCTTTTCCTACGAAAAGACTGTTTTGCGGCCTCTAAAACATCGCAATAATATTGTGCATTTATTGTGCGTCGTTGATGGAGGAAATCTACGTGAAAGGCGCCTTGATTGTCGAAAAATACAGTGGCCATTACCTTCCCGGCCGACGATCGTGATTTGGCCTTCAGAGGCGCCTCTCTCCCCTCTTCCGCCACTCCATACTTGCCTGTTTCGACTCGGGAGTGTAATGGTGAACCCATGTTTCGTCACAGGTGACAATCCGGTTTAATAATGCCTCACCATCTCGTTCAAATTGGGTCAATAGTCGCTGGCAAATCTCCAAACGATTCCGTTTGTGAACGTCGGTCAAAATTCGTGGAATCCACCTTGCAGATACTTTGCTGAGTTCCAGGTTTGATGTAACGATTTTTTGAACGCTACCATAGCTCAACTGGAGTTCATCTGCAATAAATCGCAGCGATATACGTCTGTCTTCGTCCAGGAGCTTCCGAACAGCATCAATGTTTTCGTCCGTGACGGAAGTGGTCGGGCGACGATCATGGCTGAGGTTTTCTACTGCTTCCCGTCCTTTGGCGAATTCCTTGTGCCAAGCAAAAACGCGAGCTCTTGACAGGGTCCTGTCCCCGTATTGAGCCGTCAATCTACGAAAGATTTCAGTCGGATTGACCCCCTCCTTGGCCAAAAACTTAATAATAATTCTCTGCTCCACGGAAACGTGCACTTCACTCTCACTCATTGTATAGTTGTATAAATCATTGTATAAACTGAAGGGTCCGAACGGAAATGTTGCCCATCTACGCCCGTCCCAAACCTCCCAGGCTACCTGAATATATTTGATATTCCCCCCAGTCTCGTTTATATTTGATCAACCCTCGTATCTTGCCCATTCTTAACAATAATATCCTTGCTTTCTATTTTTGGTTGTTGAAGCAAGCTTTGGCGAGAGGAGTGAATAAAAAAGTATGCCGAACAGAAGATTGTAACGGAAATATGGAACGAACGAGTAAACAAATTTCGTCTCTTTCTATTTCTATTTTTCCATTTCTTCCTCTTTCTCGATAACAATACACGTATATTATATGGAAACGTTGCGTTGATTTGGTTTCGCTAGTTTTCCTTAGTTGAAGAACACGTGCACGTTGTAACCGTTTATAACACATTCGAAAGTAATATAAAATTTATAATAAATGTTTTTAATATTGCTAGTTTTTAACAACGTAACATGAAACTTATTATAGCCTACCAGTTGTTTAATGAAATCAGCTGATAGCTACGAATTAATATAAAAAAACTGATCTTTTACTGTAACTACAGTAAATAATATCTGAACTAGGTTCACGTAATATATTTATTTAAACAAAACAAGATATCTTCAAACTAAATTATATATTCAGCAAAGACATGAAGAAGGTCATTTGTTATCTTTTAATATCTTTGTTTAACCAATAGCTTCATATTTACTGCGAAAAATCTCCTGATTTATTGATTTTTTAAAGGGCGTTTTACATTTTAAACAGTGCATTTTAAAACATTTAAATCAGTTGCTAGGAATGTCTCTCCGTTCAGTTTTAAATCAATCTTAGTTTTAAATAATTTCACCAGAATGCAGTCATATTGTGTTTCAAAAACAGCAATTTATATTCCCGCCAATTTGTGTCAGTTCGCGTGAAAAATCTCCTGTCAGATATATATTTAAAATTAATAATACCTTTTCAGAGGAGACCTTAAACAGTAAAACGGTATAAATTTACAGGAACGAATTTAACGTAAACTTTCCAAAATCAGTAATTGCTGCGCTCTAGCGGAACTTTTCTTAACTACAACTATTATTACATTTAATAGTTTAAAAAAGTACTTTAAAATTAATTCGGATATTTATGTATATTTTCCGATAAGTGCTGCCATTTTCACAATATTTTGTAAACTGAACCCATTTATTGAAACAGAAATAAAAGTATAAATACAGATGGGATAGGGATAATTTCATATTAAATTTTATATCTTATTAAAATAATACATTTCTGCAATATGGTTTGGTTTATCTCTTAAGTAATTTTGAACTAATCTCATGAACTAATTTTGATAAAACTTGTTGAAGTAATTTTTCATGAAAATAAAATCTTGAATACAGTTACTAATTAGAGAACTTTAAATTGTATTGGCAAATCTAAATAAAACTAAATATTCATTACAAAGCAAAGTTTGGTTTTTTGCAATAAGATTATTAAAACATACCAGTTTTTAAAATAAACTATAATGACCCTTATGTAGGAGGTTTCTACTTTCTATTTTGTATCATTCAAAACGCGCCACTTGCTCAAGGAAGGTGCCTAGTTTGCCATTTGGCAAAACAACCTCGATAATGCATTATGAAACATGTTTTTCAGATATTTTGTAAATGGTTCTAGTTTTGTTTACGAGGATATATATTATAAAATATTTTTACTACTGTAGATGGAAAAACGATAGTAAAATTTGTTGGTAAAAGTCAATATATCTTTAGTCACAGTTACAAAATTGTGTGAAACATTTATATTATTGAAACATATATATTTTGATATAATTTTTGAATATATTTTGAAATATTTTTTGCAAGTTAATTATATGAATGTTATTTTTTAAAAACACAATTCTCATTATCTTACATGCAAGTAGACTGTTAGCTTAGACATTTTCATTACAGCTAAATCCACCAATTTGTTTCAGAATAGTCATTCTTCAAAATATTAAGATATTCACACTAGTTTACCTAGCTTTTGTATGAAAATAAGGGTCCGCCCCTTATTGTTGAAAAAAAACTTTTTAAATATTTGTTTAGTAAATAATTGAAAGTACAAGAATAGCCATTGTGGGTACAATATGAAAAATTGTTATATTCTGAATACTACATCTACCAAATGTCCTTAATTGCAGTTTAAGGCATTCCTGGAGCCTGGTTCGGAAGTTTTGCATGACCTTTCACAGCATGAAGACAGTTATTGCCGCAATTTTGTCTACAATTCGTTGTTTGAGGGCTTGAATGCTTATGGGTTTGAAACACTTTTGTGTTTAGGTATCCCCAGATGTGTCACTTATTTCAATGCGAAGGGCATGTTGAAGGGCTGATCGGCGATGACTTCTAACCGAACAGCTGCAATGTTTTCAGGTGTTCAACAGTTTTTACTCTCCTGCCTCTTTTTTAAGACATTGATCCCATTTGCTCGAGGTTGTTTATCTATGATCAAATTCCATTATCTGATGAAATAACTGGTTACACTATATCATAAAATTAAATGAGAAAACACGTTGTTTGCAAAAAAAATGTCTTCATTTTGATAATACGCTTTCACCATGTAGCCGCATTGTTCACCCATAAAACAATCCATTTCAACTAAATGGTATATTGTGCAGGTGGTGATGTGCCAGTAACCATCCCCCCACTACCTGCCAACTTTGTCTCAAGGCCACCTACAATCATCCTGTTTCAAGGCAGACATCCTGTATAACAATTATCATTCTAATTAAGGTTAAAAATCCTTTTAAATTAACATTTTAAATTTTGTTGGAAAATATGAAAATAGACATAATAATCATTTGATTTATTACAGTATTTTCAATAAATTTGAAAATTTTACATGATAATAAATGCACATTTTTATGGTTATTTCCAGCGGAGGCAGTTGGAGTGAGATGGGCTTAGCAATCCCACTGTACCTCTAGCTCATACTACTCTCACTCATATACTTAAAGACACACACACAATTTTACGTGATATGTTGACCTCTGGCCTGACACTGCTACCTGAATCCTTGGCTGCAGCACTTTAGATACAGGTAAAAACTGAAACTAGGTTGTCTGATGGTAAAGGAACCCAACCAGTAGAATGTGACTTTGCTATCAGCAGTGCAACAATTTTGCATATCCTAGTAATGCTAGATGGTGCTGTGCATGGAGGCTTAGAGAGTTTTTCCAGTCATTAGAGAATATAATCGATATAGAAGTATAGATATGCTTGTGGGAACTTCAGGGTCATGTCACACTAGCCATAGGACTAACAAATACAGAACAAAACAAATAAATAAATATAATATATATATATATATATATATATATATATATGTGTGTGTGTGTGTGTGTGTGTGTGTGTGTGTGTGTGTGTGTGTGTGTGTGTGTGTGTGTGTGTGCGCGCGCGTGTGTGTAAAGCCTAAATGGAATAATGGATTATTAGAAGGAAGAAAGGTCTTATCATCGATGCTGTGGAAGAATGGAAGAATTGGCATATTGTTGTATCAAACATGTCAAATCTGGATTCTTTCAGATTGGGCAGATTGGAAGAGTCAGTCAGTTGGAAGTCAGCAAAACAGATACTGACTCTGACTTTCATGGCGAATTAAACTTATAAATGAACACCCAATAGAACTTGTGTTTAGGAATCTAAAGCTTATGAATTGTGAACATGCTATACAAGAAAATTTCTAGATAACTATGTGTCTTCCTTAAACAAGTAAGGGAAGGTAGTTGTTCAAAGGGCGTTACTTCTCCTTAAAGCAAAAAGCTGTCCGAGTGCAGCAAATCTTTTTCTGCCAAGAGTAGAGAAAGGAAGGTGTATTTTTTCAACTGCACAGTTGCAAAATATTGCTAGCAACTGCAAGTGCTAGAGAATAGTGACAGTGGTGCTTGGTGATCAGTCAAAGTGGATTGGGTTTTTACATCAAAACATTCACTGACAGGCTGGAATCTACAAAAATCCCCAGTAGCACACATTGTTGGCCCAACGTTCGGCAATGGTTACTTAATACGCCAACGAATTATCTTCAATGGGCCAATGAGCTGTTTGTTTGCTAGGCCAACTGTTACATTCATGAAAACCTCTGCTGTTGGCCCAACATTAATTCTTACTTGGCAGAAAATATAAGAAATATTTTGTTAAAATAAATATCTCGTAAATTAAATAGAATATCTATATTCCAAAATTTAAAAATAGTGTCTTATTTGTTAGTATAATAATATTTTATCGATATTTTAAAATTTACTTTAAAGTGCAAGTGCATGTGATTACACAGAATTTCCAACAACAGAACAAATTTTTTTAGCATAATTGCAAACAGAATGATATTATATCTTTAATTACTATACTAACTATAGCGTTACAATGACTAAAAATAAAAAAAAATCCTACTTTACTTCTATTTAACTATAACCATTTACTATGGATGATTATGATGTACTTATTATTCGAAATATTGCCATCACTGTGGAAAAGTGAAAGTATGTCCTACTGGTTTAGTTCTTTATTGTCACTCATCAGTCTTAGTTGCATGGTCCTATTGTGTACAGTACAGTTATAGTCGTAATCTGATACTATAGTGATTTTTTGACTTTGCTTTTCACAATTGCCATTTAAATAAATTTTGTTTATATGAATTTTGTCTCTTTTTATAAAATAACCTTGTTTCAGTAACGAGATATGCTATGCTGGTTATTCAACTAACTTTCAATAGTAGGCCTAACCCTACTAATTACCAATATGTTTAAAATATTATATTTTATTTAATTGATTAGTGAACTTAATAGTAATCTTAACTTCTCTACATTCGAGAACACATTTGAATACCTTTTCTTATCAAATTCAATATGTATTCTTACTCGAAATAGTATGTACATTATAATATATAATTCAAAAGCTAAAGTAGGCTACATAATATATTTTACTTCTAGTAAGAATATTCTACATTTGATAATAAAAGGTATTCAAATATGTTCGCAAATGTAGAGAAGTTATGATTACTATTAAGTTCACTTATCAGTTGAATAGAAATATAACACTTTAAACATGTTGGTAATTAGTAGGGTTAACATTGAAAGTTAGTTGGGTAACTGTTGGGAGTAAGTAGTGCCAACAATTTCTTTGTTGATTTTTGGTGATGTTTAATTGTTGGCCCTATGTTGGGATTTGGTTTGTTATTAAGCATTTGTGTTAATTTTAACCGTTGCCCAACCGTGTGTGAAAACAAAATACCAACAATGGGCCAACAGAAAATGCTACTGGGGAACTTCTGTTGTCACATGGTCATATCCAGAAGATGTATTAACAGAGGAACTGTTCTTCAGGAATGAGCTTGTCACAAAGTTTATTAAAGCCCGCTAGTACAGTGGTGAGGGCAATTCAACATTTTTGGGACTCAAATTTAGATTAGTCAGAAATCTTGAGGTGGGTCATATAGTTTAATTTGTTAGGTTAAAGGGACATAAAAAGCCTGGTATATATGATAAACATTCTCTCTCTCTCTCTCTCTCTCTCTCTCTCTCTCTATCTATCTATCTATCTATCTCTCTCTCTATCTCTATCTATCTATCTATCTATCTATATATATATATATATATATATATATATATATATATATATATATATATATATATATCACATTCTGCAGGGTTATCCTTGCAGGGGCTGAAGACTAGCTGCACCTATTGAGAGGATTTTGACGTTCCTCGCGGTACCCAATTCTAACACACACATACACTTACAACATTGAACTTACGACTTGAACACTTTACACTCACACTTACATTTAGGGAGGTGATAAGAGCCTTAATGTATTTTCACCTTAAAATAACAACAATAAAAAAATCTAGTAGTCATAAGCAAGGCTCATCTCATGGGCTGCCCATAATAACCAATTTACATTTTCCACTATAAATTCTTGCTTGTTTGTGTACATCTCTTTTAAAAAAGTTTCATAAACAAATTTTATCTCTTATTGGTCCGTCAAATGATGACCATTCAGTAAAAATGTATAGAATATTGCAAATGATAAAACCATTCAGTCCAGCATATTGGAACAAATATTAAACTTTAACAAAAATATATATCATATGAAAAAAAATATCTATGTAAATAATATACCTAGATTGATATCTAGCTATCTAGATATTATCAAAAATATCTATCATCATTTTTCTAATTTTAAAAATTAATCAACCTTGAATAAAATAAACCAACATTTAAAAATAAATCAACAATGAAAAGAGAATGTATTTATATTTACAATCTTAAACAATGTAACAAAATATTAGAAATATTACATATTTTTTGATTGATTTGTTGTTTTGAATAATATGAAAGAAGGATCCTACACTATTATGTATCAGGAATCAGATTGTAGTATACTCACAAAGTTAGTCAATTTGATTTATTTTCAATAAAATTTTTTTGTTATACTTTGCATTTACAAATTTACAAATATAATAATAATAAATAACTAACAATTTTATGTTATTCACATATAATTTAACATTCAGTACAACTAAGGGGCTATACAAAATCTTCAAGATTTTCAACATTTAGAGATTTTAAAAGCAGAATTTAGTATTTGTTATGTTTCTGACAATCTTTGAAATATCTGAATGACTTTGGGGAACCTAAAGTCATACCTCTTTGATGTGATTCAAAATTATTTTAACAGATAAAAATCAAAATTGACATAAAAGTTTGTTGTAAAAGAAACATCTGTTAATCAGTTTCAAAATGGCAGCTATTTTTAAGCCTAAAAAATTTCATAACTTTTTATCCTACACGTAAGAAAGTATTTTTCAACCATTGCAGTCAGTCACAATCTGTACAAATTAGTACTTTAAAATGTCACTGAATTGGAAAACATAAACTATGAGAAAGTTTAATATCATATTTACAAACATTTTAATGATAAATATCCTGATGGTTGAACAGTTTTGGAAAGATTTCTTTTGCTTAAATTAGCTGTTATTTTAAAACCGTTGACAGGGTTTTGCTCATTAACATACAGAATTTAATGGATAAATTCTCAGTGTGAAAAGTAAATAATGTAGATTTGCAAAGTAGATTTTAAAAGAAGAAAGTAAAATCTGTTTGAAATGTTTCTTTATTTTCAACAAGACTAACTTAAAATTTAGCAATAGGAAATATATGTTTGGTTCAATCAATATTGTTTAAATAGTTACTTGATTTTATTAATAAAGTTTAGTATTAGCACATTCTGATCAGCTGTTAACATGTTTTTTTTAGTAAATAAAGGCATTTAATTTATAGATTATTTGCCTGATTTTAAATAGACAACTAATAAATATAAATGTTTGAGTCACAAAACTTTATAATTTTGTCAGTTTATTTCTTTAAAAGTTAAACAAATCCTTTTTTCATGTAAGAATCCCTATTGGTGCTACTGAACAACATTAAATATTGCCAATTCTGCTTGTTTCATTCACATTTCTATAATTGCTTTGTTATTATGCAATTTATTCTCAACTGTCATTATTTTACAGTATATTTATAACAGGCCTATTGATATTTCAATAACTTATTGTTTCTTATATCTTCAGTACCTCCTGCAAAATTCTGCTTTCAAAACAATTTATATTTTTTCCCACAGTGACACAGTCAAAGGCAATATGTTAACAACAGTTTATTAGCCTTCACAGTTAAAAATATTTACACACATTGTCCTAGAAAAAATAAATAATAATGATTGTTTATTCAGTATTTCAAAATATAAACCACATGTGGAAAACTATTCCGTATTACTAAATTCGTTTTACAAAAATATATCCTGAATTATTATTTCTGATAAGTTTTTTTCACAATCACTATATTTACTGACTAGTTAAACTCTGCGACCTTCAGTTCAGGTAATTTTCACTAATATCTGTTCCATCTTTTCATTTTTGATTGGGCGCATGACTTACAAAAGCCCATAGTCCTCTGCTAGAAACAGTAAGTACGCTCATTGGATGGATTATAGGCCGTCTTGTCAATACTTGTCGTTGTTGTTGTTGTCGCATCGTACGGAGGTAAATGTCAGCCGTAGTAGTACTGGTTATTGCCACTACGACTTAGACTTCGTGGAGCACTGGCATCACCATATCTTACAACCTAGAAATGAAAATTTTAATTATTTTTTAATAATTATTTTACTTATCATTATGTAGGCCTACTCTGTTATAAGCTGCATACCAAGAGAAAGTAAAATTTAAGTACAATACTTATTAAACTTAAAAAAATTATATTCAGAATTTGCTTTAAATAATATTATATTTTTTTGAGCAGTAAACCTGTATAGAAGTATGATAAAATAATCCTATTTATGTGGAAATATTTAATAGGAAGTAAAGGATGTTTTACTTTGTCACTATACAATAAACCTACAGAAAGTATCAAACAAAGTAAGCCTTAATCACAGGCTTAATTATAGGCCTTAATCATGAAAACAAATATGTTCTAATTAATATATCTTTTTTAGAGTAAAATTTTTTTGTATTTGTCTATATGCATCTTCATAACATAAAAAACATTATAAAAAAATTTTATAGACAATTTCATAATGAAACTTAATTTTTGTGAATGAAAATTTTAAATGTAACTTAATGCAGATTTCAACAATAAAATGAAAAAAGTTATAATTTTTATAAATGTTTGACTTTTGAAATAATTTTGCTGGGTTATAACTCGTCTAAATTATTATAACCAACATAAATTTTTTGTGTCAACATTGTTGAATATTGAAAATTTGTTCCCATCAAACTAATGAAACAGCTGAGAGCGAAAAACATGTTTTCTTGAATTATTTTTTCACGACCTGGCCTGATACGTTCCTTCAGAAGGTACAGCCTACTTTCAAATTATCTGGCAACCTTGCATAAAGTTCTACTAAATAAATGCTATATTATGAGATTTATAAATGTAATAATGACATTTAAATATTTTCGCCTAAAAATAGTATCTACTGAGAGAGGTATTGGACAAATCATTTTGCCTGGAACCTGTCAAATATGACTTAAAACTGGCTGAAATTGTTTTTAGTTTTTAAATTCATTATTAATATAACAATAATTGCATGAAATATACTAACCTCTCCAGGAGGTAAGGAACTGGGCAAAATTGTGATGGTGGCAGGACCGGTGAGGTCGATGTCAGTGTCTATCTCACTCAAGTCATCCACAAAACTCGGAAGTGTAGTGTTGCCAATATTGCTACTTGTCTTGTGTCTTTGCCACAACAGTCTACCAATCACAATCACTAGCACAGACAGTAATCCTGCACTGATACTAAGAGCCCAATATAGTATCAGCTTTTCTTTGTTTTCTGAAATTAAAAAAAAAAATGTTATAATAAATATAACTTAAAATCTATTATAATCTTAATATATAAGTTTTTATGTAAAGCAATATACAGTAAGACATAAATTAATATTAATATCATTTCTTAAATATGAAGTATGGTGTAAAGGAAAGTAAATACTTCAAATTATTTTCCAAGTTTAATTTTTTTTCATTGCATACAATGCATATTATTAATGCATTATTATTATAATGGCAGTGGGACCTACAATATTATAATAGTTTTAATGTTTAGATTTTGTTGTGAGTTCTTCCGGTTTTCTGTCAGCTTCCTTTACATTTACAAGTTATATTAAAAATAAATTAAAAGTGGGCAGGAAATGTTAAAAATCTATTTGAAAAGTAGAGGCTGTAGTTATTTTAGGTTTTGAAATTAAATTGAGTAAGAACATTTTATAGTAAACTAATTTTTTTCCAACAACACATACAAAATTCTTAAAGAGTATAATATAGTAAGCAGTTTGGAAGAAGTGTTTGTAGTAGAAAAAAATTTACTCTTTACTATGTTTACACTCATTAGAAAGTTAATTTTAAAAATGTTTTTTTTATTTTCTGAAAATCAAATGAATTTTTGTTTAAAAATTAAAATGAATTTTTTGTAACCAACTATGAAAATTATTATAAAAAAGTCTTGAGATATTATGGAGAAAAGATGATACTGAAATGACATTTCAAGTTAAATACAAGATCACATATGAATAAAGTGATAAAAATTCTAATGACAGAACTAGGGGAAAATATTGCTTATTTAAAAAAAAGTTTTTAAGAAAAAAAAGTCATGACGGCTAAGTTAATAACTCAAGGAGAAAACTTCAACCTAGATGTTATTTCCTTTGAAAAATCTAATAAAAAAGTGGCATTTTTTAACATGACATTCATTGAACATAATACTGTTTACTAAATTTGACGATCCACTACAAGATATCAAGTCTTGCGGCTCAAGATCACCCACAAGTAATTTACAAAATACTGATTCAGTTGAGCCAATTGCATTGTCTCTAAAATAAGCCTACATAATATTCCTGAGGTTGCACAAAGTCCGTGCTGTTATTATTTCAATAATTAGTATATGTGTCAGAATAAATATCACAAGTTACTTACTGGAACTTGAAAATAAGAAAATACTTAGGTTTAATAATAAACTGCTTACGAATGAGTAAGCCTAAGTCTCAATTGATATTACAAACTTTTTAAAGAAATTTTGTTACATTTTCTTACAAATTTCAGAATCTTATTAAAAAATGTCATATGAATATTATAGATTAATTTATTCATTTAGTATTAATCTGTTATTACTACCGTAATGTATTTTATTGAGATAACAAATAATTCTTTTAAATACTGTATGATGTGAATTATTTAAAACATCCCCTTATCAACAAAAATAGTTTTAAACTACAAAACAACAGAACAAATAGCAACAGAAATCACTTATCACCAGCGTAAGTCTGTATTAATAGAACAGACATAAAAATGCTATGCAATATATGTGGAATCATTGAAAGAAACAACCACTGATCAAAACTATGAGTCAAAGTTTAAGACTTTTGTTATTATTATTAGTTATCATGTTATTAAGTTGGCACAAGAAATTTAAGAAAGAAATCCTTTCCAGATCTGCCTGAATGTAAGATTTTATACCAGAATGTTAATTTTTTTAATTAAATTTCCCAACTATTCCTTATGTCTTGCAATAAACCTCTTTGTGAAATCCAGATGATTTTAAAAATACTTACGCGAGACATATGTATATATTTGAACCCACTCAGAAATGAAGCCAATAACTTGGGCATCACTGGACGTGGTGATGGTGTAATTGTAGACATTTCCTGAATCCCTCGGCATATCTTTAGGGAGGCGGTGGGATACATAGGGTGGGTAGGGAGAGGATGTAGTACCTACAGAAAAACAAGAGATTCATTATATCTTCATGAAGAAATGTGCATGCCAAACCACTCTGGGGAAAAGCAATGTGTACAGCAAGGAACAAAAACGTGTTAGGCAACCAAATATATACAGCATGTGTGGTAGATGGGATTTGTTAATAATAATTTACTCTAAGACGTGATGGCCATCAAATGCGGAGAAGAGTTGTGCTGAGCAGAGCAGACTTTGCATTCAAAACCTAACCTGTTGTTTTTAATGTGTGACACCGCTTAGCTCCACAGAGAAGACTCTATTACACTTTCAGTGGCCACACACATTAAAAAGAATAGGTTCAGTTTTCAATACAGAGTTCTCCTCGCATTTGGTGAACACCCGGCCTAAAAATTCATATTATGGGGGACTATCATGTTAAATATAATCTCAATGTGAAACACAATTTTCAAATATAAAATGAAACCATTTTGAAACTGCTTTACGTTAAAGTAAATTTTGGCTGGCATAATAAAACAAAATACAATGGGAATCAGGCTTTTTTTTGGAAAGTAAATTAGGAGTAACAGTTTGGAAAAAGTTCATTATACAATAAAATTTGTTCGCTCATTTCGAAATGGCAGCTATTCAAAAGTTTATAAAGAACACTGTACATTTCAAAATACTGAATAAATTTAAATAAATTATTAAATCCAACTATATAAAAACAAAAATCAACTCAGAAACTGACTGTGAAATAGTACCTGCACTGATTCTAATGTCAATTACAAGAGTGTGATTTTCAAAAAAACGTAAGATAAAAAACGTGATGCGCTTTCTAATATTTCAAATAATTGCCACTTTTAACTGAAAAAAATGATTTTTGCTATTAAAAAAATTAGTCTAAGCTATTAACAAAATAAATTTGTGTGTACTAAGTTTCATTTTTATATATTAAAATGTTCATTTGCAAGGTGTTAGATTTGGAAATACCTTTTGCAATCCATTTTTACAAAGTTCTCAGCTGTGTGCAGTGGTTATTCTACAGTATTTATAAAATAAAAGAGAATAATAACAGGGACTTAACATTTTTTCTCATACCCTTTATGAATTAGTGTGCTAACAACTGTGATGGTGAGAGGTTGTGTTCTCGAGTTTTGTGCATTTGTATAATATTGTGTTTTAAAGTTGTAGTGATTTTCAAACTTGTTTAAGTGGCAGATTTTAAGGACCAAAAATCCTGCATCAAACTTTGCTTCAAGCTTAGAAAAAATGCTCCATTGCATGCTTGTGGAAGCATTTGGTGACAATGCTATGAGTAAAACTTTTTTTGTAATATAAATGGTTCAAGGATAGATAAATATCTGATGACAATGATGAGCGTTCAGGATGACCTTCAACGTGAACAGTACCAGAAAATATTCTGAAAATGCTAGAAGCTATTATTAGATCGTCGATGAACAATCCATGATGTTTGTGCGAATGTAGGAATGCTAAATGGGTTTGTACAACACATATTGTCAGACAATTTGTGTTTGAGACATATTGCTGCAAAATTTGTACCGAGACTGCTGAGCAGCAACAAAAAAGATCATCATGTAGCTGTCTGCACTGAATTGAAAACTGCAGCAAGAGATGGTCCCAACTTCATCTCAAATATCGTAACTGGTGATAAGATATGGGTTTATAGTTATGACCTTGAAATAAAACAGCAGTCATTGCAGTGGAAGTCACCATCTTAACCTCAGCCAAAAAAAGCACGTCAAGTTTGCAGCATTGTCCATATTTTATGTCATTCGTGTGTTTTATGTCATGTCATTTATGGGTTCTCCACCAAAACAACATGCCTGCGCACACATTGTTGTGTTTGGAATTTTTTGATTTCCGAAAACACGATAGTGATTTTCCAGCCACCTTATTTGCCTTACTTTGCCCCATGTGACTTTTTTCTATTGCCCAAAATAAAATTGAAATTGAAAAGCTGTGTTGTTTTGACATAATTGAGAAGATCCAGGAAGAATCGCAGGACGTACTGCAAAGAAAAGTGACACCGCTGTACACAGTGTTTTGAACAGTTAGACTTGCAGACTTCCAGGATGTATGAAATTATGGAAAATACACAGGAATCGCTGAATCCATGCCCAATGGGACTAATCTGGGGAAGACGGAGAAAACTAGAAGTTATAGTAAGCAATTTTATTTTAATGAGAAAATTCATTGACTTTAAGGATACCACCTTCTACAGGTAGATTGAAAATCTACTATTATTATTATTACAGTTGAACCCTGTTCGTTATAGAACTCATTGGATTGGTGAAAGTTCAGAATAAATGGATTTTTAAATACAGTCGATTTTGGTTATAATGACCTTGGGTATTATGTCAACACGGATGTAGCATTTTGTTTTTAAAGCGGACAAAATGTTTACTTTTGATGTAAAACACTCTGGTATTTGAAACATTAAATATTATATTATTCCATTATAATGACAAAAATGTCTCTTATACAAGCACATAAGAATTTGATTAGAAACGAAGTAGTATGAACAAATAGATAAGGTCGATAAGGAAGTTGTCAGTCAGCAGGTATGTTCCATCAAAATTACAACAGCTGATAAAGGCATTATTCAGCTGCCAAAATTTGTCATTCTACTGAACTACATAGTTGTTCATCTCTATTACATTTATAGACAATTACAATTGCCAGTTGCACAATATTGTCACCTTTATTTTGCTACAGAAAGGCAAGGAATTGTTATCTCCATAATTTGTGAAATATTTAATTATTTCTGTACACAAAAGTAAGCATAAAGATATAAATTATGAGTTTGTTTTTTTATTATACTTAGAAATATGTAGCGTTCTGATTCTTTTTTGCACAACAATTTGCATCACAAAATTTGTTTTGCTTCTCTTACTTCTTAGTAATCTTTAAAATTGTTTTTCTTTCATAACATCGTTTGAATATAACATTATTGATTTCCTTGATGCTTTCTGTGATGTTATTACATAGTTATATACACTGTAGGCCTATATGTTTATATGTTTGTACATGAATAACATGAATATTTAATTATTAACTTATTCAAGCATGTAAATCTTCTTTTGGTTTAGTAATACTTTGCATACTTCTTACACATTGATGGCAATTCTGCAAACAGTTCGGCACAGAAAAGCAGATTCCTGATATAAGGTAATTGCTTAATGTAGTGACAAATATGGTGCACTAAGCTCTAAAAAGGCTTATAATGTGACATAATCCTGCCACACTCATGCTAAATTCCTAGAAGTCAACCCTACAATATTACCCAAACATTTAATTAGTATTTTTATACCAACATACTGTTTAAATGTAGACAAAAATAGTTGAAAGTATAAACACAGTTAATCTTTGTAGAACACTAAAAGATAAAGAAGAGCTTTTTTGGTGATTTGATGACTTTACTTTATTTCAGTTTGACTAATGAAGATTGAGGATTGATGTAATGCACTGAAAAATTTAAGGTTAGCAACTAGAATCGAACCTGTTTATAGGTCCAAGTTCTAGTGAACTACGTCTTATATTACTGATTAAGCTACAAACACTCTTCAGTAGGTCCCTATAATAAATAGAAGTGTTAAAGTTTTAAAAAGATTAAAGATGAACAAAATCATGAAATTGTTTTCTCACAAATTTAAACAATTGCGGCATACAGCTGTCTTACTGGCGTGATAAAAGCAAATTTCCGTAAGTATTTTTCTATATCTTACCATTTTGAAAATATGATTTTACAGTCATAATCAGCATTAAAATCTATATGTATAAGGATTTTAAACTGTCAAATTACACTGAAAATACAAAAATGAACCTTGACCGCTATCAGATTAAATTTCTTAATTTCAATCAATTTTGAAAATTCAAAATCTTAATTTATACAGTTTTAAACACTGATTATATTAGTAAAATTGGATTTTCAAAAAAATTTAAGACAAAAATTTACAAGTTTTTAAAGATTTGAAATGCCCGCCATTTTGAAACGTTTGAACAAATTTTGCTTCTTACCAAAGTTACCTAAGCTGGTATACAATTATATATGATTGTTTTTCAAATTTGAATCTAATTGGACCAAAACTGCAAACATGAACTTGCTGAAACATACACACACATGTATATATATATATATATATATATATATATATATATATATATATATATATAACATTTTTAACAACACCTCAAAAATGAGCTTAATGGTCAGGATCGAGCTAATTTCTCGGTCTTACCATGATAGCTGCTCATTTTTCTAATTAAAGTTCGCTAAAAATTACTTAACTTGTTCAGTTTTTGGTACTTTATCGATATTTTAGAATTTAAAAATTGTGTGTTTTACAAGAGATATGAACACATAATAAGCATTAACACCATTACTTTTGAATAACTAAAACAAAAATTAATAAAAAAAAAAAATAAAATAAAAACCGAACAACACTAAATGTTAATGTGCTAAGCTAGAAGTAGTGAGAGGGAGGTAGTGAGGAAGGGGAGGGGTGAAGCCAACTCACCATCACCACCAGTGCCACAACTCACAAAAGCTGAAAGTCATCAAGTGCCTTCAACTAAGACTAAAACTAATTCTATGGTCATAAAGATAAATTATACAGTAGGCCATGGTAACTATTATACAATCAATAGAGTGATTTGGTATGGAATGGAATAACTTTATTTTTTAAATATTGGTGGATTTTTAGGTATATTACATTATAGTTATTCTTTACTTCTTGTTCTCAATTATTTTCAAAATTTGTAAAAGAATAATATAAATATAAATTTTTCCTGCCAAATTGAAAATTAATAAAAGTAGCACAGATATCTATGTTACAGTATTTAAACTGAATTTATTTCAAAACATTTTAAAAAATAGATGTTCAAAAAATATTTGATTAAATGTAAAGCTTTGGTGCTAAGTTATAACATATTATTAATTAATTAACTTTAGAATCAAAAGGAATGTTGTACAATCACTGTTTTGACTATTTCTTCAGTTGCAATTTTTCATATAAAAAAAAGTACACATGTGGTATTTGGGGCATTACTAACAGAAGCGAAGTTTGCTGAATATGTAATTAGTTTGAATATATGTTTACAAATATCTTGTTTTGTTTAAATAAATAAATAAATATTGCACCTAGCTTAGATATTATTTACTGTAGTTATAGCAAAAGATCAGTTGTTTTATCTTTTGCCGGTAATTACCGGCAATTACCGGTAATTCATAATGATTAGCTAATTACATTGAACAGTTGATAAGTTATAATAAGTTTCAGGTTATGTTGTGAAAAACTAGCAATGTATTATAAACGGTTACAATGTGCATGTGTTCTTCAACTAAGGAAAATACTGAAACTAAAGCAACACAATGTTTTCATATTATAAGTGTGTACTGTTATTGATAAAGAGGAAGAAAAAGAAAGAGAGAAATAGAGAGACAAAATCCGTTTTGCTCATTAATTCCATATTATCGTGTAGCCAGCAGACATTTTTTTCTGTTCAGTCCTCTCACCAAAGCTACTAAAAGCTTTGCTTCAACAACTTTAATTTTTTTTTAGAATAAATACTGGGAGGCAGTTTTACTTCTACTTTAGTACAAAGATACACACTTTAAATCTTGTAATTTGACTTATTTGTTCAAAAGTATCGGGACTAAAAATATCAATCTTAAGATTTTGATTGATATTTCAATTTTCTGTTAACTCACCAAAGTAAAAGTGGTTTTTACTTGGACATTTGTTTGTTTTGTATCAATGTGTCTTTGAAATACATTATATCAACACACTGACCAACTTTTATGATGTTTGGACATATCTTGGGGCTGTTCTTATTTATTTCCTTTGAATTTAAAATTTTTTGTCAAAAACACTTAACAAAAAATGATTTTCTTATGATTGGCTTCAACAATGTTGCACAAATGTGATATTTAAATAGTGTGATATTTAAATAAATATTTAAATTGTGAAACTCAAACAAAAATTATATATTTTTTGATAATTTCCTGAACATTCTGGTTCAGGAGCAATAATGTGAAGGATCTGGAAATTTAGCATAATTTCTCAATAGGAATAGCAGATTTTACACTAATCTTAGTTATGTAGAATAATAATTCATAACTTAAGTCAGTGAGCCCAATTTGAAATAAAAGAAGTTATTAGTTTATGGGTATGTACAAAACAAATAACTAAATATTAGCAAATTTTGATAAACTTATTTTGAAAACAAATATGGGCGATTTTCGTCAATAGCTTAAGATTGGATTTTGGAGAATAATGACAGACTTGTGTAATGTTATTGTTCCACTGATTTTATGTCTCAACAATTGGAAGATAAAAGAAAATTAAGTAGTCCCAACTCACTCTATTGTACACGTTGTACTAACATTATTTTGTGTGTGTTTAATATTTTATTAAAGTACAGTAATGAATAATTTAATTATTTACATATTTACTTTAATAAAACACATCTCTTAACCAAAATTATTTCCAGAACAAGTTACAAGCTATTAAATATTAACCAAGAGCGGATTTCAAACCAGGAATCTGTGGTTTAACCTACCACACACCACAGCTCAGCTAATTGAGCTAACCTGGATAGTACCAGCCTCGTTCCGAGTTGGAATTGCAGATTTAGTTGGTATTTTTTCACTTGTAATTTTTTCAGTTGTAGCTTTGAAAAAGCAATAAAGTTACTAAACATAACCCTAAAGAAATAATTTTAATTTTTTACTTAGCAATACTTCGTGAATTTGAAGAATAATTTATTTCTTTAAAACTTGATTTATTAAACTGTTTTTACTGTATTTGATTAACAAATTTAGAAACAGTTAATTTTTTAGTGACTCACTAAAAAAATAATAATAATAATGGTCATGACAGCTAATATCCAAAAAAGTAATATATTTTTCTGCCAATCTTGAATCAAATTAGTCAAAGTTTTATGAAAGCCAGAGTGCTAACTCGTACTTGTATTTGTATTTATATATATATATATATATAATTATATCCACTTAATTAGTAATAGAAAGATTACAAATTTTCAAAATATTTTAATGTTTTTCCCCTCAATAAAAAGTAGAAATTTACATAAACAGACCTATTGCAAATCCAGTATTAAAATAAGCATATTTTTTAAAAACTTTGTATTTCATGCTAAATTTTTTTCAAATTCATCAACAAATTTTAATTTAACAATTAATGTTAAGTCCGTTATTGGATATAAGGACTAGAGATAAACTCTAAAGTTTAACAAAGGACATTATCATTCTTAACAATTTATTTAATTTTAACTAACAAAATTAAATCCAAACATTCATGCCATGAAGCTTGCAAAAAAATATACCTGGCCCTAAGTTTTCTTCATTTTGTTTTGGAGGTGGTTGTGTCAAAGACACATCAGATTGGCTACTATTTTGCTTTCCTCCTGCGAAAGGCAGTTTAGGAGAGAAAACCCCTCTTTCTCTCAAAGCATCCTCGACTGTGTCATAGTTGTCCAAGTACTCTTCAGGTTCCGGTGTCTCATCTAGTTCTGTTGCCTCACCAAACTGTTCTCGTAGAACTGTTCTTGGAACTGGACAGAAAACAATGGTTAGTTTTTTAAATGTAACAATGTTAATGAAAAGGCAGGCGACTGTTGCTCTAGCAGTTACGACATGGGGTACACACAACTATTTCACAACAAAACAATTTAAAAGGATGAAATAAAAACAATATTAATCACCACAACAAAAATATTTGCATTATTATTATGCACAAGTAGGCAAAAAAAAGAATGAAGTATGTTAAACTAGTTTTTCAATCTATAATTTAAAAGTATTATTCCTCAATGATAGTAACATAACAAATTAGTACTTAAAACATTTATTTGAGTTATAACATATGGTAGTGAGGTATGGCCAATTAAGAGGAGAACAGAAAGAATGCTGTTGGCTACTGAGATGGACTTTTGGAGAAGAGCGGCAGGAAGATCAAGAAAAGAGAGAGTGAGAAATGAAAGTATACGGAGGATAATGGACGTAAGGCATACAATTGTAGAGGACATAAGAACAAAACAACTGGTTTGGTACGGGCATGTACAAAGAATGCCGGATGAGCGAATTCCCAAAAAAATCATGCAATGGCGAACACCTGGAAGAAGAAAACGAGGAAGGCCGAGACTGAGCTGGAGAGAGGGAGTCGAAAAGGAAATAAAAAAAAGGGATCTAACAGAAGACCTGTGGTGGGACCGCGATCGGTGGAGGTTGGAGATCGGAAGACGTCGTAGAACGTTGTAGACCGAATTATAGATAGAACATTTATTTGAGTTAAATTAAACCAACCGCTTTGAAATATTTTTCTGTTTGGTCCTGATAAACAATTTATTAAAAAAACATCTATTTTAAATAATTTTAAATTCCTTTGCATTTGTAGCCAGGAATACTCAGGCTAAGACAGTTGAAGTGAGCAGCTGATGGGCTTAGCAATTCCACCATACATCTAGCTCATACTACTTTTACTCATTTGCTCAAGACATGCATGCGCGAGCGCGCGCGCACACACACACACAATTCTATATAGCTTTGATAACTCTAAAATGTAAAGCGACCTGTGCTGATGGAGTAAATGACACTGTCCTTATGGTGTATCAGATGGAAGGTCCCTGATGACCTCCCAGTATATTAAAGACTTACTCATGAATGCAGAACTCTGTATGGATTGACCTCATTTCTCTATTAGTGGGTGTTTCCATGACTTAAGAATGTAGAATAGAATGAGAGGGATCTCACTGCATAACAAAGAGGTTGGCCAAGCAAAACCTCCAAGAGAAAGAAGAATTGAAATGGACCCAGCAGAGCAAACTTATGCAAGCACATCAATAGTAAACTGGGAAGTCACCAATTAGAAGCGTGGGGAGCTACCCATCTTTAATCCCTTCAGTTCTAAACATTATGAAGGGCCTAGGACTGGTGAAGGCGTTGTAAGTGTGCACTCAGGAATATAGAAAATGGGCATGATTGATCTACAAAGGTCATAATGCAATGTTACACTAAACATTCATTCGTTCATTCTTAGCTTGGTTACAGTAATACATTATTTCACCGAGATTCTAGGACTAATGTAAATGATTTCCATTTGGTTTGTAGTCACAAACCTTTTTTTACAATTAACCTTTTGGTTAATCACAATACAAATATATTTTGGTTTTAGTGATTAATTTTGTTTTCCACAGCCTTTTAACTCATTGTAGTGTCCGTGCCATGTAATCAACTGGTGCAGTGTATCCACCAGGCTCTTAAAGTACAAGACATTGTTGAACATTGTTT
This sequence comes from Callitettix versicolor, assembly GCA_022606455.1. Classification (NCBI taxonomy): domain Eukaryota; kingdom Metazoa; phylum Arthropoda; class Insecta; order Hemiptera; family Cercopidae; genus Callitettix; species Callitettix versicolor. The sequence continues at coordinate 74,209,451 of CM040189.1, forward strand.
TATAAATTTGTGAATAAAGATGTTATGTTTAGTGAAAATATTCTTTTAATATTTGATTTGTTTGAAGTAAAGGATGCATTGAAGTAGTACCAAATAATGACTAAACAAAATTTACTCAACTGTTTTTTTCATGATATTGCTGATCCAGTGATTCTTGAATTACAAACAAATGTACATTGACTTTTTACTTCAACAGTATTGGAAATTAAGATGATAATATGTACAGTCACTGGTACTATTAAATCACTTTTTCCTTATTTCAATATTCTTTTAGCAGACCTGTTTTGCCAAACAAAGTGTTTAGCAATGAGCAATTTTAAAAAGCATCTAATTAATTCTAGTTGTTACTTATAGAACCTATCTGAGATTACAGGAATATCATAGAATCTAATACACTGTTATCTGATGGCTCTTTCTGAAACTTGTAAGGAACAACAGTTGTCCTGGGTAAGATCCTGGTATATCTTCCCCTCCCCCTTAAACTTATAGTTCCTTTTAGAAAATGACAGAAATTAAAATAATCACGAGTATGAAGTTAAATTAGATCTCTGTAATCTGATGGTTCTATTTGTATTGCGTCAAGAAGTACAACAGCTATGATCTAAAATGCATACCTTTGTATCGTGATAGTTACTTTTGCAATATGCCAGAAAGTGAAATGGTCTTGAAAATGTTCTTAAACTGAATTCCTCTGAAATATGATTTTTCCCCCAAGATTTAGTTACTTAAAGAATCACTCTATGCCTTTGTAGTCTTTTGTTCCTTTTGTAATGTATTTGGAACTTTAAGGATATGATTTTTAACAAATCTGGTAAGAATATTTCATTATTTTCCATTGTGTAAGCCACAGGATTGAAAAATTAAACAAAAATTATTGCAGTCATAAAACTGAGTGTAATAGGTCGATAAAACCAGTTTTTTAAACCTGAAAAATATGTTTTGTACAGTCACAGAGTAAACAATTACAGAAATTGCTGAAAGTGTACTGAAAGCTTTGTAAAAGTTGTGTTTCTTTCGTTTAATGTTTCAAATTACTTTTCTAGAAAGGGAGAGATAATTTTTTTTGACTTTGTTATAATTTAAGACTTGAGAAAATTTATTTTGATACATATAATTATAGATTAAGCCATCTATAATTCTGACCAGTAGAGGCGGTAATCACATAATAAAATTCAGAGAAAAAATGAACAGTGATATCTGTCAAAAATTACTGGCAATTAAATTTTATTATCTCCAAATGAATACAATTTATACCTTGCTTTTCTATTTATAGATAGTTAACAACAGTAACAAATTTTAACCTTATATCTCTTTGAAAATTGCGAGAATTATTAATGAATGAGTGAGGTATTCCATACTTACTTATAGAGATAGAAGTTTGCACAATTGTATTTTAATTAATTGTTACAATTTGCAAAACTGTGCTTCTGATTCAACTACACTAATATTGTAGGCTGAGAGCAAATTAAGTCCTTCTACTTCTAATTATAACAATAATTCCTGCCTTCATTGTTCTACCCTTGTGGTAATTAGCAGCAGCCATTGTCTTAATGTGTTGAAGCAAAGCTAATGATACGTGGCCCTATACAATACCATAGACTTCTTGTAGCCTATAAGAAGTTTGGATGTTGAGCATTTGACCAAGTTGAAGTATATTAGAAACAACGCTTTGTTTTAGTCTGTTAATTTCATTACTTTTAACTAGGTATAGTACTTCTTCAATACATCTTATAGTTTAAAAGGAAAACTATTAAATATAATCACATGAGATTTTGCCAAAAAGCTCTTTGTATGGTTGTACTTTAAACCATATTTTAAATTGGTATACACTTTTCCAAAAGTTTAGATTGACATTGTTATTTTTCTCAACAGAGTTAATCATTTCATCCACAATGTATTTTTTTAAAAGTGAATGTAATTTGTTATTTAGTCTAAAAACCCTCTGGTGTCAGCCTATTGAGAGATGTCAACTTGTTGATGGTTGTTAAATAGGAGGAACTTGTGGATAGTACCCCAGTAGCACACATTGTTGGCCCAATGTTGGAATTTTGTCAGCAATGTTGGGCAATGGTTAGTTAATACGCCAACGAATTATCTTCAATGGACCAACGAGCTGTTTGTTTGCTAGGCCAACTGTTACATTCATGAAAACCTCTGCTGTTGGCCCAACATCAATTCTTAGTTGGCAGAAAATATAAGAAATATTTTGTTAAAATAAATATCTCGTAAATTAAATACGGTATAATTATTCCAAAAGTTTAAAAATTGTGTCTTACTTATTAGTATAATAGTATTATATCGATGTTGTAAAATTTACTACAAAGTGCAAGTGCACGTGATGACTTACTCAGAATTGCCAACAACAGAACAAATTTTTTTAGCATAATTGTGAACAGAATAATATTATATCTTTAATTACTATAATAACAATAGTGTTACAATGATTAAAAATTTAAAAAAAAATTCTTATTTTATTTCTACTTAACTATAATCATTTACTATGGATGATTTTATGACATACCTATTATTTGAAATATTGCCAGCACTGTGGAAAAGTGAAAGTATGTCCTTTACTCGTTTAGTTCTTTATTGTCACGCCATCAGGTGTAGTTGCACGATTCTATGTATACAGTACTGTTATAATCGTAATCTGGTGCTGTAGTGCTTTTTTGACTTTGCTTTTCACAAGTGTTATTTAAATAAATTTTGTGTGTGTGAATTTTGTCTCTTTTTATAAAATAACATTGTTTCAGTAACGAAATATGCTATGTTGATTACTCAAATAACTTTCAAAAGTAGGCCTAACCCTACTAATTACCAATATGTTTAAAATATTTCATTTTATTTAATTGATTAGTGAACTTAATAGTAATCATAACTTCTCTACATTCGCGAACACATTTGACTACTTTTTCTTATCAAATTCATTATGTATTCTTACTCGAAATAGTATGTACATTATAATATATAATTAAAAAGCTAAAGTAGGCTACATATTATATATTGCTTCGAGTAAGAATATTCTACATTTGATAATAAAAGGTATTCAAATATGTTCGCGAAGTAAAGAAGTTATGATTACTATTAAGTTCACTAATCAACTGAATAGAAATATAACACTTTAAACATGTTGACAATTAGTAGGGTTACCATTGAAAGTTAGTTGGGTAACTGTTGGGAGTAAGTTGGACCAATAATTTCTTTGTTGGTTTTTGGTGATGTTTAATTGGTGGTCCTTTATTGGGATTTGGTTCGTTATTAATTGGTAGGCATTTGTGCCAATTTTAACCGTTGCCCAACCGTGTGTTAAAACAAAGTACCAACAATGGGCCAACAGAAAATGCTACTGGGGTATAACGCAATTCTCTAGCATTAGTTCTAACCTTTTGCAATATGTGTTGCTACTAAACATGTTCCAAAATATTAACACCAAAATGTTACATGGTGATCAAAACCCGGACCACTTTTTTAAGACGACTTTTTAAGAGGATTTTAAAATGGTTGATATAGCCTATCTACTCGTATATAAACAATTAATAGAGTTTATTTTGTATCGTTAATAAAATTGAAAAATTTTAAATGCTAATTTAATAATTTAAACAGATTTTAACACTGATTATGATGGTGAAATCATTTTTAAAGATCTTAGATAAACATATTTTTAATGTCAATAATTTTAAATATATGAGTGGTCTTTGCTGCCATTGAATATAAACTTAATAGAATGATAACCTTTATGAGAGATATGTGAGCTGGTGGAATCTTGCATCAGTGTTCGACTACAGTTACATAGATAATACTACTGCCTACTTTCTCAAACGTCTTTCCCTATTTATAGCTTGCAGTGTTCATAGTGGCAAATAGTCCAACTATTTGCTAGCTTCTGCTATCAAGTGGCTGGTTGTACTTCTGGTTCATTTATATGCAGTGACTTTGCCATGTCTTTTCCAAGCTATTGCCAAAATAAATTTACGTGCTAAGTGTGAGATTCCATTATTGAATTGTTTGAGTTATCAGAAATTCATTGCATTAAATAAGTGAAAAAGCTGTAAACAATTATTTAAAAACTTACCACAAGTGTATACGACTTTGAGGTACATTCTCGAAGACTGGTATTTACAAGGGTTGCCAAAGGTAGCCTCGTCTGCTGAGATTGTGCAGTTCCTCTTTCCATGACAAATCTGCATAACGTTCTCCGTTGCGTAACTTACGAGACATGCTGTAACATACAGAACAGATTAGCATATATAGCCTACTGTATCTTTCATTACATTTGCGATTAATGAATACAGTGGGTAAATGCAGGATTCGTTTTGTTTTTTTTTTAAGTCATAGCTTGCCCTATATGCATCCTTAAAAAAAGCAATTAGGGGATTGGCTAGCAAAGTGGAAATTTGAAAAAATAAAGTAATCAGTACTCATTGCTGATTTGTACTGGTTCAATTACATTATTTATCACACTGATAAATTCAAATTACACACAACTGATTATAAAAGAAAATGGACACTTATCTGCATCATATACAAATTAATGTAAAACATCAATCTTGTACAATATATTGAACAATGCGTTAATAATTGCAGTGGATGGGCTGGTATTTAGTACAAGGCTTTGATTATTAATTTAATATTTATTATTCAACTTATTTTTATACATCATTTAAAACAAATATTAAATGTAAACAAGCAAATGTCAATAACTGGTTTTGAATTCATCCTTAATTTTGTAAGTAGAAATCATACCACTAAGCTAAGAATGTGCTAGAAATAATAAGCTCACTAGAAAAATTAAATTCACTTCAAGAATACTAATTATGTGTATACAACAAGTGTGATGCTACTAAAAAAATCTTTATGCTAAAAGAAGTAAAGTTTTAAGAAAGTAAATTTCTTAAAATCAGTTTGATATATTTGCTCAAACTTTATCGTACCTAAAAACTGTAAATAAAGTTTTATAGACAAGTTCAAACTTTTCTATAAAAATAAATTCTGATCAGATCACATCGGGTTTATAGAATTTATTATTGCAAACAGATAAGGCAAATAAATTACATTTAAATAACCAAGTAAAACGAAGTCTCATTAAACTCGACCGTTGTGCATTTTGTTTGTTTCGCAGTTTCGGCCACGTGCGTTAGTCGATTGTTTTGAAATTCGGTAGAAAGGTATCATGTATAAAGCTCGAACAACGTATGTGTAAAATTTTTATCATGTAAGCCTATCATGTTTTAGGGCTGGTTTTGATGTTGGATTTTGCGGGACGCGTTATGCAAGAAACTGATATATAACGGTGTATTTTGTGCGTCGAGTCTTATATTAGATTAATTATAATTAAAAATTTCTGTGTTTACGCCGGGACCGAATTGGGGACTTTGCGCGTGTGAGGCACACGCTATAACCACTACACTACGGAAACTACAAAAATTTGACAAATATAAAAATATAAAATTAATCTTTAAATTCATTTTGGTAGTTATATAAATTAGTTTTATATTAACTCTCAACGATCAGCTGATTTCATTGAACAGCTGACAGGTTATGTTGTTAAAAACGAGCAATGTTAATTTGTCGTGATTTCGAACAAATTATCGTAATTAATATAAAAAAAATACATGACAAATAATTTTTATTTTTAGTTCAATAACAGTCATTTTTTTCATTCATTTTCGTATCAATATTGCGACCTCTGATTTAACAATGAAGAGTGTAGCTATTTCCTGTAATATTGCTGAACGGCTCGTAATATCACAGCTTTGACCACTTCACAGAGAAACTTTGGTTCAGTAACATTTTTTGTAAAAAAACGGTTACTAGTTAAATTGGCGGAAAAGTTGGATGAACGTCAGAGCGCTGTCGTGGAGCGGTTGCCTGGTAATTATATATATATATATATATATATATATATATATATATATATATATATATATATAGTGCAAAATATAGTGCAAATTATATTTTTTGAAATATAGTACAATTACAAAATCTAAAAGAAACCCTTCAACATCAAAGACTTATCAGTCAAAGAAAAGTTAGTTTAATCAAGATCTTCATAAAGTGTTAAAAATTACAAATTAACTCAATAATTAATCCTGTTTAATACGAAATCAGCGGAATGAATCACTTTAGATATCTAGAAATGTTTACCACTCTAATTAACCTAGTTTTTTTTTAAAAGAAAATGAAACATAACCTCAATTTTTATAAAATCTACATTTGGCTAGTTTAAGACTTGTAATATAATTAGATAATTTGTTCTAGCTAACTCGACAAATTGCATCATATTAGAAAATCTCTCCTTAATAAATTTCTGTTTTAAATTGATCATGTACACCTACAATATAAAGAAAGTAGTATAAAAACTCTAGATTTTGATGGATATATCAGGCACCTTAAGTTAAAAAAATCTCTTTATTTGGGTTGTCCCCCAATTGAATTTGATGAATGTCCATACCTCGAAAACACTGTCATACTTTTTGAACTTTTCGCTTAAAAAAACATTTAAACAACAGAAAATTGTAATATAATTTATTAACTTTAATTTAATATATGTAAATTTTAATTTTAGTCCTGAAATATGCAAACAAAACATATGGGTGAATCTTTCTGAAAGGAGCTTTTCAGGGCTACTCTATATCGGTTTGTGAAATATTCTTTGGACTTACATGAATATCCATATTAAAATAATTGTGATAAATGAAATAAAATAAATTTAAGGTTAGAAAATAAAATGAAAAAAAAACTGAAATAACCCTTTGTTATTTCAGTGTCTGTTCTGTTTTTTTGATTTACTTTCGAACAAAAAATCTCTTTCTTTGTAATTCCCTCCTTTTAACCCTTTTGTTTGTCGATAGCTTCCAAATTGGATTTTTTGGGGAAAATATATTTTGTTTAAGGCGTTAAAATGCTTAATATATGAACTGAATTGAAAATAAATTTGAACTGAAAGCGAGAATGTCAGTTCTTACACTGTTTACTTTAAACAAAATCACGTAAGGCCAGAGGTAAAGTTGAAGTAAGCTATCTGGTGTTCTGGTAGGCTACACACCTGCTACCAGATCACTAACAAATAACAAGTAATGATAAACTGTAAGAGGTAAACGTGAATCACCTGAATCGTTATCACTGTTTATTTTTTTATTGCCACTTTAAAGTACTAATGATTAACATAATATCACTTAGTAATATTTTATTTACATTTACAAATATAGGCCTAAGAGTTGAGTATGTTCGTTAAATGCCTCGTAGTCAGGGATATGAATATCAATTTTGGCATTTTCCTTCAAACAATTAGTAAATGGTTTAGTTATTTTTGCGAAATTCTTAATGAATTTTCTGTAAAATCCGAATAGCCCTTAATCCTATTCTTTGGAATGGGATAATTTTTGATAACTTCTGTTTTAACATGCATTGTTTTAGGGCTGGATGTTGGATTTTGCGGAACGCGTGATGTAAAAAAACACGTTTATCTTGATATATAACAGTATATTTTGTTGCAAGTCTCATATTGAAATAATTATACTTAAAAATTTCTATTTCCGCCGGAATCGAACCGGGGACCTTGCGCGTGTGAAACACACGCGATAACCACTACATTACAAAAACTTCGAAGAACTTTGATCGATTTAAGTACATGGAATGAATCGTTAATTTAATTTTGATAGTTATATTAATTCGTAAAGATCAGCTGATTTCATTGATTGAGCAGATCAGCTATAATAAGTTTCAGGTTATGTTGTTAAAAACTAGTTATGCTAATTTGTCGTATTTTCGAACAAATTATCTTAATTAAAATAAAAAAAGGAAAAGAAAACATGATACATGATTTATATTTTTAGTTTAATAACAGAAATTTTTATCAAGATTGGGTTTAACTCTGTATGGTGTTACTACCACAGCCTAAATAAGTAGCCTAACTTATTTCCTTAAAAATTCTGTTTTGTCTAACTGTACCTTAAAGGAAGTTTTTCTTAATATGTCAAAAACTTCTCTCAACTTAAACACTTGATGGGATAAATCATCCCATCGTCTGCATTAGCCCAAGTGTGCACAATAGTTGGACGTTAAACACAAAAAAAAATCTTGTAAACTAGTTAAATAGATAATATAGTCAAGATAAACTGATCAAGTTTCGTTCTGTATTCTTCATAATAAGTTCATTATTCGTTGAAACGTTGGCGGGCTGTTTTGTAGACCGAACGGTATTCTCAAGCCAATTTCATAGTGTCCAGTTTCTGTTAAAAAAGCTTTTTTGCTAATGCTATCTGGATGTATCTTTACTTGATGAATTCCTAAAGCAAGATCCAGGGTGGTAAAATATTGCGATCCGTCTACTTTATCCAATATATCGTTAGCCTTACAACTTGTTGAACTCAGTTTAACATTACATATTACAGTGCATATACTACATAATGAGTGTTGAGGTTGTCCATTAGTGCTTGACAATAACTATTTGATCATTAAATATAAACGGATTATAAGTAGAGCCACCATTATAAATGGCGTACTCAATATTAGCGTCTAAAGTACAATTAACTGGACTATATGCCGCTACGAACGCTGCAAACTGCAAGGGCAGGGGTAGAAACGTTTGAGAAAATATACAATACTAATATTTATTTTACTGAAGTTGAACACTTTGCCGTAAGATGCCACCAGCAGCGAGCACTTACATATCTCTTATAAGGCTTCTCATGAGAAGTTCGGCTTTATATTTAATGATTTGATGTACCTTTTAGAACTTAACTTAAAACCATTCCATTCTTTTGTCAAATAATTTCCACTGAACAATTACCTTGTGTCATCATGGTAAGACCAAGACCTGGGATCCTGAAATGACACCGATCCTGAATCACTTTTTGACGGGTTGTTAAAAAACTTAACACATACTTGAGTGTATTGCAACGTTCGCAATTTTGGTATAATTTGATTCAAACGGCACAAAAATTTGGCAATAATTTGGATAAGTTCGTTACTCAACGAAATCCGTCAGGCAGTTTCAAAATGGCGGCCATTCCAAATCATAAAATCTCGTAACTTTTTTTTATCTTACACTATTTAAAAATCTGATTTCACTATAGTAATCCGAGTCGAAACATGTATAAATAAGAATAAAAGTTTTAAATCCACTTGAACATTTATAGTGATAATTTGTACAGATTTTAATGCTGATTATGATTGTGAAATTAGAATTTTAAAAATGATAATTTTCAAAAAATATTGTGTTATCGTTACTTTTTGTAAATTCGCTTCCATCACACCGGAAAGATAGATGAATGTTGCGATTATGTTTTTTCATAAAATTAAGATCGATAATTCATCGTATTGGCCGATAATAATTATATGACCAATACGTACCCAAGTTATTGTTTTGTGAGTAAAAAAAAAAAAATTATAACTTTGTTTCTGTTTAGTAATGTTAACAACATTTTAAACGTTATAATAAAATATAATTTAAAAACATTTCACAAAAATTCTCAAATATTAATAATTATTTCTATATAAAATAGCTAATTTGGAAGTCACTAACGAAAAATGAGGAAGGTGGCATAATTTCTCTTTAATTAGTTTTGACTAAAATTTTGGTCATAATATGAAAATACGTAACTCAGAAGTCAGTATAGCACATTTTAAATAATATAAATTTACTGTTACAAGGTAAACAGAAGAAAAGCAAGTAAACCCAACAATTATTTGGCTTTATTTTTATTTTTTCTCAATTTATTCACAAAACTTTAATTTTTTAAATTCAAATTTGCCTTTTTCACATGTAACAATTTTTCAAAAAAACTGAAATTTTTTCAGATATTCTGACAACTTTCGACCGTATTTTTGGGTAGATAAATTTTGTTTGGCTAATTTTTGAACTACATTTGATCAACATTTAATCAAAATTGTTAGAATCAAATTTGATGAGGGCACTACATTTAGCAGAAAAAAACACCATAAACGTGAAGTTTTACTTATCTGATTGCAGGGTTTTGTTTTTTATAATTAATAAAACAGTATATAACTGTTATAATAAAAAAGTAAAACTGATATGGTAAAAATGATATGGCCTTGTTTGCTGAAACAATGGAGGAAGCAAGGGAGCAGATTCTTGATTTGAAGAAACAAGCAGCTAAAATAGGTCTAAACATATCGTTTGAAAAGACCAAAATCATGACAAACAACAAATACCCAAATAAATACCTTAAAATCCAAGAACAGAAAATAGAAATTGTAAAAGAGTTCAAATATCTTGGTGAATGGATTAGTTGGAATGCAGATGAGGGCAAGGCAATGGAATCCAGGAGAAACAAACTTGAATTGGCCTTCCAATTGACGAAAGAAACATACAATAAGAAATCCCTTTCATGGGGGTCCAAAATTAAACATTATAAAACAGTGATCAAGCCGGAAGCACTGTACGCAGCAGAAACATTAACCATGAATCGCATAGGCCAGATAGAAAAACTTGAAATAACGGAAAGGAAAATCTTAAGAAAAATTATAGGAACAAAATTTCAGGATAATAAGGTTGTATATATAAGAAATGAAGCTCTCTATAAGAAAATTGAAAACTGTCAGATACTATGAGAAAAAGGAGAATAAATTTTTACGGCCATCTTCTTAGAATGAACTCCAATAGATTGACGAAACAGGTGTTTGATTTTTTCCATAATCGTAAAACAAAACCGAACTGGTTTAAAGAAATTGAAAAAGACCTAATAGAATTAAAAATTACAGAAGATTCATTGTTTGACCAAACTGCTAAGATAAGTACCAAAGACGAAAGAATAAGATTCCAAGATAAAGCCAAAATAAGACCTAAACCTGTCATTTCGGAAGAGGAGAGGAAGAGAAGATCGGAAAGAATGAAGAGCTACTGGGAACAAAGAAAAGTACAGCGCGCAAGAAATGATTGATTCAGCGTACCCCAAAGAGGGTGAAACGAAAAAAAAAAAAAAAAAAAAAAAAGTAAAAATAACCACTTCCTTTTAATCGGACATAAAATAGAATTTATGCACAAGTATAATGTCATACACGAAAATAGATATTTTAGTAGACGTTATTGATCGTTATAACTGAAATTTTATTTTGTAGACTTATAAAGCATTTTATTTTTTATTTCTGTAACTACTTTCTGTGTTTAAATTTATTCAGTGTACTAACACGAGGCCAAGAGCCTTTGTAAAGTCCAACTGTCAGCTTATCCAGTACGAAAACAGTTTTTAGATTGTTAATAGCACGTGGAATGTTCAGCTTTGTAATACAATGAACAGCTGCTGTAGATGAAAGTGTTTCAAATTCAGTTTAATTTTCGTCAATTTCGATGAAGGGCGAGCTATTACGCGCCCATGTTCCCGAGGGAATTAATTGTTTTGCAATTAACATTTCACGGTTAAATCATTTCTTTCATTTCCCAAAAGCTTCAGTGACTAAAATTAATTTAACCAAATATCAACACGGAAACAAAAATACAATTTCGCCCAGGACACCAAAAAGGATCGAGCAAAACGATAAACTGGTAGAACATTATCGTTTCTTTTCAAATTTTGATTGACTGATTTTCCAAATTCTTGATTGAATAACTCGTGAATTTATAAAAGCCTTCAACTATGTGTACATTTTTAATTAGGATTTCTGTCGCATTTACTTTAGTGCTACTACTCAGCGATAGTGAAGAAAAAGGAGGGAGTTTTGGTGACAGAGTGGGGACTCGACCTTTCACTCTGACATTTTTCTCTCTGTCTCACTGATGTTCTTAGCAGGCAGTTTCCTAAGCGGACTGACCTACATGTTTAAAAATTATACCAATGAATAAATAGTACTTTTCTCTTGGTTCTCTCACTAAAATAATGTCATAATTACAAATTTGTTTTTTTTTTTTTTTTTTCTTTTCGTTTCACCCTCTTTGGGGTACGCTGAATCAATCATTTCTTGCGTGCTGTACTTTTCTTTGTTCCCAGTAGCTCTTCATTCTTTCCGATCTTCTTTTCCTCTTCTCTTCCGAAATGACAGGTTTAGGTCTTATTTTGGTTTTATCTTGGAATCTTATTCTTTCGTCCTTGGTACTTATCTTAGCAGTTTGGTAAAGCAGTGAATTTTCTGTAATTTTTAATTCTATTAGGTCTTTTTCAATTTCTTTAAACCAGTTCGGTTTAATGTTTGTTTTCTTTAATATGCAAATATTACCTCAAACCTGAGCCTGCAAACCAAAAACTGATTACAATTTTAATTCGTCATTAATTACACGCAATTTTTAAATGTTCCAGAAATAAGTGAGTAAATACAGTGACAATAATTTATTCTAGGCCTAAACTTTAACTTTTAATTTATTAAAAATAAACAAGATATATATTTTTATAAATAACATTTTCCTAGCACTTTCGTATTACATATTTAATTGCGTTTTACAAGATTAATATAAAGTGCAAAACTTAGGCCAACACACAATAATCTAACGTTAATGTTTTGGAAAAAAAATGAATTTTAACTTTGTTTACATGTAAAGAAATAATGTTTATTCGTATGAATGACCATTTAGCACCATCAACTACAAATACGTTATACATTTCTTAAAAGTTGGTTAATGAGAACACTAAATATAACGTTTGTTTTAAATAGATATGAAACAGTGTTAAAATGCAAAGAATTAACTTTAAAATTAAACTAGTTGACTATCTAGAAACTGTGTTTATAGTGAGGGAAATTGAGCACGTTTGAGTTTGACAAGTTTGGCTTTTATTATTATTATTATTATTGTTTGTTTAATTTTATTATTGTTATTATTATTATTATTATTATTGTTAAGAGTGCCGAGTAAATGAAGAATATCGATGTTGTCGCATTCCTAGATGGTTAATAACAGAGAAGGAAGTTGCGGGAGGCGCACAAAGCAACCTGTATCTGGTGAACTAAGTGATTGGAATGCATCTGACATTCCAAATTATTAATAAAACATGTGTTTCCTAACCAATTGAAAATATTGATATCTAACTTTATTTGTCTCAACAAATACATCAGCCTTGCGTTAATCCGGCGTATATCGGTCACCGTTACTGGATCATCGAAAACAACAGATATTGGAAAGGAAGAAAAATGACATTAAATTAGTATGTAAGTAGAGAAAAAGTAATTAGAATACAATACAAACACTTATTTTAATAACTGAGTATAAAATGGAATTATTATCGAAAAAATCAAAACAAACTGAAAAACTCCTAAATTACAGTGAAAAAGCATTAAAACGTCTCTTATGTACATTACAGTATGCAGTGAATATGAAAGAAAATTTTTCTGGAAACACCGCCGAAATAAACCGCTTTCGTCCGCATTGTAAATCTGATTCGGACCTGAATCTAAATTGTTTACTGCTTTTTAAACTACTAAATGACCGGAGCAACAACATTAATATCACACAAAGTTTTTTTTAAAAAAAAAAAAGATACATTTTCTTAAGTTTATCGAGCCACCCGTTACTATCTTTAACGTCATCTTTGTTCGTATTTTTTTCAGGAAAAATGCTTTTTAAAGCTCTGGAACTCGCCGAATTTCACTGTTTGTCGTTTGCATTGACACCTACTCGAGGTTGACGTACGATTCTAATTTTATATTTTTTTCTAAAGGATACAAATAACACCGCGAGTCTCAGTACAGTTACTGTGCAAAATCACCATCAATCCAGTCTCCAGACACTTAAATGAAAAAAAGACTTGTTTCGTGTTGACTTACTCTCTTCAGGCACTCCTTGGGGCTGCAGACAACTTATACTCTCGTACTCCGTCCTGCCGAAGCTGGCAGAGTAGATGGCTATTCTGGAATTCGGGTTACAACGGAAGTGGAGTACGTCGTTCTCGCAGGCTGTTTTACTCCGGAATTCGTCTGCAAACATTAATACAAATATTAGTGAAATCTTATCGGTCAGCTGACTCTCATACCGTGACCGTAAAACATCGATCTTGATATTTTGCTGGATCTTTTCGTTTTCAAGTCCAATGAATCTCAAATAATCACAGCACGCAGCTGTCTCGCTGGCTTAATAGAAGCGAATTTTTAAAATTATAAGAACATTACAATCATTTAAAAATTTGACTTTAAAATCATTAACAGTATTAAGATCTGCACAAATTGGCTTTGTTAAACTTTAAAATTACATTCGAAATACGGAAATGAACCCTGACCGCCGTCAAAATTTACTTTATTAATTTATAACATTTTCTCAATCTTACGAAACAAAATTACAAATCTGTAACATTTCTTAAAGTCTTTTCATCAAATATTAGTTATTTAAGATAGTTAAAAAAATGATTTCTTTAAAATCGACATTAACGATTTTGAAACAGTACCTTAAGTACTGATACCTTAGACACTACCTCCTAAAAAAATGGATAATTACTCTAATTTCTAAAAATATTAATTTATGAAATTTACATAATAAAAGTTCTAAGTTTGAAAATATATTTTCAAACATACATTTTAACCGGTTTGACCTTCAGGATTGAAAGTTAATCTCGCCAGATTTTTTTAACATAAAGGTAACTAACAGAAAGTTAACTTTTAAAAACTAATTTAATATATTTTCATTCGCAATTAAATTATTTTCAGTTTTATATTAACAGCAATTTTAAAACAATATCACGTGATCATAATCAGGGCGTAACACCAAAAAGCGCTAAGCTATTTCGTAATGATGTCCAATATTTTATCTGTTGGACAAATTTTTGAAATTTATCATAACATTGGAAGCACGTAACTTATATTGGTAAAATGATTTATGAATAGTTTTTGAAACAAGAACCCAGCTTTCTATCACAGCTGTCTAGCCGAGGATTTATCTCTGCTTAAACTTAGAACTCACAAAATCTTCAATTTATTTATTGCTTTCATGTTGGCAACCATGATTTATTTCACATTTAGTTGTTGCGATGCTCCAATAAGCATTGGCCTCCTTAATTTATTTAAAAATTTTATAAAATCCAAGTTGCAATCATGTCTTCCTAGAGAACTGAAATATTCAGATATTAAAATATTAGTTGCATGCTGTCACTTCGCTAAGACTAATTTTTCCAACAATAATTTTTTACACTTTATTAGAAAACTGATTTGATTCGATCATAGCGTTTACACATTTAAATTACATTAAAAATAATAAAATAAACCCTGGTCGCCTTCAAGTCTCTTTTCATAACTGCAAAGAACTTTGAAACATTTAAATACTAATTTATGCAGATTTTAACCTTAGACAGAAAAAGTAGGTTTTGAAATAATTGTAAGATAGATAAATTAAGATTTTTTTATTAAAGATTTGGAATTACCACCATTTTGAAATTGTTTAGATTTAGCTGAATAATGAACTTGTTAATACCAATAGGCCTACTGATTTTTGCAACAAGACAATGGTTACGAATGCTAGAGTGCTAATAAAAATATACAGAAAATTTAAAGACATCTAAAAAAAATGATTTAGGAATCAGGATCGGAGCTCAACTTTAGGTCTAGGGTCTGGGTTTTTACCGTGATGTACGTTCCAATTTTGCGTATTTTCCAATTTAAATTAGCAATTCTTGAGCTAAATTTATCTTCTTTGGAAAGGAATGAGACAAAATGAAACAGTTTTTAATAGAAGTAATGTAAAATAAAAACAAAATTTAACAACACTTTGAGAGGAAATTATACAGTAATATTGAACAAATAAATAAATAGGAGTTGGCCCGTGCTGCCACCTATAGCAATTAATGGGAAATAACGAATAATATACAACAATGTACAGCAATAGGTTGAACAGTGTTATAGCACTTATTTACAAAAATATTCGAAGCGGCCTATGAAATATGTGGCCCTATGAAATATGAAATAACTTGTATTGTTGGTAATGAATGAAAACGAAAAGAGGTTGGGAAATTTTTTTATGAAATCGCTATT
This sequence comes from Callitettix versicolor, assembly GCA_022606455.1. NCBI lineage: Eukaryota > Metazoa > Arthropoda > Insecta > Hemiptera > Cercopidae > Callitettix > Callitettix versicolor. The sequence goes on from CM040189.1 coordinate 74,225,354, forward strand.
CGTAATTTCATTACTCAATACTTGAATTTTGAGATTAATGTACAAAGTAAAATCTTTACAAAACCATGTAGACCTATTATTCCTTTGTTAGTATGAAATTCCGTTAAAATAGACGTTATAGTTATATTTAATACTTGTTTGGTTGGTTAATAAAGCAATGTCATTCATTATATTTAGCTTACTTTAATACAATAGGCCTTACTTTGTTTTATTAATAAACCTATAAAATTAATGACATCTTAAATTAATTCTAACAATGTACCTTACTGAAATATTTCAAATGAAACATACTATAACCGAATTTTATATTACATTTCTAAATTAGGTTACAGTAGTTACTAAAAGCAGAGTATTTTACTGAATAAAATTTACATATTAGAACTGGCCCAGATTGTCTTACCTTGAAAACTGGTTCGGTCAATAATTGGATACAGTAATAACTTAAATATTACTTTTAACAATGTTTTTTAAGTAATCACAATTATTTGCCACCTATGCTTGTATCGTGCTGCACTCTCGCGGAAATACTTTATACTGCTCCTGGAATTTTGTTTACAGATCTTTTATCGGTTTTAAGTTAGTTTGATTTTATTGTAAAGCCTTAAAATCAAAAAGTATGAAACGGGGAGTTCCCTGGTGTTCTGACGAACCTGTAAATAGCCCATAATGTAGTTTCAATAAAGCAAATCTTTATTTTAGAACGAAAACGATTTAAGTGCTTAGCGTAATAGTATAACGAAAGATGAAAGATAACCAAAATGGAGTCTAGATATTAAAGTGCTAATGCATTGAAACGTATACACTTCATGCTGGATGCAAAAATATGCAAACTAGTTTTAAAGAATATATAACACACTTCAATATGTAGACGTACTAAGTACATTCCTCCCAATAGAAGCTCTAATAGGTTTTAATAAACTTAAAAATTTTAAGAAAATTAAACATGTTCATTGGATATACAGAATCAAGAAACATGGTACAGTGTAAGTAAAAATTGAACATTCAAATAAATTGCAGTATAACAAACGGGCAGATTTATACAAATCTGTAGTGAAAAAACGACAAACTTTTTACATTTAATTATTTTCCAGGTAAGTCCTGTTTGAAAGCATAAGGCAAGAAAATAAAAAAAATCATTCCGTGTAACAATTTCAAATAATAATAATAGAAAAATGCCCTAACCGACGACGGATAGGGTAAATTATAGTTTGTTTAGCGTATTGCCATTAGAAAATGAGCTACTAAAGTCTATTATAGTAGGACCCAGACCAGAAATTTTGAAATGATTATGACATCATTTTCTGAGGACGTTAAGATTGTGTATGTATTTATTGTATGACGATAGAATAAAGTGAAATGAAGAATGCTTCACTTTAATGAATCAAGCGTAAAACACAGTCCACTTTGCTTTATTTATTTATTTTTATTTTATTTTTTTATTATGGCGAAAAGCACATTGAGGCTATTATCGCCTCCCTAAATGTAAGTGTGAGTGTAAAGTGTTAAAGTTGTAAGTGTATTGTTGTAAGTGTAAGTGTGTGTTAGACTCGGGTACCGCGAGGGTCCTCTCAACAGGTGCAGCTAGTCTGCACCCCTGCTTTAATGGTCAATACAGTGTTTATTCAAAAGTTTAGCATTTTATTCTAAACAAAAGATATATTTTCAGACATACAAAAATTGAAAACAGGCTTTGGTTAAAGCCCAACTGAACTCGTTGAGAGAAGAGTTATTGCTATCAAAAACGAATGTCACGAAAACTTTGCCAAACAAAGCCCGTTCGGTGTTAAATTATACTCCAACTTGGGATAAATCAGAGAGTAGGTGTAAAAACAATAGGGGAGCTTAGTTTGACTTGCCCACGCCACGCACACACGTTTGGGAATTAGCAAAAATATTCAAGTCCAGGACTAGGCGTTCAAGAGGTAATTTGCGTTTTTGGAGAATTTCCATTGGAAAATGAGAAGGTTTCAAAATGGAGGCCATTTCAAATCTTTAAAAAATCATAAATTTTTTGTATTACATATTTTTGAAAATCCGTTTTCTTAATCAGCGCTAAAGAGTGCATAAAATAGAATTAGAATTTTCAATCAGTTGAATAACAAGTTTAGTTTGACTAAGGTCAGGGTTAATTTTTGTATTTTCACTGAAATTTGAAAATTTAAATATATGCAGATTTTAATGCTGTTAATGATGGTGAAATCAGTGTTTCAAAATGTGAGTATATTAACAAAATTATTGTCGGAAATTATCTTCCATCACGTCAGCGAAACAACTGCTTGCAGCGGTTATTATAATTAAACTATCGGAGCTTGAACAACACTTTACATTTGTCGTAAATATTGTTTAAAAATACAAATATTGTGTCCTCTTCCTTCCAGTCTGGTACAGTTACACGAATAGAAATTAAAATGTTCATCTCTTCCTATCAAGAACATTTATATTGTCATTTTATAGACGATATACAAAGCACATTTATATTGTCATTTTATAGACGATATACAAAGCACATTTATATTGTCATTTTATAGACGATATACAAAGCACAAAATAAACACAAATACTTAAATTATAATTGTAAATGACCGAGAAAAGCGAGGTCTATGTTTCAATTCGAACGTTTATGTGTTTGTATATCTGTTTGTTTGCTACGCAGTTTTGTCCAAACGTATTGACCGATTGTTTTAAAATTTGGTAGGGTGGGTAACTTCATTTAATACAAACGAACTAGAAGTACAGCCACCATTATAAAAAACGTGTTCGGTATTAAATGCAGAAGTCGAAAAAATTGGACTATTTGCCGCTACGAATATTGCAAGCTGCAAGGACAGTAGGAAGACGTTTGAGAAAATACAAGATAACACCAGCAGCGAGCGCTCACATATCTCTCATAAGGGTTACCATTCTAGTGCGTTTGTATCAATGGTACATTTTAAAAAGGCCGAACGAAATACATGTCAGATTTTTTTCTCAATCACTTGCATTTCAAGATGGCGGCCTCTGATTTACAATAACGAGTGCACTCAATTTTATACTATTATGTTTGTTATTAACCTTTTGACCTTGACAATGCTATAACGAGTTTATTATTTCATTAATATAATTGATTTCCACAAAGTAACAACGGTCTTCTGTATTGCATTGTATTGTACTGTATTGTATTGTATTGTTCTGTAGTGTACTATATTATATTGTACTGTATTGTATTGTACTGTACTGTACTGTACTGTATTGTATTGTATTGTATTGTACTGTATTGCATTGGATGTTATGATACCTAAAAAACTGTTTTCATGTTTATAGATACAGCCTAACCGCTTCTTTTAATGACACTACTGTCATTGCCTAAACAACATTGGAACTGAGAATGTCCTACCAACACCAGGACCAACTGTTGAAGACGACACCACAGCTTGCTCGGGAGGAAATAGGAGGGATCCAGTCAGCTCTAAATACGAAGCGATTTTATTTCACAATTCGGAACTGGAAAGTTGCCTCGCCAGCCCTCAGCTGAACTGATAAACCCCCGGACTTCTTCTATTTCTCCCGGAAACTGCAAAACTACCATAAGTTCATTTTGGAAACATTTGTATGTCTTCAAAAAAATTTTTTACGAGGGTAAAAAACTAACGTAATTCACCAGGAAACAATACAGTAGTTGAACCAAAATAAATTTCATCTTGCTGTACTTACATGGTCTGCACTTGTAAGCGACTTCCACATACTTCCTTACGCCTGGACAGGGGTCTCCTCCGAAAGACTTTGGGGAAGACTTAAACTTACACTGGCGTTTCTTCTGGCAAGCCTCCACCACAGTCTGCAACAAAGAATACTAAACACCGTCACTCAGGTCAGCTGTACACACAACCAACACAGTTGTGCAGAAATATAATAGTTCGCCAACACAGAAGTTGTGCTCAGTGAAATGTTTATCTGTTAGATGTTAGCAAAGAATTGTTTTTAGAGGTTGTATAATTTAACTATTAAAATTACTAAGCGTTAATGCCAAGAGATTAAAAAGAAGTTAATTAAAGCAATTAAAGCAAATGTAGAAAAAATTGCTGTCTCGTTGAGGTGAGGAAAAAATTTTCAAAAACTTATTTAACATTAAAAACATTGCTGCACGCATCTGTCTCGTCGAGGTGAGGAAAAATTTTCAAAACTTATTTAACATTAAAAACATTGCTGCACGCATCTGTCTCGTCGAGGTGAGGAAAAATTTTCAAAACGTATTTAATATTAAAAAATTGCTGCAACGTTATTTCAAAACTTATTTAACATTAAAAACATTGCTGCACGCATCTGTCTCGTCGAGATACGCATCTGTCTCGTCAAGGTGAGGAAAAGAATTTTCAAAACTTATTTAACATTAAAAACATTGCTGCACGCATCTGTCTCGTCGAGATGAGGAATTTTCAAAAACTTATTTAACATTAAAAAAGAATTTTCAAAACGTATTTAATATTAAAAACATTGCTGCACGCATCTGTCTCGTCAAGGTGAGGAAAAGAATTTTCAAAAACTTATTTAACATTAAAAACATTGCTGCACGCATCTGTCTCGTCGAGATGAGGAAAAGAATTTTCAAAACTTATTTAACATTAAAAACATTGCTGCACGCATCTGTCTCGTCGAGGTGAGGAAAAGAATTTTCAAAAACTTATTTAACATTAAAAACATTGCTGCACGCATCTGTCTCGTCGAGATGAGGAAAAGAATTTTCAAAACGTATTTAATATTAAAAACATTGCTGCACGCATCTGTCTCGTCAAGGTGAGGAAAAGAATTTTCAAAAACTTATTTAACATTAAAAACATTGCTGCACGCATCTGTCTCGTCGAGATGAGGCATTGCTGCACGCATCTGTCTCGTCAAGGTGAGGAAAAGAATTTTCAAAAACTTATTTAACATTAAAAACATTGCTGCACGCATCTGTCTCGTCGAGATGAGGAAAAGAATTTTCAAAACGTATTTAATATTAAAAACATTGCTGCACGCATCTGTCTCGTCAAGGTGAGGAAAAAAATTTTCAAAACTTATTTAACATTAAAAACATTGCTGCACGCATCTGTCTCGTCGAGATGAGGAAAAGAATTTTCAAAACGTATTTAATATTAAAAACATTGCTGCACGCATCTGTCTCGTCAAGGTGAGGAAAGAATTTTAAAAACTTATTTAACATTAAAAACATTGCTGCACGCATCTGTCTCGTCGAGATGAGGAAAAGAAAAAAATTTTCAAAACATTGCTGCACGCATCTGTCTCGTCGAGATGAGGAAAAGAATATTTAATATTAAAAACATTGCTGCACGCATCTGTCTCGTCAAGGTGAGGAAAAGAATTTTCAAAAACTTATTTAACATTAAAAACATTGCTGCACGCATCTGTCTCGTCGAGATGAGGAAAAGAATTTTCAAAACGTATTTAATATTAAAAACATTGCTGCACGCATCTGTCTCGTCAAGGTGAGGAAAAGAATTTTCAAAAACTTATTTAACATTAAAAACATTGCTGCACGCATCTGTCTCGTCGAGATGAGGAAAAGAATTTTCAAAAACTTATTTAACATTAAAAACATTGCTGCACGCATCTGTCTCGTCAAGGTGAGGAAAAGAATTTTCAAAACTATCAACTAAATGAATATTTCGTAAAGTTGGAAACATACTATTTAGCCAAATTGTATTATCTTATAAAATATTTGGTAATAGGAAATACCAAACAGTTGCCAGTATTAACTTGGTCACAATCAGAAAGCTTTGAAAACACTTGACAAGAATCGATAACAACTTTACTTTGTCAGCAGACTGCATTTTTTCTACTAAAAGTCTGATTAATATTGGCTGATATAACCGCAAATGTTCAGAGCCTTACATCTAAAGAAGTTCTTACGAAAAGTTGTATACACTTACGATAATGTACTTCGCCTTCTTTTAGACGTAGCATTTTTTATTAAAAACACCAAATAGTCACATACAAACCAAGTGGTGATGCCTGCCCCACTTCGAAACTGCATCTCGATGGATTTAGTTTTGTTTGTTTGTTATCTACAACATCATTTTACTGAAAGGGTTTCGATCATTTTCTTGTTACAATCCCTGTATTTTTTGTTCATACACAATTCCAGACACTTGTTTTAAACATTCTGATTCAACGTGTTTTTATTTGTTCATATTTTTCAATATTTTAGTTGGTTTGAAAAATAATTAAAAAACCTAACCTAACTTAACCTAACATAACCATAACCTAACCTAACATCCACAAACAACTTTATGTAAAATATCACGTTAAATGCATTTAAATATAAAAAGCTTCAATATTCGTTTCTAAAACTTAAACAGACTTGATGTTTTTTAACAAAATCGAAAACAAGCCGCTCTGCGATTACTTTGATAATCCCGCCCGATGTTTTTATGTCCACTCCAAATTGGCTGAATCAGAAACCTCCGGAAGATATAACATTTCCATCGATTGTATCCAAGTCTGTACAGGGCTTAAAATACACTCTTTTTAATATTTCAAAGTTCTGCATTTTGAAACAGTTGAACGTATCTGTCTGGGTAAAAAACTTATCCAAAATAATAAAACAACCTGTTAAGCTACGTGATTTTCGAGAAAGAAAATGTTCGTCTACGTGATATTTTATTCAATTTTATTTTGTGAAAATTAATTTCCATCGCATCGGCAAGTCACGATTATTTTTTTTAACCGAAAACCTCCCTACGTTGTAAAAAAATGTATTATTTTAAAAATACCTTTAATATATTATTACGCTAAGCATTCCGATCGGTTTTATACCGACAATAAGGACCTGCTTTACTGAAACTACATTATGGGTTACTTACAGTTCGTCAGAACACCAGGGAACTGTCACACCTCATAAATTCCATTTTAATAATTTCAAATAAAATAAAACCGACTTAAAACCGATAAAAGGTTTTTAAATAAAATTACAGTAACAGTATAAATTTTCCCGTAAGAGAGCAACACAATGCAGGTAAAAGTGACAAATAATTAAGTGTGTACCAAAACACCTGGTTGCTAAGAAAAGTTGAGTGTAATTTTTAAATAATTACTGTATTCAAGACTTTAATTGTGCATTGACCGAATGAGTTTCGAAAGTAGAATCGGTAAGACAATCTAGGCCAATTCTAATACGTAAATGTTATTAAATAAAACTCTAATTTCATTAAACAGTTAATACAGAAGCCTAATGTAAAATCCCGTTATAGTAAGTTTCATTTGTAAATATTTCAATAAGGTACAATTTTAGAATTCAGTCATTAATTTTATAGGCTTAAATACGAAAGTAGGACAAAGTAAGGCCTATTGTATAAAATAACCTAAATATAATGAATGACATTGCTTTATTAACAGGTCATACAAGTATTAAATGTATCTAATGTCTAACTGACAAGACATGGTAGGCCTACATGGTTTTGCAACGATTTTACTTAGGAAGATATGTACAGTAATCTTAAAATACAATTATTGAATTAACAATTACTGTATCATAGTAATTAAGTACCAGTCAATGGTATTATTTTAATTATTTTATTTACAAAAATGAATGCTTTTTTCGTTCAATTACGGAAAGTGATTTCATAAAAAAACAACATGCTAACCTCTTTTCCCTTTCGTTCATGTACCAATAAGGAAAGTTATGATTGCCACATATTTCATAGGTCATATATACTTCAACAATATTTCATAGTTTATAAGAAGGTGCTAAAACACTGTTAAACGTCTTGCTGTACACTTTTCTTTTAACTGCGAAAGGTTTAACTAGTATTTCAATTATTTATTTTAAAATTTAGATTTGTTAAAATCAAATGAAATATGAATAAAATATTTTATGATTAAACTGATCAGCTGTGCTGTTCAAGTTGTTTTGTTTACGCGAGGTCTTACAGTTTGTGTATTCAGGCCAAACAGATGTTTCGCTCAGGTTATGGAAACGAATTTCGCCAAACCAACAACAATTAAAAAGATTTCATAAACAGGCTAACTTACGTTCAACCCTGGTGAACATTTCCCTTGAGTCGCAAGTTGTCTGTAAATTTAGTGTAGTTCTACCTTTACGATTAGCATAATGGCCTTTGTGGTTCTTGAAAGGCATATAGATCAAGGCGCGTAGGTCCATTTGCTAGAAGATCGTGCACCATTTGCAAAATCTCATTCACTTATTTCATTTTGAGTAGCAGGGAATTTTATCCAATTATCAGCATTTTGTTACAGTTCATGAGGTAGTATTTTTATCGATATCCTCTTAATATCCCGATAAAAAATACTTCCAATTAATTTTTATTTTTGTTATGAAGTCAGTTCACAACCTCTATGTACTGTTACATTAGGTTAGATTAAAACTAGAGGAAAAGATTATTCAACCCCAGGCACTGCGATCGACTGACCTATTCTGCAATTAAACCTCTTGAATACTTCGTTCAGCAGACTGGTGCCCTTGATAAGTTCCAACAATTCTACTGACCAACTCATTCTACTGAAGATCCCTAGGGTCCTGGAAAACAAAAACCCTTAGCCTCCTACTAGCAGTCACCTTTCAGTTAGCATCATAATCCTGTAGTTTCTTCCTATTTCCTGCACAACCTACACACGGTTTCTCCATGGTGCATACCTTTCCTGTTCATGTTCATCCTTAGACTACAGTGCCCTGTTGTGAGCCTTATGAATGTCCTGAGTTAAGGGTCTGCTGCTCCTATAAGTCTACCTTGTTGTAATTGCTCGTTATGGGGATACAATTACATCTGGTAATTTGTTAAACTTCTATAACAGGTAGTATTTATGACTTTTGAAGTTATAATTTTAACGATTTTTTGCTTGTATTGTCATTTGCTTGAGATATATTAAGGTGCAGAAGATTAAATTTATTACGATACATGTACAATAAACTACGATTTTTAGCCATTTATTACTAATCTGTATTTCTAACCTATATTCTGACGTCATTAATGTTTACTTTGCATGAGTTTACGTGCATGTTTACTTTACATGGATTTACTTGTATGTTTACTTTGTAAGATAAATTAACTTTACTACATTAATACGCGTTTATAATAAATCATTTATTATCGTGATAATTTTGTAGTGGAAACATCTTGAAATAGTGTTGTTGAATTACTTGTAAATCATGACTTCTTTAAAGAACCGTATTCGTGTTATAGCTGAGTTAAACACTCAAGAGCAGAGACGTGTTAGGTTATGAAGTACTTTTAGGTTATAAAAAGAAATATATATATTCCTTTCGTTATTAACGACACGCATTTCATTAAACAGGAAACAGTGAAGTCAAGTTAGGTTACAGAGTTCCCTTTTTTAAAAATATGTTTATTCAATATTAAAAAAGACATTTAATTATTAATTACACACATTAAATTTATCGTTTCCGCCATTAAAAACACGTTTCTAACTTTCGCGCGGTAATGATTTTGAGGTTATGTTTGCCACTTTTATTTTTACTTTTTTATAACTTTCCGTTTTTTCGTACTATTACATTTTGGATTATCAATATTGGGCATATAATGAATCGTTTTAATGTAAAAATACTAAAATTGACAAAAGTCCATAAAAGTCTTACCCTACTTTAAAATAAATTATAAGTTCCGTATAAATTGTAATATTTAACTTTGGAGTTTTATGTTTATTGAAAATTTTCTTTGTGATTTGCAATGGATTGTAGCTACTTATTAGAATAAAACAATTTCAAATACATATAAACAGCAATGTAGCGTAAAGAGACGATTTTCTGTACAACAAAAAGAGTGATGGTTCACAGTTATTGTTATGTAATATTATTCTTAGATATTTTCGCTGTGTATATATTGAATTTAAATAAATATCGTATGAATTATTCCATAAATGTCAATAGAAATAGGATTTGCTCATTGACAAGGGTAAGAGGTTTTTCTAATATTTTATTCATGCTACTTGACGAATTTGCTTTACATTTGGCAAGTAAAATGATTTCTTATTGTTTACGGCCAGTTACGCAAGTCATATAGTTACATAGCAAATCACTCACATAAAGTACCTGGACACTCAACGATCCAATCGCTCAGCTTTGTGACTGGAGCAGATCAGTAACACAGCTATGCATGTAAAATAAGTCAGACTCTTAGGTTAGGTTAAGGTTACGTCATTTCACAGTAATGTCTATGTGTCTTCAGTTTTATGGACGCATAACAATATAGAAAATGAAAACATTAGTTTTCCTCACTATGTCACATAAAATAGCGACTTCGCGGCATTGCGTGGAAACTTTCGTTCGATTATATTCGATATGTGTTTCTTTTTACACGCATCTTTCGCACACATTTGCCTCTACTAAAACCTACAAATGGCGAAGATATCGCCATTTTCATACGATATTTAATGCAATAGTGTATTAAAAAATGTCACTTTTACACATCAGTGTATTTTTATGAACACAAGTGACCGTAGGCGTATCTAAGATGGTCATACATGGAGGGGGTTACCAATACTAGGGGTTCCAGTACTGGGAAACTTTCCAAACTTGACGCAAAATGGCTAGTCTTAAAGCCTTTTGTGAGCAACTTTATTTTGTTTTTCTTTAGGAAAACGTCTATAATTTGAATGATTAGTATAACATGAGGATGTTTTAAAAATACTTTTAGGTTATTCAATCTTAAGCGTAACGGTTTTTCAATTTGGTTTGCAAAAAAATACTCATTATCAACATTATTTTTATATGTACTACATGCAAGACACTTTGGGTGAAAGTAATACTGACCTGGCAAGTCTAATTACAACTCTGATTGAAATTTTAATTTACTATGTTAGGAAATAAACTTATATTTAAGTTTTTGAATAAAATAAAATAATACTGTTTGTTTGGCAAGGGAACTCTTTATGCAAATATTTTATGATTTTTAGTAATAGATCTATAAAATAGTTAACCAGTTCATCTAGAACTTCGTCTGGTGAAGTATTGGTTTCTCTATGGATATTCAGCATTGGATATCTATTGTTATTAGCCAATAATTATTATAAGGTCAGTTATTAGTGATCTTACACTAAATGTATTCAGCGCAGGTCTTATGCTGTGTTTGTTTGATGTTATAACAGCATACTAAGCATGCACTATCCAGATGTTAATAACATTTAATAGTATTATAGTGTAGCCATTCAGTAGTTGCTTTATTACAAGTTATGGGGTTTGTTGCAAAACAAATAATGACGTAAAAACTTAACTGAACTGTAGTTGGGCTATTAAAAATGTGTTAACCTTTAAGTTTTTTTTTATCACTGGGGGGTTACAACCTCACGGAAATGCAAGTGACCGGAAATGCTTTGTACAGATTTAAGGAAAAATAAAACCGCTATATAAACTCATCCTGCGCACGGAAAAACGGCAGGAAAATGCGTTTTTTAGAAACGAAAGTGTTTATCTGATCATGAATGATTAGAACATCACAAACTGAGCAAAACCGCATTTTGTGACCAGAAATCCTTGTGCAAAAGTCATATTTGCGTACAATTTCATTAATGTGATTATTTGTTTTACCAATAATATTGAGAAATATTCATTAACAATTTTACCAGTGATATTTTTAATCTAATGATTGTTAAAATGACATTGTAATGAAAATTTTAAGCAACATATTTATAATACTGCAAGTTCATGAAACAGCGAAATAAAAGTTACGTTTTTGTTCACAAGTTTCAAATATGTTGCAAGTTCTGAAAAGAATCGTTAATTTAAACGCTGCGTGACTGATTTGCTCCAGTCACAGTTATGCGACTGAATAGCCAAGTGTTCGGATCAAAGACATTGGAGAGTCATCAGCCAACAGCCAGCACACAACTACGTGACTATTGCTAAGCGACTACGACATATATGCTGTCACTTAATATGTATAAGTTATGAATGCCGTCGCGTTACGGTATAATATGTTCCAATGAATAGTTACGGCAGCGAGTTATTTCATAAAACGATTCTTGTTACGAGTATAATGAACGAATATCTCAGAAGTGAAGCAGCTTGATTCATCGACGCGCTATGCTTCTTGTTTAATTAAACCGCCGAAGCATGAGCGCTTCTGAAGCATTCATCTGATGTGATGTTTGCTGTTAATAACAGACAACAGCAGGTTTCACTACGGGAAAGGGTTAATATTTCTGGTTGCAGTAAAGAAACGGCTTTTTGTAGAAACTGACCACATTTATCTACAGGTTGTTCCGATATTTAAAAATTATTTTAAAGGAATTTTGCATCTGTTTTCATGAAATAGGAAAAAATTATTATTTGCTCCTCCCGATTTTTTCGTTCAAAAGGAATTCGTTGTTGTAGAGTGGTAACAGTTAGTGGTTTAAAACGTTAATATGAAGCATCATTAAAACGAAAATCTCGATATCGTGAAAAGGTTAAAATTCAGTTTTTTGTTCTAAATAAACAAATGTTTAAATTTTTGTATCATTATTTCGCAAGGTACGATACGACGACTAAAATCGTCATTCGATTATTTTACAATATTTTATTTCAAAAAGGGTTTCTTACGATTTTGTTTTTTCTTGGAATTATATCTAAAACTAATGTTTTACAATAAAACTTTTCAAAAACTCTAAGAGTACTAATTCAAGAATTTTTTCAAAAGGCAGCCACTAATTTTCCGCTGTTTTACAACACAAACTATTCCATCGCAACAGATTTTTGTCTCACCCTCTAGATGTGATTTCATTCATATTTCTATCTTTACTGTCGTTCATATATTTTTTGAAGCTGTGTAGAAATATACAAATTTTTGTACGTTTTGTTTTGGTACTTTAGGAGCTCTATATATGAGTAAAATGTGATTAAAATAGTTAAAGTTAATTGCAGACAATCCGATTTGTAACAGTTTTTTTTGACATAAAAGACCTTATAAACGTTTTTTAAAATTTCATAAAATTGGTTTCTATCAACGTGCACAGAAACACATACGGACAGCTATATAAATAAAATGCACTTCAGGGAACCATTAAACGTAAAGATTTATCAAAATCCTACATATATGTTTTCACGATTATTTTTCTAAAATGAGCTCGGTTAGTTACCAAAACTGCCAGCTTTAATAATTCTTTGGTTTACACTTGCTAGAGGCGCAATCTAGCTTGCTAGTTACTTGGTAAGAAAATGTTAACAATTTTGCATTTAGGATTAGGCAATAACGGCGCTCTTTGGTTGGATTCTTAACGTCAGAGTCGGAGAGAAAATTACTAATTTTGCGACAAATGAAACGGGTTTTTTTATTCGTCCTCTTCAGTTTTAAACAAAAGTACAAGAAGGTAATGGCTGGGCGGGGGGGGGAGGTTGCCAAAGCTGTCACCAAGTTGTTCTCCGGGGAGCGTTACCTGAATGGCATCTCAAAGAAGCTTAATTAAACTTCCAAAGTTTTCCCATAGAATTATAAAATTTCGACAGAAATTAAACTATGGGTTTCTGACATTATGTTGCCTAAAGGAATAAGGCTTGTTGTTATTGTAGATTAGTCTGAAAATTTTTTAAACTAATTTTATACAGAGTGTAACGTTAGATTAACTGAAATATTTCGCGATCAATTACTGATAAAGGCCTAATTTGAAAAAAAAGATAACCAATTGGATCTGGTGATCCATTTCGAATAGTAGCCGTTTTTTAACTCTTAAAACAAAGTAACCCCAAAATGATATATATATATATATATATATATATATATATATATATATATATATATAAAATTAAGAAGTATTTCTATAAAACTCCTTTATTTTATTTTGTAAACGTATGGAACTGTATAAGAGTCAAAATTATCCGACAAGAACAGCTGTAAAACAGTTTTCATGCGTCGACCTTAAATCTATTGCAATTTACAAATCAATAATCACTGTTTTACAGATATCCTTTCTGTAAGTTATACAAATCGAGAGAAATTAAAAGAAGTTGAAAATACATCTTTTGACAAAAAATGTACAGTTTTCGTTTTATTTTTATTTAAAAATTAAAGCCACATAATTTTAAAAATCTTCAAGTCCATTTATGATACAGAAATGAATATGAAGGCGTTCAGTGTTATAATTTGAAAATTTACAATGTTTTTGTATGACAGTTTTAACGCTGATTACGTTGGTGAAATCATACTTAAAAAAAAATTAAAAGTCAATTACTGTAATATCGTTACTTTTTGGTTATTTGCTTAAATCACGTCCTCCTTGCCAACATTATTAGCGAATTTCAATTGTAAAAATAAGCTATTGGAGCGGCCATTATAGTAAAGCCCAGACCTGGTACTGAATTTTGTATCTTTAAATCTCTTTTTGGGGAGTCGTTAATATATACGTATATTTGTTAATGAATATTTCTCACAAACGAGTATTACCAACAGAAAAATATTCACGTAATGAAATTTTGTACGCAAATGTCACTTTTGCACACAGATTTGCGGTTACAAAATGCGGTTTTGCTCAGTTTGTGAGTTTCCGATCATTCATAATTAAAGAAACACCCTCGTTCCCAATCACCAACATGTGTGTGTGTGTGTGTGTGTGTGTGTGTGTGTGTGTGTGTGTGTGTGTGTGTGTGTGTGTGTGTGTGTGTGTGTGTGTGTGTGTTTGTGTTAGCACGCTTACGTTCGCAATTTTGGGTAGATTTGATTCAAACTTTGCTTTGTACGAAAATCGATTATGATAATAGCTTGGCAAGTTTGTTAATCTGAAAAATTCGTTTAACAGTTTGAAAATGGCAAATACTTCAAATATTTAAGATTTCATAACTTTTTTTTAAACACTTTTGAAATCTAATGTCACTATTGTAATCAGCGTTAAAAACTGCACTAAGCCTTTCGAATTTTCAAAACCGGTTGAAATTAAGAAATTTAATTTGACAGCGGTAGTGTTCATTTTTGTATTTTCAAAGTAATTTGAAAGTTTAAAATCCGATTATATGAAGATTTTAACGATGATCATAATGGTTAAATCAGAATTTCAAAGGGTAAGATAAAGAGAAGTGATTTTGGAATTTCGCTTCTATCACGTCAGCGAGACAGCTGCATACAGCGATTGTTTTTTTAATTACATGATTATAAAACGATTTCTACAATGTTACAAAGAAGTGTATTTTCTCTATAGTTACACTATTATACATGCAGCCAGGTACAAAGCAATGAGGTTTTACAGAAGGGCGGAATAATTCATTGGCACAGAACTTGCAGCAATTACCATGGTCTAGTTAATTCTGCCTTAGTTCACAAGAACTGCACAACTGATCTTGTGTTAGAGTACAAGCTTTTGTAATGACATAATTAATTGCTCATTTAATAACTTTGCTATGTTCAATACAGTGTTCCGCTTTTGGTATGATCAATGCGCTATTGTATACAATGTATATTAGGGTTATGTTCGGCGAAAGAGTTTTCTAGTAGACAATTTACACATAATAAAACCAAAAATAAAGTTTATATTTAGACACATCTGAATTTTTTTAATTTGTGGTAATAGGATTTTCTGTTTGTAACAAATATTATTTAGAAAGATAGTTTAGCGTTGGTACTTACATTACGAGCAACATAAAAATGGAGTCAGTTTCGTAAGTCAGCTTCGTAAATTTCCGAAGTAAAAAAAAATAATTTTTAAATTTTCATGTCATATATGAATTTTTAGCTGTTTAATGAAAAACAGCTTGGAAAAATGAGCTCGAAAATCCTGTATCATATTTGAATATTCGTTTATATATATATATATATATATATATATATATATATATATATATATATATATATATATATACGAGATGTGTTCAGAAAGTAACGAGAATTTTTAAATTTTGCGAGCTTGGAGAGTCCGATTGTCAAACATTTTTTAAAATTATGTTGATATACATGCCCTTAAAGTATGATAAAACTTTCAGCTGTTTTCATTGTTGACTTTGTCTGTGACAGCCACTAAGGTTAGACGTGTTTTATGAGCTCGGCAATTTTCGTTTGTTAAAAGAAATGGATCAAAGAATTTGTATCAAATTTTGAGTACAAAATGGAATAAAGTGTAACAACGTGTGTGAAATGTTAACAAAGGCCTATGGTGAGTCTGCTATGACTCACCATAGAGTCCTATGACTCTTAAGAGTTTAAGAGTAGTATAAGCGTTTCGAAGAAGACCGTGAAGACGTTGAAGATGACGAACGGCCTGGACGCCCCAGCACATCAACAACCGATGAAAACGTGAAAAAAGTGAAAGAAATGGTTATGAACAATCGCCGAATCACAATTAGAGAGGTCGCTGATGATGTTGGCATATCGATTGGATCATGTCATGATATTTTTTCCAATGTTTTGTGTATGAAACGCGTGGCAGCAAAATTCGTTCCAAAATTGTTGAATTTTGAACAAAAACAGCGGCGAATGGAAGTTGCTCAGGAGTCACTAAATGAAGTCAACGACGATGCAGAATTACTGAAACTTATTATAACAGGTGATGAAACATGGGTTTACGAATATGACGTCGAAACTAAGGCTCAATCATGCCGGTGGAGGCATTCTGGCTCGCCAATACCGAAAAAGGCTCGACAAATGCGATCGAACATGAAGGTTCTTCGATATTAATGGCATAGTGCATCATGAATTCCTGCCACCAGGTTAAACGGTCAATAAGGAGTACTACCTACAAGTTCAACTCCGTTTGCGTGAAGCGATCCGAAAAAAACTCCCGGATCTGTGACTTTTGCACCACGATAATGCACCAGCTCACACTTCATTGCTTGTTCGTGAATTTTTGGCCAAAAACAGTATTGTAACGATGCCCCAGCCTCCATATTTGCCAGACATGGCTTCGTGTGACTTTTTGCTATTTACAAAAATAAAGAGGACCTTAAAGGGCCGTCGTTTTACAGCCGTAGATGACATTAAAAGCGCATCGCTGAAAGAACTAAAGGCTTTCTCAAAGATCGAGTTTGA
The DNA here is from genome assembly GCA_022606455.1 of Callitettix versicolor. Taxonomy (NCBI): domain Eukaryota; kingdom Metazoa; phylum Arthropoda; class Insecta; order Hemiptera; family Cercopidae; genus Callitettix; species Callitettix versicolor. The sequence goes on from CM040189.1 coordinate 74,242,288, forward strand.
GAAGTGTTTCGAGGTTTGGAAGAAGCGCTGGCACAAGTGCATAATCTCCAATGGGGACTATTTTGAAGGCGACAACATCAATGTAGAAGAATAAATAAATAAGTAAATATAAATAAATATTACTTTCTGAACAAATCTCTTATATATATATATATATATATATATATATATATGTGTGTGTGTGTGTGTGTGTGTGTGTGTGTGTGTGTGTGTGTGTGTGTGTGTGTGTGTGTGTGTGTGTGTGTGTGTGTGTGTGTGTGTGTGTGTGTGTGTGTGTGCGCACGCGCGTTTGTGTGCTCGTGCGCTTGTTTGCAAGATCATGTTTGCAATTTTGGTCCGATTTGATTTAAACTTGGCACAGAAATGGATTATAGTAATACTGTCAAATTTTCCTAACGAGAAAAATTCGTTTAGCAGTTCCGCATTTTGAAGCAATTTCAAATATTTGTAATATTCGTATGTTTTGTTATTAAATTTTTTAAAATAAGATTTCAACATGATAATCTTCATTAAAAACTGCACAAATTAGATTCTGAATTTTCAAAATTCGTTGAAATTAAAAAAAATGTTTTGAAGGCGTTCAAGATTCACTTTCGTATTTTCAATGTTGAAAGTTTAAAATACTAATATATGCTGATTTTAATGCTGATTACGATGGTGAAATCAGAATTTTGAAATGGTAAGATAAAAAAAGTACTTTCGGAAATTCGCTTCTATCACGTCCGCTGCGTGACGCGATTATTTAAAATTTTCGTTACCATTTTAAATTAAAAAAATCTTTAATAATGTAGTTTTTGCACCGTAAATATTTTGTGGCGTTAAAGAAGCTGCAGATTGACTGACCTGGAGTGCGTTCGGCCACAAGCACGTGACGTTGGAGGTTGGTACCTGAGGAGCGTTGGGGTCGTGACACAAAGCCGCCAAGTTGGAAGCAGATTTCCCGTACTGCGCTACCTCCACGGTGATGCTGGTACCGGGAGGACACTTCAGTGTTACCATGTGGTCGTCACAGGCTGCTCTCTGGTAGGTCTTCAGCGTTCCTGACAAGAGAGCTACAACATTACAAGTTTCTAATTAGTATCTATGCGCATTACATACAGTAATGTAATGCTACCACATAAACAATTAAAAATTATAGTACAATAAAACTCAATTGATATTAGTAAAAAACATTCAGAATTAAGATTAAACTAAAATTATGTATAGAAATGTTATACTTTTCATTTAAAAGTGTTTTATGACGTAAATATAAACTATTCATCAAGTTTGACCTAAATACGGGACCTTGCAATAAGAGCTGATCCTGAGCGAATATATACACATGGAGGAACATAAAGATGAGATTAAAATGCAACAAAGTACTTCCGGTCTCTAGTAGCACAAGAGAGAAACCGACCACAACATAGATTTTGTGACAGGTAGACAGATAGCTACTGTGGAGAATTATAGAACCAGGATTGTTAGAGAAATAGAGAAACAAGGAGAACTAAATAGGAGGGACGACGCCCGTAATTTAGCTGCTGTTTGGAGGACTGCCCTTAAGTGGAGTGGGTGTAATTGTGTCAAGTGTTACATGTAAGTGTTTTGATAAATGTTATGTGTAAGTATTGAGTGCTAGTGTTTAGTGTATTTGTTAAGAATAAATGTTGTGTAAGTGTTAATTTAATTTTTAAATGTAAGTCTAAGTGCAAGCGTTAGGCGTCAGTTGTAAGTGTTAAGTTGAAGTGTTTAATGTAGTGTAGGTGTGTCTGTCTATTTGAGGTATAGGTGTGCGTAATAAACCGGTTAAAGGGCTTTAATGGCGGGTCGATTTATGTCAACTAGTCAGACTACTTTCTGTTAGCGTTTACAAAGTTTATATAAGGAGATGACAGATGAAAGTTTTCTTCAGTTCGACTTCAGACTTGGAGCGAGAATAACCTCGAAGTTGCCAGTTACGACTTTGGCGAAACGTCGAAACAAGGTTTCTTCTAGAAACAATTGTGTCGAACGGATGTACACCGGTTTTCAATGTTATATAAATATATATATATATATATATATATATATATATATATATATATATATATATTAGCACGCTCACATTAACAGTTATATCCGATTTGATTCAAACATGGCACAAAATCAATTACGCTAATAGCTTGGTCAAGTTACTTTTAATCAACGAAGTTCGTTTAAGTTTAAAAAAGGCGGGAATTTCAAATTAAAAAAATCATAACATATTTATCTTAATTAAAAAAAAATCTGATTTCATCGTGGTAATCAACGTTACAAAATGCAAAACTCAGCATTTTGAATTTTCAAAATCGGTTGAAATTCAGAAATTTAATTTGACTGCGGTCAGGGTTGATTTTCGTATTTTCAATGTAATTTTAAAAATTAAAACGCTAATATATACATATTTCAATACCGATTATGACTGCGAGATGAAAGGTAAAGATTAGTTAACATAAACATGCCTGAAAAAGGAGCGGCAGTTTATAGTAGAGCTTTTCCCAGTTTTGCCCAGAACTGATATTTTTTAGATTTAAAAACACAGGCGAGTTTAAGTTTGAAAATGAAGTTCAAAACATTTAAATTTGTTTTACTATGAAACAAAGCGATTTAGTGAAGTGAGAAAAACTCAAAATCATAAAATATATATTAAGGGGGGTCGGCCTTCCCTATCTCGCCAATGTTATTTTATGATATCTTTAGGTACATTTTTCTCAGTAACTATTTTAGATACAGCTGTGAAATTTTTTCCTAGTAATATATAGACACTTGCCAACATTTTAACACAGGGAAATTTAAATATGTGTATTTATAAAATTGTGGCAATTTTTTAAAAATTATAATATTTTTTATTTCAGATTTTCCGTGTTTCTGCACACATGAAATTAAATAAAATCATTTTTTGTTAAAATATTTATAAACCCCTCTGTTAAAGTATGCAGAATGATGTAATAAACAAAACAAAGCAAAAATGAATCTTCTAGCTTTTGTAGTTTATGAGAAAAATGTACCTAAACATGAAAAAAAACAAGTTTCGGAAAAACGCGTTTAAAGTTTATTTTACATTAAAATTCTTTACTTACAAATATTTAGTGCATTCCTGCCCCATAAGCTGGGTTATCAGGATTTTCCTGCATCTGATAATCATCTTCCAACTTTATTCTGCCTAAACTATTCTTCTGTCTGCTTCTAACCATTCAACAGTCTAACCCAGGGGTCTCCAAACTACGGCCCGAGGGCCACATCCGGCTCGCGGAGAGCTAGCATACTTGAAAACTCCTTTTAGAGAACATATTTTTTATAGCAAATTAAATTTAGTTTACTGAAGTATTCTAATTTTATGTTAAGTAATTATTAATATGACATCTACATTGATATGGTCATGGGCTAACTACTCATAACATTGTTTTTCGGACTTTTTTTTCATCAGTGGACTATTTCACTTTTTACCACCGGCAACAATGATAATATGGTTTTGGCCCTCGAAACTTACTGGAGTAATCAGTATGGCCCTAAGGCTGGAAAGTTTGAGACCCTGGTCTAACCCAAACTATATTGTATGCAGTGAATTCATCCCACACTACTTTTTTTTGGAAAAAAAAAGTCGGTACACTACTACATATATAATTTTTTTGACTAATTGTACAGTTTCAAAGTATAAAGTGTTATATATATTATTAAACAAAAAACTCCAGAGAATATTAATTCAAAATAAAAAAAAAATGGAATTTTTTAAGATTTTTTCAGGCCGACCCCCCTTAAGGTCTAAACTGAATTTTGTTAATAATACATATGCATGTTCAATCATTAGCAACTCTACCACAAGCATTCCAGTGTATAAAGACATTATCAGTAACTACTCTTATGAAGTGATTATAAAAAGACTTGCTCATCAGAAATATAACCAATTATTCTTCTTAGATCCTTATTTGTTCAACATTAATTGTCACTGTGTATTTTTAAAGATGACGTTGAACAGTCTTCGAAGTACACTTTGAAGTAGGTTTGAAGTATCTCTGTTCCATGCTGAATGATTAATAATTACAATAGGTACTTTAGTTGTTTTTCTATTTCTAAATAAATAAGTATTTCTATACAATTAAAAAAAATTGATAATGATTTATATGCTGTTGTATAAATGTGTGTGGGGGGTGCGCGCGTGTGTGCATGCGTGTGAGTGCGCGTGCGTGTGTTCTTGCTATCACGTCGCAATAAACACCGACATTCAATATGATTCAATCTTGGCACAAAAAACCAATTTGGTAATTGCTGACAAGTTCCGTCACGGTTTCAAAGTGGGCGGCCATTTTCAATCTTCAAAAATTTGTAACTTTTTGACTTGAATATTTTTTAAAAATTTCGATTTCACCATCGTAATCAGCATTAAAAACTAAATTAATTAGCATTTTGAATTTCCAAAACCTTTTGGAATTAAAAAAATTAACTTGATGGCAATCAAAGTTCATTTTTGTATGTTCAATGCAATCTGAAACAGCTGACATATGCAGATTTTAATGCTGAAACTTTGCTTTCATCACGTCAGCGAGACAGCTGCGTGCCGTGATTGTTTTATAAATTTTTCATCAAGTTTTAATAAAACCTCTTATATTCTGAAGCTATCCTATACAGACGAGAAAGAAGTTAATTTCGTCAGCCACTTAAATGTTAATTACCTTAAATTTATTCAAGAAATCCAGTTAAAGTATTAAAAACAGCTGACTGGTTCTGCATCGATATTGAAAGGCAGCATTTAAATTGTCAAATAAGTGCTCGCCCAGTTCTCTCTCTGTTTCAATGAAGTAGCTCTCTATAACCTAGTTTTTAAAGTAATGAACTCTTTGTTTAGCGCAATTTATATTCGGTAAAGAAAGCTGCAAATACAGCAGCGATCGTATCAAATGAATCACTATAACAATCAAAGCGAACAGCTGTTTGGTTGACGTGAAGGAGCTAATAAAAAAATAATGTAATTCATTTTATAATTGTTGGAAAATCTGATTTCACCATTACAATCAACGTTAAAATCTACATAATTTACATTGAAAATTAAAAATTATAATTTATACAGCTTTACAAACGAGTGTAGAATATAAAATTTATGGTTATAGATATTTTTAAAAGGGTGAAAGGATTTTTTGGGGTAACGAACTTGTCCAGGTAATTACCAAATTCGATTTTTGTGCCAAGTTTGAATAAAATCATATCAATGTTGTTCAACGCTGGAGTGCTATGGCACACTTTATATAGGGACATACACAAACATGTACACACACACACACACACACATATATATATATAAATGAACCGATTGTTCGATGTAAATCAGAGTGATTGTCCAATTTACATCCATTTGACATAAAATATATGCAAAATTGTTAACGACTCTTCAAAAATTGATATACGGGTCAGAATCAGTGTTAATTTCAAAGTCCCGGGTCTGGATCATACAATGATGGCCACTTACAATAGCTCATTTTCGAACAAAAATTAACTAATAAATGCAAGTTTTTCAAATTTCCGCCCATTTAGTATCAAACTTTTAGGAGAGTATTTCCAATTTTTAACTCTCTATCGCTACCATATTTATTTTCTTAACATAATAGTGGTACGATAAGTGCTTCTTAAATCTGATACAAAGCGGGTATCGTTTACTATAAGACCACTAAGGAGATGCAGACTAGCTGCACCTATTGATAGGATTTAGATTTAGATTTAGGGTCCCTAGCGGTACCCTAGTCTAACGCACCCTTACACTTACAACACTACACTTACGACTTTAGCACTCTACACTCACACTTACATTTAGAGAGGCGATAATAGCCTCAATGTGCTTTTCACCTTAAAATAACAAAAAAAGTTCACTATAAGAGATCGACAATTTTTATGAAACTTACGATAATTTGGACAAGTTCATTATCCAGCGAAACCTGTTCAATATCCAGCCGTTTCGAAATTCCGCGATATTTAAATTTCTGGAAATCTTCGTAAGGTTTTTGTATTCGATTTTTTTAAATTTGAAGTATTTTTGGAAATTATCTTTTATTACGTCAGCGAGACAGCTGCTGCTGCGCTGTGCTTTGTGTGCAAAGGTATTGCACATGGAGACTTACACTCGCCTTTTATACGTCACCTTGTAACTGACGAGAAATGAACCCGTTAAAGACCAGTAACTTAACGGAGCTGACAAATACAAGCCGCCAAATTGTCTGGGTGACGTATCACCCGACTTCGCTGTTGATGAATCACTTAAATGTTTTAAATATTTATACCTACATAAATCAATAAGGAGAATAATTCAGTTGACTTCCCCTCGTTGACAAACGACACACTTAACCTGTCTGAAGAGTCCTGGTAACTGACTACACGTGTTGTGTGTCTTCCTGGTGCACGTACGTGTCTGTTTTGTGTTGAGGGTATTTTTGAATACAGGGTGCGCGGGGGTTCGGGTTACGCCAGTTTACACAGTTAAAACAATCCTGAATAAACAAACTCGTTTGTGATGCGAATCGATCCACTTTCAGTGTTTCGCAGTTTAAATTTCAAAATAATCTCTTTGGCTGATGGGGAGAAGATTTCCAAAATAAAGAAACTAACAATTTTGTGTATTACCGTAACACTTTTGAAAATCTTACTTAATCATCGTAATTAATGTTAAGATTTACTTAAAATTATATATATATATGATTTAAAAATATATTATTAAATTAAATATTCGATTAATATATTTAATCGTTTGATATTCAATCGATTATATTTCATCGATAAATAATCGATTACACATATTAATTTTTTATAATATATTTATAAAAATGAAATATAAAATATTATATAAATCGAGAATATATAATTCGATTAAAATTTAATCAATATATTTAAACGATAAATATATTTAATTAAATATTATATATATAATATTTATATATATATAAATATTATATAATAATATTTTATATATAATTTTATACATATATATTTTATTATATATTTTATATATAATAAAGTTTAAATATTATTCGATTTAAACTTAGCACACAAATTGAATTTGGTAATAACTTACAAGAATTTATCAGTAAAATACGGTCAATCGTTTCAAAATGGCGGCAATTCGAAATCTTCATTTTTCTGTCTTAATTTTTTTTTAAAAACATAATTTCACAATCGTTATCAGTGATATAACCTAAGTAAACATTTTAAACATCATTACGACCACAAAAATAAACCTAACGAAGGTCAAAATTAATTTTGTATTAAAAATACAAAAATTGTTCTTATTTTACAAAGTTTATTTTTGTTGATGATATTAAATTTTACTATTATTTTGAAAATTCGCTTCTATCGCGTCAGCGAGGCATCTGCGTGCCGCGATTGTTAGTCTTCAATTTTCCTTTCGATCACGCAAAGACCAAACAAACCCAGTCCCTAAAACCTACATAAGCTGGAGCAAATCCCACACGCCTCTAACACTATCAGCGACAGAAATCCACGTGTTTTAACAGTCTTTAAGCCACTTCTTATCTAAAGTACTTTGAAGTTTGCTTTTATCGCCTTTTAAACAGTTAAAAACGTGGGACTTTGCCAACTGTTCCATTAAGCAATCTTAATTAGAAAAGATTTTTGTGATCTTTAAAACCATTAGTAGCTTGGTTATTAGACTAATTTATAAAATAAATAACTAATCGTGACTTTTAGCTGCCTAAACCCTGACCGCTGTTGAGTTCATTTTCATATTTTCAATGAAATTTGGAAATTTAAAATACTATTCATAGCTGATTTTATACAATTTCGATACAAAAATCAATTATTTTGATAAATCAAATTTTTGTTTATGAAAATGTAAACTTAGGCCCTCACAAAAATCTTAGAAGATTGGAAGTCACGCAGTTGACGATGATAAGAAGTATGCTAGGTGTGAACCAGAAGGAAAAATAAGCAATAAGTAACTAGTAAGGAAGGTGAAAATTAAAAACTTGGCGAGAGAAGCAAGAATGGAAGATCGCCGTTGGGGAAACTAACAACAGAATGGAAGACCATTGGGGAGGAAGTAGATGACCAATGGAGCATGCCAGCAAGGAGAAGAGTGCTGTGGTTTGGAGTTATAAAAAGATTATATAGCTTTAAACTTTTGAAAAGGCAAAATATATGTCAATTATTTCTCTTTCTTTTAGTTTTTCTGTTTTACATTTAGCTTGGTAACATTGGAAGCCACTGTTTTGTACATTTATAATAACTCAGTTTATCTTCTACAGAAAAGGCTGTGTTATTTAAAACAGAATGTCAATAAAGCTTTATTATCATCAAAATATCAGTGGCGGGTTGGCTCTTGCACGTTTCATTTATCAGTTTGCGATGCACTTTTAATTTAGGAAGTGGATCTTGTGATTTGGACGCATCGTTTTCAGGTCCCGGTTAAAAATGTGTTTGCTTGCAGGTCTGTCTATCATTGTTCGTTGGAAACAGATTTCAATGAAATTTGGTTCATGAAACTCGTGAATACCATTTTTAATTAAAATTGCTTATGAGAAATAAACGGTTGAATATAGAATTTCGTAAAAATCAGTTGAAACGATTTTATTCAATAAGTACTAAATGAAAACATATAAGTCGCTATATCTCTACAAATCTGATTCAGAAACAATCGAAAGCGATCGAAAAAACTGGATAATTGAAATAGTAGTTTAAAATTGATCATGTGAATATTTGTAACTAAAATCAGCGTGTCAAATTTAGAAATGTTTAAGATTCAGGAACAGGCTCTGAAAATAATACCTAACAGCCGTCGGGTTCGCGTTTTTAAAATTAATTATGAAACCTTTTATCGTAGATTTTGGTACCCTGATTTCAGTTATCCTTCTTCATTATTCGAATAAAATAAGACAAACCGATTTTTTTTCAAAAAAATCGATAAAAAAATCCACGGTTTACGAGTGAATTGAAAAAATGAAAAAACCTACCGCTTCGACGTATCTGGTGTTTCGATTTACGCACCAAAATTTTCTTTTATTTAAAACTTCATAAGTGACTGACTGATTCTGAACGTACCGATTTTCCGATTTTTTACTGTTGCGGATATAATTGAATATGACAAAGTTTGTGCAATATTCACTGTAAATTTAAACAACTTTTCGCTTTGTTTACGTCCAATGTATTATTACAAAACCCTATGAACGTGACTGATAGTGTTATTTTTACTTCTAGTTTTCAAAATTCACTAATAACAATGACAGATATGTTAAGCCAATGTTAATGGTTGTACTTGGCAAATACAATATGTCACAGGTCTCGTAGCCTGTGTAATAAGGCACCACACCGAAATATATCCTGAAATATTTTTGTGGTGTATTGCTTCTATCCACACAGACAAACTGGCAATACATCAAAGTTAGCAATGTCTTGTTTGATAACTCTTTGAGAATAAAATCAGCAATCCTAACCTCTCTGGTAAAACTAACGAACAAGAATGTTTGAAAGATGTATTTGGGTAGAAAAAACGTTTTTTAACGTCTATACTTTGCGCCAGTTAAAATAATGAGGAGAGAATGGTGTTAACGGGATGGTAAAGCTTGTAGTAGGTACAATATTCTCGAACCGATGACCTTGAACAGCGCAAGTTCAGAGGCGCAGCAAACTTAACTACCTACGACATGTCAGCCTAGAGAAAAAAGTGTAATAAAGTCAAAACTTTTATAAATTTAAACATTTTTATTGTAAAATAGATTTAAAAATATTGCACAAACTTTCTTACATGTTAATATTCTTTCCTACCCCCCAAAAACTGCTCGATAGTTATGTAAAATATTATCAGCCGCTGTTTTATTGACGTCAAGGATGCTAATTTACAAAAAAGTAACAAAATCACAATAATTTTTTTGTTACTATTTTTTGAAAATCTGATTTATCCTTGGAAATCAGCGTAAATTGTTACTTAAAATTTTCATTCGAAAATATGAAAATAATCCCAAAATCTCCGTCGCTAATTAAAAAAAAAAAAAAAAAAAAAAATGAATAATCCCCTTTTGAAGCAGTTGAACAGATTTGGTTGCGTAACGAACGCGTCTAAATTACCAAAATCGAGTTTGTATCAAATCCGACGCAAGAAGTAGTCCAGATATTGGATCGACATTAAATATCGGGACTTGGTCTTACCATAATGGCAGCCCCAACAGCTCATTTTCCAGTCCAATTCGATGAACACTCTCAGGTGATCTGTCTACTTTTTGGAAAAATTGTTTAAACTATTTTGCTCACGTTTAAGTCACATATAGGCCTACAAAGATTTTTAACTCGAAGCACCCAATATGAAATAAAAGAAATGCGATACACTGACAAGAGTTATGAATGATCGTGTTCAAAGTAAAATATTTACATAAATTTGAGTCAAACGCAAATAGAAAAATATGTTTTTTTTTTTTCAAAACAAGACAATATTTCTAGAGGCGTTTATAAATGACCCGTATTATTAGACGTGAGCCAAAAACAAATATTAATAGTTTTTCACTCTTTGAGTCCAACTATAAATTTATTCCGAGCGTGACACTGTAGTGGGGGGGGAAGAGGGGTAACATATGAAGGCGCCAGAGACTTAAGTGCATGAGGGTGGGTGGGGGATCAGAGGGCAAGTGCCGGCGTGGGTGGGCCAGCTATAAATAATGAACAAAGCTAATTAGAGTTTAACACGCGCTCATTTTAAAGTACTTTGAAATTTGAATAAACAACCTCAAAATATAAATCCCATGTGTCATATTGATAGGGACTATAGGCTTACAACAAACTCAACTTAGTGATTTTTTAATTGTGGATACACACTTTGCAAAACAACATTCTTGGATCCCCTTTTGGAGAGATGTGTGCTCAAAATCTTACGTATAGGACTCTATCATGTAAACGAAGAAACCTTCTGCAATGTAATATCGAACACCGATTCCAGTAACTCTGACCAGCAACAGACTCTTGTTCAGATTGTTTTTATCAAAATCTTCATATGGTTACTGGGCTCCGATAATTCTCTTTGAGATCACATTTACCTTTGTAAGGGCCTCATTATGAAATAGTACGTACGAAGCAGTCTCCAAGTATTGTCAACAAGACAATACGTAAGCACTGAAGGAGTCCTAACATAAGTAGATGATTCCTGAAGTGGCCCTATCCCTGACCAAAGTGACGACTTGTCTTAAAACCTGCATCTTTATGTTATTTAGATTGCGTCTGTCAAAATCTTCAATGGTTGTTGGGCTCCGACAATTCTCCTTCTTTTTGAGATAAGATACAACTTTGTAGGGACCTCAAAATCAAATAGTACGTACGAAGCAGTCAACAAAGACGGCAGTTAGATAAGCGCTGAAGGAGTCCTATCATAAGTAGATGATTCCTGAAGTGACCGTTCCTTATGACCACGACGACCTGTCGCAACCTGCTGCGAGTCCTGAAACTACAGTATAGTTCTTGTTGAACTGAACTTGTGTGTCAGTGCAGGATCTGAGAAGAAGACGTTTTCCGAGGCGTTGAGACCATCGATTGGTCGCCTTCCTGACCTTCCTTAAACAGTGATTTTTTTTATTTTAAAGCTTGTACTCTCACCCAATTCTGTGTAGTTGTACTAACGAAGATGGAAGACAGAGGTAACGTGTAGAAAGCACAAACTGTAGTGACGAGACTTGAACGTGTTTACAGATCGCATTACAGACTGTCCGCTATCCTACCGACTGAGCTACGGCGGTTCCCACAAATACTCATGACAGTAATAATCAGTCATTTTGTGTTATTTTGTGTGCTATAGTAATAATAAATCGTCTAGTGTATACAGCGAACCTTGTGTTCTGTTTTGGTACATCAGGAATATATTTACTGTAAACAACATTTAAATTAAATCGTTAATGATTTTCGGAAAAACCTTAATTTTTAAGGTTTTGTTTGGTAATAAATGGAATTAAAAATACATTTTTTGGAAAATTATTAAATGTCCCCGAGATATAGGTAAACTGCATAACTAGCCTAAGCCCCTACACCGAGATTCATTTAAATCGGGCAATATCGTTTAGTCTCCCTCGATGTATCGAACACACCATCCGAATAAAGCATCTTTTTTAGGGAACTGCTTTTTTTCAAAGTAAGTAATTAAGAAATTAATTTTAGAAGATATAATTCACTTCAAAACTGGAACATAATCGTAGGCTATTTGGCAAAACAAAATATGATCCATGATCACTTTGAAATTCAAAATTGTCTTATTTTACCCATTTTCGAAAATCAGCGTAAATTTTACATTTCAAATTTAACTGAAAAAGTGAAAACAAACCGTAACTCATTTCCGATATTTAAGTCTAAATATTATATGAAAATTTAAAGTGCTAATAAAGTAGGGTTTACTTTGATTATAACGGTTAAATCAGACTTTTTCTTAAAGACTTTGAATGGCCGACATTTTGAAACAAACTTATTTTGTAGAGTAAAAAACTTGTGCAAGTTATTAACACAACTGATTTTGTGTACAGTTTGAATCAAGTCTAAAATTTGTATTCATACATTTTTTTCATTACGCCCTACAAAAATTTGTTCTAGTGGTCATGATCTGAACTCGTTTCATTTTCTCGAGTCTGGATTCTGTGTTCTCATTTTCCAAAAGAAATTCACTAACAACAGCATCCCATAAGAACATGATACTTTTATTTGATTTTGTTTCAACCATGTAGATATAAGCTATATTTCATGAAAAAGTCCGTCATTGTGTTTCGTCCCTTCCAGTAAAGTGTTTGCACAGTATTCTCTAGTGTTTATACTATCCACTTTTCGATATTTGCTCAATATTAGGTTCTTCTTCTATTTGTTTTTCGGTATTCTGGTTTATTTTACTCTTTATTTTAAAAATAAATGCGTGGTATAATCCAGGATATCAAAGCTGTATCTCCGCTATAGAAATATACTAACGATAATATTTCTGATGTAACAAACCTTGTATCATACAAAACGTTTGCAAAAGGTCATAACCACTATGACCTTGCAAAAGGTCATGGGCCACCATCATGGTAAGACACAGACTGAAACTTTAAACTGAGCGCCGATCCTATCCTCTAGAACACTATTTGAGGCTTCACTAGATTAGATTAGATTAGACACTAAAGGAAGGGATTATAAAATTCCAAGCACTACAATCGACTGCCCTATCTTGCAACTAAACCTTTTAAGTAATAGTTCAGCAGATTGGTGCCTTTGGTAAGTTCCAACCATCCACTGACTAGCTCATCCTGTTTCCAGGGTCCTGTATAGCCTCCTGCTAGCAATAGCCTTATAATCATAAATTGTCTTCTGCAGTTTCCTCCTCTTTACTGCATAACCTACGCACGGTTTCTCCGTGGTACATACCTATCTTCTTCACGTACACCCTCAGACCACAGAGTCCTGCCATTACCCCCTCGTGATTTTCCTTAGTTGTGCTCTGCCCAACAGTCTACCGTCTACATCCTCCGAAAGAATCCACGGTAATGCTCATTAAGCTTGTCCCTATCTTGCCTGGTGTTGTTTGTTAATCGACCTATTGATAACAGACCCGGCAAACGATAAAGAATCCCTAAAGCCGGCTCGGGTCCGATAAACTCCCCCGGAGTCGGTTTGCCTCCTCATTACCTTCAATCCTCTTATGCCCCAAAACCCAGGGAAGAGTACCTCGGTTTCCCAGGTTACCGATATATATATATATTTGTGTGTGTCCCTGGGAGACATATAATTCCCATTCCAGCGTTCGAAATTTTATTTCACTTTGTTCAACTTGGCACAAAAGTTTATTTTGGTTTAGCTTGTTTATCTAGCCTATCCGCTCAACCGTTTCCAAATGATGACCATTAAAATACTTAAAAAGTTATAACTTTCTACCTTATATGTTTTTGAAAATCTTATTTCAATGTCATTTTCACTTTTAAAATAACTCCGCTACACCGGTCCCAAGCCCGGGGCCCGTCTTTTGATGGGAAGGAGGAGGGGGAGGAGTAACAACCTCGTTAAAAAACCAGGACTCAGCTGGCCCGGCTGACAGTACCCTGTAAGGGCTCCTGCCTAGGACTACAAGGTGAAAAATGGTCAACGGCTGTGATGGCGGAAGAGGATTTATCCAAATGGCAAGATGAGGCGGAAGAACTACGGTCAACGGCTCTGAAGACAGAAGAGGATGAATCTCAACGACTGAATAGGCGGAAGAACCCAAACCAATAATTTTGGATTAAAAATGAGCAATGGAGAAAACAAACGGATGTTTTACCCCAGGTGGCAGTCCAGGTAAACTGGGAAATCCACCCTCTTCGGAGGCTGGCTCCAAGGATTCTGGGGGGAGCCAACTATTGCTTACAGAAGATCCTAATAATCCCTTTAGGAAAAGTTTAATGTTGGGAAGAACACCACCCAAAAATAACGCCCCTTTGAAACAGAAGGAAGCAAAAAATGAACACTCACTAGAAAGGAGTAAAGATGCCGAAAAAACTGACAAACTAGAAGAAGAAAATAAAGTACTCAGAAAAGGCTAGGTGAAGTAGAGGTGCTAATAAATCAATTAAAAGAAGAAGTTTTAAATCTGAAAACAGAAAATAGTACTCTAAAGAACTTGCAGGTGGCAGGTAAAAATAAAGAAAACAAAACCCCACTGACGACTAGAGTTGATGAGTACTATACTGATGAAGAGGACCTCGCTAAGGAAACTGAATGGATAAGAAATAAAAAAACTTCAAGAAAAATGAAAAAAAGGAAAGCTGAAAGTTCTCCAGAAGGTGAAAACCCCGATGATATACCAAACACTAGGAAAATAGTGCAGAAGCAAGCTTTGGTGCAAAAAAGACAAGCCACCTCCACCAATAAATATTGTTGGTGTTAAGGATTTTGCATCAGTGAAAAAGTTACTAAATATGGATAAAGTAAGCAAATTAGTTTCCCTCAATAGTGATGTGTGGAAAATCAATACACTAGACTCTGATGCCTATAGAGCTCTGACAACAAAATTAAATGAAGAAGGCACTCAATGGTACACATATGAAGACAAAAAAGACAGGCCCATCAAGGTAATGGCTAGGGGTTTACACCCTACTTGTACTAAAGATGAAATAATCGAGGAAATAACGCATAAGGCAGGGTTAAAAATATTAGATGCTGTCAACATTATCAAAAGAAAAAAAAGTAGAAAAAGATGGACAAGAAACAATTTGTAAAAGAGGGCTTCCATTATACATGCTCACATTTGATAATAAAGAAGATGTGGGGAAAATATATAATATCAAATCTATCCTTCATATAAGTGTCAAGATTGAGCCACTAAGGAAAACAACGAACTTGATACCACAATGTAAAAATTGTCAAGGATTTAATCATACAATGAAGTACTGCCATAGAGAATCCAGATGTGTAAAATGTACAGGCAAACATGCAACTTACCAGTGCACAACAAATAAAAATGTTCCACCAAAATGTGTAAATTTTGGAGGGGAACATCCTGCTAATTATCGTGGGTGTGAAGTTGCAAAGGAATTGCAAAAATCCGGAATAAAACTAGTAATCCTCAGCAAAGATTTCAAAAGAAGAGGAAAAAGTATGACTTTATCGCGGATGATTAAAAGACCTGAGGAAAATAATAAGGACGAAAACAGGAGATTATACTCACAAGTGGTTCAGACTAGGCCTATTGAGGTTAAAAACGCAGAGAAAAATAATGTATTAGAAAAAATACTAAGGAGGCTGGAGGATATAGAAAAACGATTGGAAGCTAATGATAAGAAATTTGAGGAAGTATCCACAAACCTAGCAGATATTAACAGCTATTTTAAATGAAATAAATAAAACCTTCAGGATAGCAACCTGGAACGCAAATGGATTGTTACAACATATTCAGGAACTAGAAGTATTTTTGAATTCTGAAAAAATTGATATATGCTTAATATCTGAAAGTCATTTTACGAAATCATCATATGTCAGAGTACGTGGCTATTGCTGCTATTCTGCTGTTCATCCAGCAGATAAGGCAAGAGGGGATCAGTATTACTTGTGAAGGATAACTTGCAACATTTTGAGGTCTTAAAATTGAAGAAGAATCTTTCCAGGTTA
The DNA here is from genome assembly GCA_022606455.1 of Callitettix versicolor. Lineage (NCBI taxonomy): Eukaryota > Metazoa > Arthropoda > Insecta > Hemiptera > Cercopidae > Callitettix > Callitettix versicolor. Next base: position 74,258,353 of record CM040189.1, read on the forward strand.
TAGCCATCAGGATTCAAACTAATAAGTACAAAGAATATAACATTGGTGCTATATACTGTCCACCAAAATACAATTTAAAACAAGAGGATTTTGTGCAACTGTTTGAAAAACTGGGCAGCAATTATGTTGTTGGAGGCGACTTCAACGCTAAACATACATATTGGGGTCAAGATTAATTAATCCTAAAGGAAAAGAATTATTAGCAGCAGGAACAGCACTAGGATGTGACTTTCACTCTGGGGTAGACCTACTTACTGGCCGACAGATACTAATAAGATACCTGATATTATAGATTTCTTTGTAACAAAAGAAATTTCAGAAAATTACATTTACGTAGAAGACATTGAGAGTCTCTCCTCAGATCATACACCAGTTCTAATGACAATCAGTGAATTTATAATTACAAACAAGGCATCAGCACCGACATTGACAAATGCTCGAACTAACTGGCCCCAGTTTAGCAGCCTGGTGGAAGAAGATATAAATTTAAATGTACCAATTAAAAATCCAATTCAGCTGGAAGAAGAACTAGACAGATTTACTGAAATTATACAACGTGCTGCCTGGAGGAGTACTCTGTAAAACACAAACAAAGTTGTAAAGAAATCAATTACCCAGTTGAGCTAAGAGACTTGATAAAAGAAAAAGAAGGACAAGAAAATATTGGCAAATGAATCGGTTTCCAGAGACAAAAACAATGCTAAATAAGTTGTGTAACAAAATTAAATCCTTTATAAGAGAACTTAAGAATGACACAATTAACAGATTCTTAGAAGAGTTATCCTCACAAAGGACGGAGAGTATTCTCTTTGGAAGGCCACAAAGGGAATTAAAAGACCTAAAACACAAGATTATCCAATTAGAAATGAGGACAGTACTTGGGCTAGAAGTGCTCAGCAAAAAGCTAATCTCTTCGCAAAATATTTAGAAGAAATATTTCTTCCACTGCCAAGGCAAACGTGCGAAGAAAGCATACCTCTGATAGAAAAACAGGATAATGTAAAAATAACTCCGGTGACACTTCAAGAATTAAAAATGAAATTAATAAGTTAAAATCAAAGAAAGCTCCTGGATTTGATCTAGTTACTGGTATGATAGTTAAATCTCTACCAGAGAAAGGACTTAGGAAGTTACTTTACCTAATCAATGCAGCTTTAAGATTGAAGTATATTCCTCTTCAATGGAAGACAGCTGAAGTTATTATGATATTGAAACCAGGCAAACAACCAAATGATAAGACGTCATATAGGCCAATTTCGTTATTACCAACGATTTCCAAGTTATTTGAAAAGCTGTTGCTAAAAGACTAAGGCCCATCATTGAAAACAGGAAACTTATCCCAGAACATCAATTTGGTTTCAGACGAAGGCATTCTACATTAGACCAAGTTCATAGGATCACAAATATTATAGAAAATTCTTTTGAGAAAAAAGAAGTTTGTGCAAGTATATTTTGGATGTAGCGAAAGCCTTCGATAAGGTATGGCATGAGGGCCTAATTTGGAAGCTGCAGAGAGATCTACCAAAACAATATTATGAAATTCTAAAGTCATATTTAACTGGTAGACATTTTCGAGTGAAATACGAAGGAGAATACTCGGAATTGAAGAAAATATCAGCTGGGGTTCCACAGGGTAGCGTTTTGGGACCTGTGCTTTACTTGCTGTACACAAGTGACCTTCCTACTGCAGATGATACAACCACTGGTACGTTCGCAGATGATACTGCAATCTTAGCTACGGGTAAGAAAATTGAAGAAGCTGTGATGAAGCTTCAACGAGCTACAGATGAGGTGTGCAAATGGACCAAAAAATGGCGCATTAGCCTGAACGAAACCAAGTCAGTGAATGTAAATTTTACAAATCTTAAGATAGATCATTCCATCCCAATTACAATAAATTCTATACCAATTCCCCAAGCTAACTCTGCTAAATATCTGGGAATGACCTTGGATGTGAAACTAAAATGGAAGGAACACGTAAAAAAGAAAAAGCAAGAATTGAATTTTAAATTTAGAAAATTGTATTGGCTAATTGGAAGACAATCCAAACTGTCAATTCATAATAAGTTATTAATATATAAACAGGTTTTAAAGCCAGTGTGGAACTATGGAATACAGTTGTGGGGCTGTACAAATAAGACGAATATTAATACAATTCAAGTTTTTCAAAATAAGGTACTTCGAAGCATTGTTGACGCACCATGGTATATACAGAAATGACAACATTCATAGGGATTTGAATGTAGAGTTTGTCAGTGAAGAAATCAAAAAGCAAGCATTGAAGCATGGACACCGCATCTCACATCATGAATGCTCCGAGGTTCGGGGACTGATGGTTACACCTACGTCAGCTAGAAGACTGCAAAGAACTAAGCCTTCTGATTTGATTAGTAGAGAATAACCATTGGGTTATAACTCTAGATAAACGTACTATATTTACCGATTGTGTTCATAGAAATGTAAATTACTAGATGGGTTTCTGACTCAGTTGTAATATTATTAATAATAATAATAAAAAAACTTTTAAAATTTTATAATCCCATTGAAAATACAAAAATGAACTAGTCATGGTTTATTTTTAACGCTGATCAAGGTGAAATATGATTTTTAAAATGTGTAAAATAAAAACGTTATGCTTTTAACGACAATAAAGGAGACCGTTTTTTGATATTTATATTTTAAAATGTTTTTATGAAATGTAATTTTCTGACTTTTTGGAAACCCGCTTCTATAATGTCAGCGAGACAGCTGCGTGCAGCGATGATATGTATTTCAGAGCATTTCTAAACATTAAAGCAAATGTGATATCAAGCAGAAGTCTGTTTTACAAGAATATTTAAAACACACACAAACAATGTTATTACGTTTTTACATTAAAAATATCAGTGTTATAAGAGGCTTACGAAGTTTTCAGGTAAGCCTCGAATGTTCCAAAATACGTGACGTTAATTGAGATGGGGAAATGTTCGCTTCCACTCTGAAGCAGCTTGATGCGTTCCTTTAAAAGGGCTGTTGAAGCTTATTTGTAAAATGTGTTTTCTCCCTTTTAAAAAAAATTAAGGTCACGAAAGAACTTTTCGACTTATCTTATTAAAAGCAATACGCTTCCCACAACAGAATAATATTGATATGCAATTAAACTATTAATTTAATAGAATGAGACTCCCGTATCGGATGATGCACTCTATATCTTCACTCAGCAATGATTACACAAGGTACACTCCTGGAAAATCCTAGTTTTGTAGATAGAAATGTATATTGGCACCTTCTCTTTTCACTGATCCTTTGTTATACATAAGTTTCGGTTTTCAGCCAACTTTTAACATTCTTTTGGCATTTATACTAATTAGTATTTAAAAAATTGTGTACGTTATTTTTACTACTAAATATTCATGATCCATTCGTGATGTCTTTCCTTTAATGCCTAAGCGGTTTACTGGAACATTATTTTTTTAAAAAAAGTCTTGAGTTATAACTTCAATTTTTTAGGTTTTTAGTTACTTCGACGTAGCGTAGAATATTTACCAAACCACAGTGATATAAATTATATTTGAATAAATTAGGCCTGCATGTATAAAAAACTTTTATACACGTGCAAGGACTACACGTGCAAATGTTTTCATGAACTTTAATTAAATCATTTCTAATTAGAGGGGCACGAGTATTCTTTGTAAAACATCTTGTCACGTTAGTATTCATGTTTTTAAAATTATGTGAAAAATACACAGCCAAAGTAATCAATAATGTGTTGCCTGTTATCTTGTAAAAAACATTTCTCTGATAATTACGTTTTGATGTATGAACGTATTTAATTCAGCTACATTTTTCCTAAGTTTAGAAGCCATTTTTCAAAATGTTTTGTCTTATATCAAACAATGAAGTTACCAAGCCAATAAAAAGAAAAAGAAAGATAATGGTGAACGTACGAAGTCATGCAGGATTGGTTTCGATTGGTTTCGCGGAAAAGTACAATTAGTTCTATTATGAAGGAGATGACGTTAAGATAAGGTAGCCCGATAAGGCAGCTCGCCGTTTAATTATAGAAGGGAAATGGAAACCATTAAGAAACAACGCTTTCTTTCTATGCAGTACGTTTAATGCAATATAAATGTGCTAAGTGAAGGGAATATAATGTTAGATTAAAGTTTTACAATTAGTATAAAGTTTTACAAGTTTTATAATTAGTGTTGATTCGGAATTTGGGATATCGTAACGTTTATAAAAATGCTCCACTTGGAATACTTCGAAAAAGAACTTACTTAACCATCCCACCATACAAAATGCATAACAACCTTAATGAATAAGTTTGAATTTATGCGACACCCTGTATGCGTAAAAGTAAGGAAAAGCTACAGTCGTGATCCACACTTTGGCCGAGCGGCCATCAAAGGTGGAGCGTAGCGTAATGAAGGTGAACTTCAACCGGAAGCGGAGTTCAGTCAGTTTAAAGAACGCGTTTAAATCTAAACATTTAGACCTACTACTACGTTTAAAAACATTAAGCTAGGTAACGGGAAATAATAAGTTTGGAAGCGTGGCGAGGGAGCAGAGTCAGCTTCAAAACCGAACTTAGACAGAGTAGAAGCTACGTGGAAGCGGAGTTCAGTCAGTTTAAAGAACGCGTTTGTACCTTTTAAATCTAAACATTTAGACCTACTACTACGTTTAAAAACATTAACCTAGGTAACGAGAAATAATAAGTTTGGAAGCGTGGCGGTGGGGGAGCAGTCAGCTTCAAAACCAAACTTAGACAGTCAAAGTTACGCGGAGCGAGCCTAGCGACACCTTCGAATCCGATCAGTACCGTTACGCTTTCGGTTCCTGCACTTACATTAAAAACAATATGTTCGGTTTCGAATGCATAGTCTGCAACTTTGCTTCGCATTTGATAGCCACCCGGCCTTGCTAAAGGCAAAATCGATGACTTTAGTTTTGTCAAAGCCCAAAACTCCCCTTCAAGATACTTTTGTTGTACCAAGAACAGCTGTTTCCTCAAAGTATCACTACAGATGTGACACAAGGCTTATATCACAATAGTTGCGCCAAGACCTAAAACTTCCTTTTAAAATGGCACAATAGTTGAACCAAAGTTCACAACTATCTGTCAAGAAAACACTTTAGTTTTTACGCAGCTCACAACTAACCTAAAAAAAAGCAACTTAGTTGCGTCGGAACCAATACTTACCGCTTACGACTTAAAAGTAGTTACGCTAAGCCTTAAAAATACCTCTTAAGTTAGCATCATAGTTACGCCAAGAACGAAACTGAGTTCCAAAAACAGCAAGGTTTTTACTATCGAACCACACAATAAAATATAACCTTTAATATTTATGTTTTAACTGAAAGTGAATATTACATATAATAACTTTAAATAACTACATGGTGTGCAAATACGATGTTGAAATGCGACAGATCGCAAACAAAGTTCTATTTCAAACTGGACTGGTATAATGCCCATCATTATGGCTGATTTATATTTGATACTTGACGTTATTCTTTGTGGGAGGAGGCATTAATTTTGACCTCCTTGACTTCGGGCAAATTAATGCCAACCCATTAAGAGAAACGTTTTTCCTGAATCTAATTATTAATATTTAATGACATACACGCTTGACGAGATGGGACATTTATTTTGGAAAATTGTGTAATTAAATCACAGAACGCGAGTAATATTTCAGTAAATCTGTTGCATTAATACCATGCACTATGTGGAGCGCATAATTGTAATGTAATTTTCTGATTTTATTGTGTAATTGTAAGTAGTTAGTCTGGAGACAAGTTGGTGTAGTTTATAGCACAGTCAGTCTACCAGCTTTAATTGATTATGGGAAATATGTATGAAATACCTCTTACAAGTATTCTAGGTGCTTGTTACTCTGTAAAACTAATATTATATAATTAATTAAGTACTCGTTACGTAGTTTAGAGTTGTTTAATAAGTGCACTTTATATTACGCATAAAACCACTGTTCTAATATTAAAATTTAATTCAATACCTACTATTAGTTCACACTCTCCCTATATATATATATATATATATATATATATATATATATATATATATATATATATACACACACACACACACACACACACACACACACACACACACACATATATATATATATATATCTTGTTCAAATTTTCAATCGTTAATAAAATACTTTCTATTCATCCCTTTAAGTTCAAATAAATTTTTTAAAACTTGTATTGAATGACACTTGATGTTAATACAGTTGTTTGTCAAATATTAATTTAGCATATTTGTACAGACTATACGATAGGATTTGATTTAAATAACATTTCTGTTCTATCCTATGTTGGTTTTAGGAATCGCAGCACGCAACTGTCTCGCTGACGTGATGGAAGCGCATGACCTAAGTAGGAATTGACTTAACAATTTTTTTTTATATTCTTGTTTCATTAATTAGTAAATAATTGTTTAGTAGCGTGAAAAATGAATAATCGTGACACACAGCTGTCTTGCTGAAACGTGTTGAAAACTAATATACAAAAAATGGCAGTTTCATAAAACATAATAACTGACCTTCCTCAGTTTCATTGCGGTATTCTCAACATTTATCTTGCTATTAGCAGGCAAATATAAACATAAAAATCGGATGAAAATGTAATTAATTTCTTAAAATTTAGAATCATTTGATCGGAATTTGATGGGTAACGAGCTTGGTTCAAGCTAAGAATTTTTGTACTAAATTTGAATTAAATCGGGAAAAAATGGCAAACGCTAAAATAACCTATCTATTTTTATTCAAAATTTGTCAGAATTTAATGAAACTATGTATAATATAGTGTTTTATTATGTTGTTCACTAATACGTTTTAGAGGATTTTTAATTTAAAAAAAAAGCTATTGGAGCGACCATCATGGTACGACACAGTCCTGGGAACTTAAAATGATCGCCGATCTTGAGACTTAGTAACGATACCGAAAGTTCAATCATATGTATTATTTCTCGCGTCAACATCCCTTTTTCGCAGCACATACTATTCGTACAGGCATAAATGTGGTATCTTTAGAATGATTTTTAATCAGTTTCTGACACTGGAAAATGATTTTGCGCTAAAACGTACTGTTTGTGGACAATTTTAACATAAAAAACACTTTTAACTGTCATAGGCAAAACGGTATCATGGATGCGCATGCGCGGCATCACAAATCAGACAATATTTTGTATATTTTACGAAACTAACTTATTAATCACGACTAGACAATCCCATTACAAACATACTTTTTTGCATAATGTGCTTAGAAAAATTTCAATATTTACTTAAAAGTCAATATTTACTTATAGGTTATGTGGTCCTACTGACAGTCCCCTATCCCTGCCCGTCGTACAAGCCGAGACAAGCATTTCGAATACCAAACACATGTTTTGGACACTGTTTTTACAAAAATATATTTGTGATTTTTCTCCTTCCATCGTGTATTTATCTACTGTTAATCGATCGCTTTTCTATTTATTTTGTAAACATGTTTTCCCTTCTTTCCAACTACCGCCCTCACCCCAACGGCTACCCTTATTCAAAAGGCTGTGTTTACTTAAAACTTTCATAGTGCGAAATGTCGCACCCGCGCCCTGGTTATACATAAATATACCTTATCACCTCAGGGTAGCATATCATAAATGACCAAACCCTGAACTCATCTTACATAAAACACCCGTAACCCATTTCCATTCACAGTTCACATTAAATTAAATATCATCTTCATAACACCCTATTATTGTATCCACCATTTAGTCTCGTATAAGAAAATTAAAGAAGAACTAGAAGTTCGTAGAGGGATAAGAATATAAAAAGGAGAAACGTAACAATAAGGAAGCCATTGTGAATTTTTATTATTCTTGTCTGAACATTTGAAGAGGGAAGTTTAACTTGAAGAAGGCAATAATTAAGCGATTACTTTTGTGAAACAAATTAAATAACTTGCGACTGCACAGCAACGTCCATTTTATTTATGATTCAGTTCGGTGAGTGATAAGTTGTAATACCAAATTCAAAATTCCACGGCAGCTTTACTGATCAAACTTGAGAACATAATTAATCAAAGTAAACTTATAAAGTTTTTGTTTACAATCACTGAACATTTACGGACTATTTAAAGACCAACATGATGTACAATAGCCTAAATTTAAATTTGTCATTTTTGTTAAATCACCCACAAATCACTTAGTTCTTTCAACCGCACGTCATACATCTAGTTATTAAGTAAACTGAAATATTGTGAGCATTGTGTTTAGCACTTATTTGTAAGGTTTCTATAAATAGCTTATTTTAATAACGTTAAGTGATTCCGTACGTGGAGCTAGCCGAGATGTGATGAACATTGAATCCGAGATTTGTTGTAATAAAATCAATAATTGCTGTAAAATCATACATGTTTATTTATAACGATCACGTTTTTGAGGTTAGGTTAGGTTATACGAGAGGGTAAGGTTATACGAGAGGGATAAAATAAACTGGAAATTCGCTTCCATCACGTCAGCAAGACAGATGCTTGCCACGATTTTTTAACTTTATGTTTTAGTTATTGCAAATTTTAAGCGATCCAATCCCTTAAAATACTTTCCACTTATTTTAAAATTATTTTACTTGACTGACTTTATTAAAAGAAAAAAATAACACGAAAAATATACAATTTTCTTTAAAAACTATCCAAATGAATTAAGAGGGGGGGTTAGTAAGTAAAATATGTGGAGTTAATATTAAAGAAAACCAATTTGTGTAAGTATGTAAATAAAAAGATTTTAAAGAATTTTTTTCCATTTAAAACTCTTATAAATGTTTTGGGATATGATAAAAAAGTATGTTCACTTTGTCCAAATTAAATATAACTTGATATACAGTAATACAGTTTTTATAGTGTTGTTTAAAAACAAAATATAATGTTACAAATGATTACATTAAAAGATTGAATTGTTTGGGCAAAGTGTACACAGTAGGTGTACCTTAGTGTGTATTTTAACGATCTCTCAAAATGTGATCTAGGGGTCAGGATTGGTGCTCATTTAAAGGTCATATTAAAAAAATCACTAAAACATTATTAAATTGATTCTTATTTGTCAGCCTATTTATATTGTAGTGTATATTTGTACAGATTTATTACAATTTCCATAACACAAAACACGATAGCTTATAAATTTAATTTTATAATCAGTTTTGCAAATTCACTAGCAGATTAACGCTGCAAAGCTGGGAATCATGAATGCAGTAGGAGAGGGGGTGCTGGAAGTGCATTCAAAGCCCCGGCGGGGATAACGTCAAACCCCGTGTTATAGTAATATTATCGTTTTGCCGTAAAGATATTGCAACCTACCCCTCGTACAAACTGAACACCGGGATCGTTCTATAACACATATTCAGTTCCTGTCTATTCATAAAAGTAACTTTATATATTTAAATGGATCAGAAATATTACACAAACTTTCTGACATGATATTGTTTTTCTAAAAAATCCAGTATGGTAGCTACCCATAAGAAACCCTCGGAAAAAGTAATTTCTTAAAATAGGTTCGTTATGTTTTGTTCATAATACATGAAGAGTCATAACTCAATGTACCAAAATCGAAAATAAAAACACGGTTTGAGATTAAGTCTGAAAATATTAACGCACATTTTTGTTTTTTTAGGCATTCTTTATAAATTTTTTTGTAATGCCAAATTTCATCAAAATTGATCTCTAGCAATACTCACAAATACTCATATACACTACGTAAAAACGAGTAGATTTATCTACGTATGAATGTTGGTTCAGAAGGAATAATAATGACATAATAACTTAAACAGCCTTCTAAATCACCGTTAAATGTAAGAAACCATGCACTCGGGAATATTTTTATTTTTCCAAAAAAACCTTTTTAAGCACTTTAGAACTTTCTGAAAAATCGCTTTTATCAATTTTCGCTAAAATGTAGTCAATAAATATACAAACAAAATGTACGCGTCACTATCCTAAAAAATCCGGTAAAAGAGCTATCGGAAATAAAAAAATGACTCAAAATTTGTTTATCAGATTTGGCTAACATTTTATTCAGGTATAAAGATTTGTACCTGAAGTAAATGTTGCAAATTTTGAATAATATAAATTTTCGGTTTGGCAATAAATAAATAAATAATAAAGCTTGATAACCGTAGGAACTAGTTAAAAATTTTTTTAGTTATTTTCGAACTGTAATTTTATTTTATTTCATATTTTGTATGATTCTTCGTACATGGTTCAAATTTTAATAAAATCCGATAAACTGATTTTGTGAAAAAAGATTTTCGTGTGTCTGTAGTTTCTTTACCGGATTGTTTGAGGAAACATTTGAACGTGAGAAAATGTGTGTATTGTTGTGCGTAATTTGATTTGAAGGAATTTATAGTAAAAATTCCATATATTTCAAGGTAATAGGTAATAACAATAAACCTGTCTTAATAAGTTAAAATTAATTCCTCCAATATTTCACATATTGGAAGATATTTTATAATATTTTTACAATTATCCGAAAAAGTGTAGTACAAAAGTATGTATTTCAATGGTTGTACGTCATGTCGTATTTAAAGAAGAGCCTAAGTAGATTTCTTCCTATAACACCACTGACTGATTTCTCTAAACGTACTATATATATGGTCAGAAAGTAAAAATTTTTTCAAATTTTTTAAAAAACTATTTCTCTAGAATTGTCCCTATGTCATCTTATTTAGTACAAATCGATAAAAGTCACCTTGATTAAGAACAAAGTACAGTTATTTTCATTAATGTAGTATATGGGGGTGTATCCAACTGTCCTGATACAAAGCAGACAAGGAAGTTATAATGGTCGGGGACATGGGGTGGCGGGAGCATTGATTCCTACTGTTATTGCTCTAGGGCTCTACACTACAATAGGCTAGACATGATGTACACAGAATGAATGCATGCAACACGCACTGGGTGTGGCACCAAACATCAACAAATTAAACATAACTTTTATCAGCTGTTACAAGGCAGACCATCTCCGGTATCTTTTATTTATTTGTTCAACGTTCAATTCCCTAACTACATCCTGGATGACCGTTGACGAGGTAAAGTCTAATACACTTGGGTGCATTACATCCAGGTGCAAATCTAATACACTTTTCGATTCCTTATCCAACAAAACATCTCTATTAGATCTAGGTGTAAAGCTATTATACTTTTCGATTTCTTATCCAACAAAAATCAATTACATTTAGATGCAAATCTATTACACTTTTCATTATCCAACAAAAATGTATTACATCTAGGTGGAAATCTATAACACTTTTCGATTCCTTATACAACAAAATATATATTACATCTAGGTGAAAATCTATTATACTTTTCATTATCCAACAAAACATCTATTACATCTAGGTGCAAATCTATTACACTTTACGATTCCTTATCCACAAAAATATTTATTACATCTAGGTGTAAACCTATTATACTTTTCATTATCCAATAAAACATCTATTATATCTAGGTGCAAATCTATTATACTTTTCGATTTCTTATCCAGTAAGATTACATCTGGGTGCAAATATATTACACTTGGATTCCTCACCCAACAATATATTACAATTTTCGATTTTGTATCCAACAAAATATAATATATTGTTTGATTTGTTGTTTTGTTTATTCTAATTCTCAAAATATATTTCTTTGAAATGAAATATTCAGTAAGACAAGTGCAATATGCTTTTTGTTTTAATGAATAAATGACACAGAAATACTAAACAAACTTTCTTACATTTCCCCCAGAACTGTAAATGTGAAACAAATCGGTCAAATAATATTGTTCAAACTTTTTTAAATATCCGATTTGAGAAATTAGGCAATTTTTTTGATAGCCAGATACAGACATTTTTTTGAGATGTAGGTCTAAAGAAAGATAAGTTTTGTTTTGATCAACATTGTTACAAGTTATTTTAAGAAAATCCTTTATTAAGATATTTTTAAAAAAGAAAGCTTGAATTATTTGTTGTTGCCAAAATTCTTTGAAACACTTAATTTAGAAGACTATAATAATTATATTCTTTAGAATTTCAAAACGTATTTTTTCAACAGCACAATATTTTCTTTATACTTCTTACAGTAAAAAAAGTAAGTTTTCAATGTTTAAACCTTCCACATTTACTAACCCAGAATGAAAAATGTTCTCACACTAGCGTAAAATGAAGTTCACTGGCGCAATAATTAAAAGAATTTATCTAGTTCAGTAATGCAGTTTGAAACAATAAAAGCTCCACAATTCTCATTCTGCAAGACTCAATGCACCAAACTTCGTCAATAACTCATTACTAAACTCATTATGTTTTACTTTTCGCTCGGTTTTGCGGTAAATTAAGCTTTTGTGTTAATGAACAATTTTTTATTATCAGTTTTATGTAGTGGAAATTAACTGTCCGAACATTTAAAGTTAACTCCATTAATTAACCCCATTAACCATTTTTAAAGTATTTAGTGATAATAATTTATATTTGTTAAGTTGTTCATGAATAAGGCCTCGTAACAAATAAAATTTAATAAATTATATATAATTTGCATAAAATTTCATGATCAATAATATTAAAGTTTAAAAATACCTTATAAAACAACAACAGTACTGACCATTAGGTTTAGCAATTTGTAAATTTATTTTTCGTAAAATTTATTCGTATTTGAATCAAAGAACGCGGCAGCGTTCCGCCTTGCCAAATCACTTTCTGAAGTTGCCATATTGTTATATATAGCCTACTGTATACGAAAACTGCTATAGCATTTGCAGTACTGTTACCATAAAAGCAGGAAGAAGTGATAATAAAAAAACATTTCTGAAAATCGGTAGAGTGAAAGTGGATATGTTTCGTAAAAAATACTTAAAAATACGTTTTGAAAACGTAACTTTAACAATATTTATATTTTGCATAACATTCCAAAAATAAGGAATGTTTACAATTGTAAAACTGCAAAAAAAAAAAAAATCGGGAAAAAATTGGAAGAAAATTAAATTCTACACGTTTACGCGCCTTCAGCCTAACCTATTTAATTCATTTTGATCAACCGTTACACATATTAGCCGGCATTGTTTAGAGAAAGTATTACTAGTACGTAATTAATCGTGATCATCTTCCACCATATTTGATACCAGTGACGCTCTTACAAAAACACTAAACACGTCTAAACATACCACGTATCAGTAAAAAATTCAACGTCATTTCTACAGTTAAAAAAACCTCTTAAAGAACCTTTTGATTCCGCCAAGAACATTACCTACTGACCGATTTACTGAACAATATCGCACTTTGCGGTGGCGAGTTTAACTCTGTTAAAAATCTAATTTCAGATGCGGATACATTTGATAACTAGGTAGGTGAAATATTGATATGTGCTTAGATCAAGCAATCATTTAGTTTTTTTGTGCGTAGAATTTGTTGTTAATTAATTTCTTGTTAATTAATTGTTGACAAAAAAAACTTTTTTTAACTGTATACTTAGCGGAGAAAGTTTCACCAATTGGTGATTTTTTTAATATAACGAAAATTACTAGAGAAAAAACTGTGTCCATTTAGACCAAAAAGCATTGTGAAACAAAAACGATATTTCACAAAATTTAAAAAATTAGGGATTACAGATTAAAAAAATATTTTGAAAAATTGGACCATATTTTTAGTTTTTTTTATCAAATAACTTCCGAATTTAAATTTATTGGGAAAATAGCAACCAATACGTTCTGTTTCGATACTTCAGCACTGCGTCCAAACGTACGCACTTTGTCCAAAATAAGATGAAAATTGTTAAAATCAATTTATTGAGAACACTTTTTTTCATTTCTAAACTTTTCTAGACCAAAAAGGCTTTGAAACAGTTTTTAAAATTAAAACAGTGTCTTGAAGTGGGAGCAAATTAAATGTAAAATAACAGGTTTGGTTGAAATCGAAGAATTAATCTTCTTCCATGTGCATAAGCACACAACACAGACAATATTTAGTAAACATTAGGCCTACATGTCCATTAAATAAACTCAAAAATAAATTGTTCACGAGTACAATCCTGCCTACATACTTCGTATTGTGAGTGACTACTATTACCCACAGTGTAATAACTTTTTAACTTTCTCTCACATACTAAAGGCAGCATTTTTTTTTGTAAATAGCAACAAGCGAGAAAGTTTGTGTAATACTTCCGCTTTACCTACATAAACTGCATGGCTGTATTTTGAAAAAAATAAAAAACGTTTGTTGCTCTGGTACTGTAAGAAATTTCGTTGTTTTTATGGTTTCCAAGGAAACAGCCGTCCGGCCCCGTGTGCAGAACTTACTTATCCTAAACAGAAATAATAAAATACAAATCGGAATGGACGCGTTGCTCGAGATGATAAATGAAACGTTCCGAACCTGACAGAGTGAAATAAACTTTTCCCATAAAAAGAAAGCAGTAAAGTTTTGGCGAAATGTTTGACCCCATAAAAGTTGGCTCGTACCGCTTCCTGGGGACTTAAAGTTTACGGCCTTGGGCTTTGGAACGCTGACTGATCCGGTCTCAGCGGAGTGATCGGATTGGTCATGATTGGTACAAACGTACTCGCGCTGTTTGCGGACGAAGTTATTAGGAATACAATGTGCTTGAGCACAACGAAATAGTGTTTGTGAACGTCAGCGAAGTAGCAAATCAATTTCTGAAAATTGTTTCTTCTGCTTAAATTTATTTGGAAATTTAACACAGGCTAGATTCATATAAGTATAAGAAATGTTAGTTATACAAACTGGAAAAAGCGCGAGTAAACACAAATGGCCAATAAGATGTTTTTAATAAAGCTGTCAGAACAAAATGTAACTTGTATAATTAAACTTTTAATAATTATAAGTTTATTATAATTTTAAGTTATAAGATTATTATTATTAAACTTGTATTAAGTATAGTAACTTAATACTAAAATTTTAATGTTTGTATACTTAAAAGAAGTTTTGCTTTGAACATAACCTCAAAAAGTGACAGGTTTATCATGATTGGTGCTCATTTCAAAGATTCAGGTCTGGGTGTTACCATGAAAATATCTCATTTTTCAATAGAAATTCCATAAAAAATAAGTCTGCCCGCTGCTGAAGTTTAGTTTAGGCCTAATTGTTTCTTTTATACTCTACATCCAACATTTTTTTATTGTTTTTTTATGGTAATAACACGCAAGAAAGTTTAAATATTAAATACTTCGTGTTATTTAATATTAAAATCACTTAAACACCATTAATAATATTATGGTAAAACAATAAATGATCGAAAGAGTACAACGATATTTTAATCAACACAGAAATATTCTAGGTATTCCGAGTTTAAATTTTAATTTAAAATCAAAATCTGTCAAAAACTATCAAATAAAAAAACATGCAAAATTTGATGTATGTCTAAAGGGAATTTACGATTTGAGAGTAAATAAAAATAACTCACAAAATTTGTTGTACGCCTAAAGGAAATTTACGATTTGAGAGGAGGCCTAAATAAAAATAACTCAGAAAATTTGATATAAGTCTGAAAGAAATTTACGGTTTGAGAGTAAATCAAAATAACACAAAATTTGATGTAAGTCTAAAGGAAATTTACAGTTTGAGAATAAATCAAATTAAATCACAAACTTTGATATAAGCCTAAAGGAAATTTACGATTTGAGAGTAGGCCTAAATCAAAATAACTCAGAAAATTTGATATAAGTCTGAAGGAAATTTACGGTTCGAGAGTAAATCAAAATAACACAAAATTTGATATTGGCAAGAAGGGAATTAACGGTTTAAAGGAGGCCTAAATCAAAACAACTAACAAATTTTGATATAAGTCTAAAGGAAATTTACGGTTTGAGAGTAAATCAAAATAACTCACAAATTTGACATAGGCCTAAAAGAAATTTATGGCCCCTCAAACAGAAAATATACTCTTCTACCGAAAAGGTTTGTTATTGTTTTTTATGGAAATAACATGTAAGAAAAATTGTAAAATATTATTCCCAATTTATTTTGTGTTATTTGGTATTAAAACCATTTAAAAACTATTAATAATATTTACGGTAAAAACAATAAAAAAACGAAAAGTTAAAACGATATTTTATTCAATACAGCAATATTTTAGGAATTTCGAGTTTAAATTTTAATTTAAAATAATTGGAATTAGATTCATTTAACCAAATCGTGATCTAATAAACTCAGTACAATTTTCCGCTTTCCAGGTTTTCTTTTAATTCAAGCGCGATTGCATTTCTAATGTAAATAATTTCAAAAGAAAATTCCCAACTACAAATTGTTCACAGCATGCACTATCGTAGTGTAAAAACATTAGCATATTAACAGAAATCACAGATGATAGTTTAGGTCCACATCGTTCTGCTTCAGTGCGATACAATGCATTATTTATGAATACGTATAAAATACAGGAAATGGAAACGTTCAATACTGTATTTTAAGTTGAACTCACTTTTCCAATATTGAGCAACAAACTATGTTATTTAATGTTCTTCTTTTTATTGTTTATAAATTATAATAGGTTACAGTTAAGTCGTATAAGTAGAGGGGAGATTCTAAAGTTTCTATTCTGATTATAATAGGCAGAAAGATAAAATTTCGTCATCTTTAGAATCGAGTTACTCTTGTTACTTACTCTCGTTACTTACTAGTTACTTACTATCGTTACTTACTCGTTACGTACTCGTTACTTACTCTCGTTACTTACTCGTTGCTTACTCTCGTTACTTATTCGTTACTTACTATCGTTACTTACTCGTTACTTACTCTCGTTACTTACTCTCGTTACCTACTCTCGTTACTTACTTGTTACTTACTCTCGTTACTTACTTGTTACTTACTCTCGTTACTTACTATCGTTACTTACTCTTTTGCTTACTCTCGTTACTTACTATCGTTACTTACTCGTAGCTCACTCTCGTTACTTACTCTCGTTACTTATTCGTTACTTACTCTCGTTACTTACTCGTTGCCTACTCTCGTTACTTACTTGTTACTTACTCTCGTTACTCGTTACTTACTATCGTTACTTACTCGTTACTTACTCTCGTTACTTACTCTCGTTACTTACTCGTTGCTTACTCTCGTTACTACTCTCGTTAGATTGGAAAAAAATATATTCTTGCTGACAGATGTTGTTCTGAGGTTTCCTAAACATGATAAGTTTTGAAAATGACAAATCTGAGTACAGCGTAGTGATGGAATATTGTTACTATTAGTTTATTCGGGCATTTTCTATCATTTGTTTTTATAAAACAATAACATCGTTTGTAAAATATGGATCAACTTTCGTTATCAATTTGCTAACTTAACTTTTAAACACTAACCATTCATATTGGCCTCCCCTTAATACTAATTAGTAATTTTTACGACTATTTTGATTTCAAACAAATTTCCAAGTTATAATGAAAAACCATTCAATTATCATACTTTTTATGACTGATATAAATTATTGTTGACAGGAAAGCATGTTGAACAAAAATAACATCTATTAATATAACATGAATTAGGAAAATTAAAAATTAAAATATTTCTTATTGACTACATACTATCTACCAGTAATAAATTAACTAAATAAAATTACTAATATTATAAATTAATTTAGTTTATTTTTAATAACTGATATTATATTTATATCTTTAAACATGTATAAAAAAGAACACAAAACTACAAAATTGTTTTCGTCACATTTCGGTCCATGTTTTTTGACAATTACTCCCATTTGTTTTTACACACTTCTTCATGTGTTGGCACTAAGTGGTTTTTCGCAATGCACACAGTAGTATGTGGTCAGTTAAAATTTTTGAACGAACAAAGACTACAGATGTACACATTTATGTACACTTTTATATACGAGCAACACTTTATAATTCTTTTATATACTTTTATAACGATTTTTCAAACAAAAAATCAAATTTTCTTAAAACAGAAATAAGTAACACTACTGATAAGTATTTGTAAAAATGACTAAAGCTCTGGTTTTAGACAATGAATACGCATCGGACAATATTGGAGGGTCGACTGAACGGTGAGTGGGGAGGGAGAAAGGTCGATTTTCACCATTCAAGGCCATAGAACTGAGGTAAACGAACAAGTATGCATTTTCGTGGTCGTAAAAATTACGAATGCTTAGTGTTTTAAGGCTTAAACCTAAATATGCAACTTTAACACATGACTAGATGAGTAGGCAGTTAAAAACATAGGCCTATCTAGGAGAGTGTACAGGAACATTTAATAGCCATCTGACCAATTGATATTTGTACCTGCCAACAGCTGGTGGAGGGGCCTACCTGTTTAAGGTTATTGACTCCTGCCGTTCTACCGCTTGCAATTTCCTAGCCAGGGATCAAGTGATGACTCCTTGTTTAAAAGTTAAAAAACTGCTGCCTTTTTAAGTTTCAAAATTATTTGTACCTTTTTTTTTTAAAAAATATGTTTATTTTTAATAAACGGTGGCCACAGAGGCCATACCTCTACACTGGTTTGGCTGATAGGGTTGTCTTTAACTTCTATGTATGAGGTTTAAATTATTTTCCGGTATATTATTTTTGCATCTTTAAATTAAATTTATGATTTTCGGATCACACACACACACACACACACACATATATATATATGTATATATATTTGGCTATTTTTGATTTATCTACTAGGCCTAATCGTGTGTTCTTTATTTTGTTCATATATTTCGTTCCTTTATTATTTAACTTAGGCCTAAGCATCTAGGCTGCTTATGTTCTAGTTGCATGTTTAGGTTTTAATTAGGCACTCAAAAACGAGGTTGATTTATACTCTCGAAACGTGGTTATATAAATACTAAAAACACAAATGATGTAAACTGTTTGAACAAACAGTAGGCCTAATAATAACAACGTAGTGTTCAATTAATTGGCCAAAGAGGGTTTGACATTCTCAGAAATTCATAAGCGGTTTTTGGAGTACACAGAAAATGGTTAAACGTTTTATTTCACATCGATTGTTTAAAACTTATTTTTAAGTTTAAACTTAAGTTTATCCTCGAAACAGACGACCGACAAAGCGACTTTGCCGAAAATTGTTGAAAAAGTGAAATTTTTTAAATATACGCAGACGAAATTGTAATCTATCTTCCAGAAGCTTTCTATGTAAAGATATTAAACCGAGAAACCACGTATTCCGTTTAAAAGAAACTAGAACCAACTTTCTTAGATTAGCAGAAAAGGAAATGAAAGTAATTTGTCACTAAATCCAATGGAGTGGAGCGGAGCGAGAAAGACGACTGCATAGTTAATTGCCATCATTTGTGTTGGATATAAGGAACGATACACAAATGATGATAAATGTCCGAATATAGAATAATAACAACACGAATATTTCATCATTAATTTAAAAAAACAGAATAGCTATCCTGTTACCTAAGAAAATGTCTTTACCTTTACAAACACGCTGCATTCATACAGTGTTATGAATGTGAACCAGAGTTTGTTCTTGCAACTGTTTGAAGGAAGAACCGAACAATGTACCGGACTGGGTGGTCGATGTGACTAAAGCACCGGTAAGTTTGCTGCGCTGTGAACTGCGCACCTTAAGGTTCTTAGTTCTAGCCACAATTACTCCATTGCTATTTTTCCTTTACTTTTAACGCTGATCTCTGTCCTCATTAGTCTAAATGGCATAAAGGATGGACGTTAAGTAAAAAAAAAATTGAACTTGTTTTTAAGTTTGAAATCACAGAGATCATTGACGACAACAAGATGTCAAGAAGACCTTCATTACAAGGTAGGGAATTTCTGTTGGATTCTTAAAATAAAAAAGTTATGTCAAGCAATACTGAATGGGAAAAATGCAGGCCAAAAAAATTGTACAAAATTTCGTACGTAAAGGTTTGTGTTCGCAGTAATAAACCAAACAATTAAGAATGTAAAATAATATTTAAGATTTTTTCCAAAGAAACCTAATTTTGTTAAATCTTAAGACATCTTTCATTTATTATTACTTTTGCACAAAAAGTAAGGTGCTGCTTATTGAAACTACATATATGGGGTACCTAAAAATTCGTCGTCACCAGTGAACTGTCAATTCTTGCACTTTTCTATTTTAAGGCTTTACAATAAAACAAAACCGACAAAAAGGTTTGTAAACAAAATTCCAGAAGCATTGTAAAGCGTTCCCGTGAGAGCGCAACACAATGCAAGTACCGGTGACAAATAATTGTGTGTACAAGAACAGCTGATTGCTAAAAAAACATTGTTGAAAGTAATAATTAAATAATATTACTGTATCTGAGACTTAAATAATTATTAATCGAATCAGTTTTGAAAGTAGAATAGATAAGAGAATCGAGGCAAGTTGTAATAAGTAAATGTTATTAAATAAAAGACTGGTTTTAGTACTGCTTTTAGTACGCAAGTACCGACATTCAATTACGGACAGCAATTTCATAAACAATACAAGACGTCCTAGCCTCCTTTTCTTATCATTCATTTAATAATTGACTGAATCAGTTTTAAAATAGAGTCAGCAAGACAATCTAGGCCAGTTCTAATATGTAAGTGTTATTAAATAAAAGATTCTGTTTTTAGTAAACAGTAAATCTTCTATTTGTTCCGAATATTAGCAGTCATTCAGGATATGATAACTTTAAACAGTAAATACAGTCTGATTTATATATGTGATGTAAAATCCTATTATAAATATAGGATTTCATTTGTAAATATTTCAATAAGGTGCAATGATAGAATTCAGTCGTTAATGTTATAAGTTATAGTTTAAATACGAAAGTAGAACAAAGTAAAGCCTATTATTTGTATTAGATAACCTAAATATAATGAATGGCATTGTTTTATTAACTGGTCATACAAGTATTAAATATAACTTTAATGTCTATTTTAACAAAAGTTAATACTGTCAAAAAAAATAACAGGCCTACATGGTTTTGCAACGATTTTACTTAAGAAGATATGTACAGTAATCTTACAATACAAGTACTGAATTGAAGATTATTGTATTATACTAATTAAATACCAACCAGTGGTATTATCTAAAATATTTTATTTACAGAATTCACGCTTTTTTAAGTTCAATTACGGATAGTAATTTCATAAAAAAAGTCCTAATCTCTTTTCCTTTTCGTTCATATAGCAACAAGGAAAGTTATGATTGCGATGTATTTCATAGGTCACTTCGGATATTGTTTATATAAAGAGGTGCTGTAAAACTGTTCTATTTCTTACTGTACATTGTTGTATGTTATTAGTTCTTTTATCTAATAATTGCGAAAAGTCGCACGGGCCCATTAGTAAACAATAAACGGTAGTCATTTTAAATTTTAACTTAGGCCTATTTTTTAAAGACTAGTATATTTTCAGAGTCATGAATTTCATTGAACAAAATATTAATTAAAGTTACAATTACTAGTATAGTGTATTATTATTACAAATACAAACAATATTGTCAGAATTTTTTATGCATTTGAGGTTATGTTTCACTGCCAGCTGTTTAAATTTACAACTGCCGTTATAGCGAGCAATCAGAAAGGTCAAGTTTGCAATAGTATCCGCCTTGTCCTTTTGCAATAATTGGATGGTATTAAACTGTATTTGGTTACACGTAAGATATAAGTAACGAAGTTGCATACAACACAAAATCTTTGCACAGCTGTTTCCTTTCACGCCTTAACTGTAATCTCCTTTACCTTTAATCTCTGTGTTGTTCAGTAGAAGCAGTGCTTTGAGGTGCAACTATACAATATCAAACTATTAAACTACTTTACCACTGTGAAACTGAACTAAAACTAGTTTTCAAGTAGAAGGTGGTAAGACTGTGTATATATCTATATATATATATATATATATATATATATATATATATATATATATATATATATTATATAAAACATATAACATTTGTAGACTAGAATTTTAAAAATTCACATTCGGTAATTAAATAAAATTTATTGACTGTGTTTTGAGAAATTACTCATTGAAGATGATGTTTTACATTCTCATTTTGCGAAGCTTATATATATATATATCAGGGTCTTGTCGCGATTTTGGAAACTGTAACATTGACTGAAAACTTCGAATAGGAGTTTTTTTACCTTTTTTTTAAGAACCGTTGTTCTCTGGTTAAACATCCCGTTTTAGAAATAAAAAAAGTAAACCCTTTTGTCAAAAAATGAAAATAAATTAACTGACCAAGCGTGTGAGGTCTTTGTTTCAACCCGGCATTTGGGTTGTGTTTGACTGTTACGCAGTTTTGGCCAAACGCATCAACCGATTATTTTGAAATTTGGTAGATGTTACCTTGTTAAAGCCCAAACGACACATGTGTAAGATATTTTCCCATTCACTCTCGTTTTAATATGGTGGTCTATGATTTAACGAGGATGCTTTTAAGAGGTTTCGGCAAAACCATTGACTGAATGTTTTGTAATGCGATACGAAGGTACCTTGTATACGGCCTAAACGACATATAATATTTTCCCCCATTAATTTATTTTTCAAGATAGCAGCGTCTGATTCAACGATGTCGAGTGTACTCTATTTTAATCGAACTAATTGACCGATAACTGTAACTAACTGTAATACTGGCTGAACGGCAAGGTCCTATCATAATTTTGACCCATTCATGGAGAAAGTACATAAAATTTCAAACAAATTTGGTTCAGTAAACTTTTTCTGTAATAATAATGTTACCAGTTAAGTTGGTGGAAAAGGTGAGAGTGCGTCAGAGATTAGTCGTGGAGCGGTGGTCGCCTGTTCCTTGTGCTAGTGTAATAAGAACAGAAATAGAAAAGTAATCAAATTGTATTTACATTTCGGTAGCTACCAGAAGAAAAAAAAATATTGGCTCGTTTGTATTTAAAATATCATATAAAATACTTTTTGTAATTTAAGTGATACTTGTTTACTCGTATCACAACTTTGGAGCACCCTGTATGTAGCTGAAGTCAAGAGCATTAAAATGACCGATCGCACGTTTTTCTAACTTAAGTAGAGCCTGAGAAATGAAGCAGTTTCCATATTGTTAAATCACACTGTTTAAGGGAATACAGAATTCACTAACGACGCATACATACAATTTTAATAAGCGAACTCTTTTGTACCCTTACTATAATAATTTGAAAAGTAACCATGAGTAGTGTAAATTTACAGTAATTTTAATCTTAAACTATTCTGTAAATCTTATTTTACCGTCGTTACCAGTGTTTAAATCTGCATAAATTGCCACTTTCTTCAGGTTCATAAAGTTATTATTTTTTAAAACTATTTTTTGTAACTGCTATTTTAAAAACGTTTAACAGATATTGGTGTTAAAACTTGTCTCGGATGTTATTAAAGAAATAGATTTATTTACCAAATTTTGAAGAGAATCATAAACAAATTGATCACAATAATAGTAATATATATTTAACGACCTCCCAACCTAGGAGTTCAAGATCCCAGGTGTGAATTTTACCTTGGTGTTTGCTTCAACTACTAATGTTCAAGGGAAATGCTAAAATTAACGAATTATTGAATAGTAAGGCAGGAATGCTTAATTAATTTAAATTGTATAAAAATTGCATAACATTTTGCAATTTCCTTCAAGTATTCACTTTTTAAGACTTCAAATTTAACCGAAATTTACTTCTTCTTATTTTTCTTATTTCGCTTCTAAGGAGCGATTGTTCCGAATCCTAACCTTACATTTGTTGAAAGTGGGGTAATTCACTAATTAAGACTATAGAATTTCTTTATAACGTTGAACGTAATGATTTAATTATGAACAGTTTATTAGTGCAATGAATACAGATTCTGTATTCATTGATTGGGGTCAGCAGGCAAGACCAAGCGACCCGTATAATTTGGCGTGAAATGTTTGAGTTACTCTCCCCGTGATGGCGGAGGTGGTGGTCAGAGATTGTGAAACTTGGCAACGGCGCTTTACAGTTTTCCAGCTTAATTTAGTAAGAATAAAGTACGCAGTTTGGCAGCGGGATTGTGTTAATGTTTTAGATTACGTGATAAAAGATTTGGCGTTAAAACTACGAAGGCAGTAAAAGTGCAAAAGCAATAATAAACCTCCCCATAAGCATTAAACTATTCTCGCCCCTTACTAAATCTGGTTCCGAAGCAACAGACAAAACTACTCAAATTTCGCTTCAGATTTAGCTCAAATTTTTGTCATACATGAAGAATAACTCGTAACTTAGTGTATCTAACTGTAACTCAAAGTCAAGACTAACTGTAACTCATCATCCTAACTGTAATTCATGTCAGTGTAACTAACTGTAAATAAAAAGAAAGCTACAGTTTTCCTTGTGGTTACTACTAAGACACTGCGACCCTTCGACACGTCATCTATAAGCTTTTTGTGTTATCCTTACACTTCACCTTAAACCGCCTCCAGTGTCATTGACAAGCTCCAGAATCTAGTATAGGGTGTCCTTCCGAAACTTATTATCGGGTTGCTAAGGTCTAAACAGTAATTCTTTTGGACTCCAGGCGCTAGCACTCGAGAGTATTTGTGCTGTGGCTTCAGCCTCCTGCCCGCAAGAACGACACTCAGGCGAGGTTTGTTTAATATATGACCCCGAATGTCCTGAGATCATGGCGACCACCTGTCTCAACGACTTCCTGTTGAACTGAACAAGTGTCCTTGTCAGTGCAAGGTCTGGTACCGACAGAAAATGTCGTCCTTATCGTTGCCCAGAGAATTGCCTCCTTCGTGTGATGTGTTCTTTTCTAGCCCACTTTACTGCACCTACCTTTCGCAGTTGGGCGGTTGGTCCCCCACTCAGGCTCTGGCCCCACAATGCCCAGGTACC
Organism: Callitettix versicolor; assembly: GCA_022606455.1. Lineage (NCBI taxonomy): Eukaryota > Metazoa > Arthropoda > Insecta > Hemiptera > Cercopidae > Callitettix > Callitettix versicolor. The sequence continues at coordinate 74,283,130 of CM040189.1, forward strand.
AATTTTTATTGCACCATATTAACATATGACAGGACACAGAAGGAGTGGAGGGTATTCCATACCTGTTTTTTAATGAGATTTCTACAGAGCGGAAAACCTTTATTGCTGCTTGACTATCACACACACACACACATACGCTGAGATTGGGCAAATCTCAGCTTGGAATACGATGATACCTTGGAATAGCCTTCCTAGGCTAGCTTCAAATGTTGTCCTAGTGGCTTTGCAGTATCCTCCGTACCCAGACCGCCGATTATGCAGTGATCCGTCAGTACACCAGACAAGTTGATCTGGATGTATTGGTCACTTATTATTTTTCCAGTCCTCTCGTGAAAGGAAAGGTCGAGTGAAGACGTACTCAGTATGCATGCTATCAGTTAGCATGTCTAACAACGAGTGTTTTAGAACTTTTTTGACGATCTCACAGTGCCCCACCTCCAGAGCGGCAAGTTTAACAAGACCTTTAGAGCAGCTGCAGCTTCCAAGTGCTTCTAGCTTGCTAATTTACTGCCTGTGTAGCTTGTGTATGTTTTGGCCACTAAGCTAGAGTTAAAGAGTGAGTCAATGTAAATGGAACCCGACGGAGTTCAGGGTTTATTTTTGTTTTTTTTCCAATTTACTCCTGAACTATAAATATCATATTAGCTACACTAACTAGAATTATATATGACTAAATTCACATATACGCAAAATTTGATGAACCAATTTTAAGCAATTATGCTGAGTTTTCAGGTTTTTAATGGTTCCCGAACAAACTTTTTTTCAGTACTACATCTGAGCGAACGAAAAACCATATACTTGATTTTAAGGTAATCAAATATCTAAGAATGTTTGATTAAAAAAAGGACCTTTTTGGTGTAAAAAAGCACTTTTGAACTTGTGATCGGATATATTCAATATAATTTAATCAGATTTGACTGTTTCACAATCACCACACTTTTTTATATTTCGTAAAGTAAGAAAAAAATAAAAATATTTGAAAAAATGAAATTTGATAAGAGAGCTAAGATTTTGTATAACACAAGGAGGCAAAAAAGTGCCGAGAATATTATCAGACACCCGTGAAAGATATAATAGGCTTAGTAATGAAAGATGTAACATTAACGTGGCAATATAATTTGCAGCTTAATCACGTAATTTGAAGAAGCTGAGAAATTTTGTGGGAAATAAAATGAAGTTGGTATCATGTTTCATAGCCATTGAAGGCGTACCCCGTATTGTTACACACTTCAATAATATCGCTGAATTTAATAAAGGTGAACATTACAAGTAAGTATAAAACTGAAGCTTTAATGTAACCTTTTAAACACCACACCACGCGGATATAAACTTTATGAACTTTGTAACTGCTTGTCTATTTACATAGAATTAAACATACAGTCTAAATAGAATTTATGATTAATTAAATAGAATTAAACATAAAGTCTAAATAGAATTAAACATACAGTCTAAATAGAATTAAACATACAGTCTAAACAGAATTAAACATACAGTCTAAAGAGAATTAAACATACAGTCTAAATAGAATCAAACATACAGTCTAAACAGAATCAAACGTACAGTCTAAATAGAATTAAACATACAGTCTAAATAGAATTAAATATACAGTCTAAATAGAATCAAACGTACAGTCTAAACAAAATTAAACATACAGTCTAAATAGAATTAAATATACAGTCTAAATAGAATCAAACGTACTGTCTAAACAGAATTAAACAAGCAGTCAAAATGATCGCTGCACGCAGTTGTTTCGCAGCTCTTTCGCAGCTCTTTCGCTAGTGGTAAAAATTTTTAAAAATACACAGAACGAACATTTTATTACTTTATAAAATAGTGTCCATTCAAAATACGAGCGTTAATGGTTTTAATTTAAAATTTTTATAAAAGTTTGAAATTAAAAGTGAATTTACGCATTTTAACACCAGTCAGGTCAGATTTTAAAGACATTTTAAGTAAAAAATATTAATTTTTTAAGATTTTCAGTGGCGCACATTTTAAAACGGTTGAAAAATATTATAATTGACAAACTTGTTCTAACTACTACCAAAAAGAAAATTTTACCATATTTGCTATTTAAAAGTAGTAATCAACGTTAACGACAAAGAAAAGTTTACGGTAGTAACTCCAGTCTCGAATCTACTACCTTAAGGTGCGTAAGTTTGAAGACGCAGAAGACTGACTGATGCTTAGGTACCTCGTCACGCCTCCTCTAATGCAAACGCTAGAATAACACACGCAGAAACGCCAAGAACAGGTTTTTAACAATCCCGTGGTCTCAACACTTGTGACTAATTCATTTTATGTTCTCTGCCTGTAGGATTAGTTACAATATAAGCTTCTACTGACAGAGATGGAATGCCGAATACATAAAATGGCGACTCCGTTAATCCTTCGCACAACATTAGATCCTTCTAATCGTCTTACAACTTACACGTACCAAACAAAGCCCAAACAAAATTATTGTTTTGGTAGATTTTGTATCTGCAAATTTATATGAATGAATACAAAAATGCTATATTATTTTATTCTCTCATTAAATCAGGTACGTTAAAAAAGTTACTAACCGAACCTAAATAAATCTTAGGTGTTTTACAAACTAACTAACACCTAGTTAGTTTGTTATGCATTGCCTAACTTAAAGTAATTATAACATAATGTTATTCACCTATAACACAACTTAACTCAACCTAACTATAACATTAACCTAACCTAACCTGATCTAAGCTAGCCTAACAAGATCTAACCTAATTATAACATTAACCTAACCTAACCTATGCTAGCCTAAATATGCACCGCAAGAGGGTGTAGACTAAATGCACCTATTGAGAGGATATAGACGTCCCTCGCGGTACCCGAGTCTAACACCCACTTAAACTTACAATACTACACATACTATTTTAACACTTTAAAATCACACTTACATTTAGGGCGGCGATAATATTTCAATGTGCTTTTCGTCTTAAAATAAATAAATAAATAAAAACAAAAAATAGCCTAAATATAACATAACCTAACTCAAGCAAACTAAAACTTAATCCAAACTAAATATAACTTAACCTAGCCTAACTTAACATAATTATAACCTAAAGCAACCTAATTATAACCAAACCTAACCTATTTTTAAAATTTATAGTGTATCATAAAACAGTCAATTTCCAGATTTTTAGAAATTTATACAATTTTAGATTCCCTGGGGTCACAAAAGTGGTTTTCAAAGTACGGCACTTAAAGAAATTGAACGATTTCGAAGAAAGTATTCATGCAAGTAAAGTTTGCTTTATAAAATTTTCATTTTAAAGTAAGGTTTTCGTAAGGTATAAAGTAAGGTATTTTTTTAAAACAACAAAAAACTATTAACAATTTTTTAACGGTTTTGATAAAATTTTGCTTTAATACAGTCCGTAAGAATCCAAAACAAGATTCAAAATAAAAGAAATTTAACTTCCGGGAGAAAATAAGAAAAAATGGAAATAAATTTTGAACGCATAGTTTTTTGAGTCAAGCGATTTTATGTTTACTTTTAATAATCGATATTACGAATTCAGATGTGTTGTTACAATTTAATACTGACAATACTTTCAACTCTTTTATAGTTTATGTTGACGGGAACCGTATCAGCCTATTTATATAAAACACACAAATTTGATAATACCTATGCAAACTATACATTCATTTGCTGGGTTCATCAGCTAACATAATTACTAAATTACAAAGTACAGGTTCAGTATAATTACATTTTATTACACGTTTGTTTTATGTTCTAGCGGCTATAAATATTCAAATCACGCACCTGTCTCGCTGGCGTAATGGAAACCAATTTCCAAAAACTAACAAGAAAAATGTATTTTGTTATAGCCTAAGTGATTTTGATTAAATTTGTTACACGCTAATTTAAAATGGTTGAAATCTTGATTTCACCGTTGTAATTAGAGTTTAAAAATTATGAAAAAGTAGTATTTAAAAATTTTTAATTTAATTAAAAATTCGAAATGAACCTTGACCGTTGTTGAGACAATGTTCAATCAAATTTTAAAATTAAAAATGCAAATTTATATAGATTTTAAAGCTAAACGACTGTGGTGAAAACAGAATCTTTTTGAAAAGTACTAGATAAAAAATTCTAATGTAAAAAAAATAATTGTCATTTTAAAAAAGATCATTTTATTTTTAGGGTCAAAAACTAATATTAAACACAAACTGTGTATATGTACACTTAACCATAAAATAAAATTTTGAATAACCCCAAAAACATTAGTATCGATGCTCATTTCATGGTCCTGGGTTTGGATCTTAAGAAAAATCACTTCATAGCTCTTTTGCTAAAAAATGTATTTCAGTTTTATTATCGTCGTAACTATATTCTGTTTAAATGTTCGCAAGGCGCAGGGTATGCAATGTAGGTACACTATTATTACGTTCTCAATGAAGTAATGCAATAACAATAGCTGCACACATCTGTCTCGCTGACGTGGCGATTATTCAAAAATAACAATAACATAACATTTTTTTTACCAACACATGCAAATTTGATTCAGACATCTTATTCAATGTTGAAATCTGAATGTTAATTAGCATTTTAAATTTTTAATGAAATCAGAAAATATATTTTTTTTATTTATGCATGTGTTTATTTGATGCAGAATGTTAATTTTAAAACTAAACGAATTTTTCTGCGTTTTGCAACTTTTTATCTGTCTATATAAAAGACAAAGTGCGTGCGCGCGTGTGCATGTGCGTGCACGTGTGCTTAATCCACAATAACTTTAAAACATATGTTCCGATTTCAACCAAACAATTCCATATATTATTAAAAGTTTCGGTCATGGGGTGAAAAAAAGGAGAAAATAAAATGTGTGCCAAATAATCGTGTCACGTTGTTGTTACGCTAATGTGATGAAAGCGAATTTCAAAAAAGTTATTTTTTCATCTTACCCGTTTTCTGAAACTCTAATTTCACCGTCATAAATAGCGTTAAAATCTACATTTATTAGCATTTTAAAATTTCAAATTACAGTGAAAATACGAAAAATGAACTAAGACAGCCATAAAACAAAATTTTGTAATTTCAACGGAAAATTCAAAATGCTAACTTACGCAGTTTTTAATGGTTATTACGGTGGTGAAATCAGAATTTCAAAAACATTTTAAGACCAAAAATTATGAATTCTTAAAGATTTGAAATGGAATATATTTTGAAAATTTTGAATGAATGTTGCTGGCTAAGGAAACTTCTCAACACACACACACACACACACACATATATATATATATATATATATATATATATATATATATATATGTGTGTGTGTGTATGTGTGTGTGTGTGTGTATGTGTGTGTGTGTGTGTGTGTGTGTGTGTGTGTGTGTGTGTGTGTGTGTGTGTGTGTGTGTGTGTGTGTGTGTGTGTGTGTGTGTGTGTGTGTGTGTGTGTGTGTGTGTGTGTGTATTTTATGTATATGATAGCGATATATAAATTTTAACGACCCCTTCAAGAAATGTTCTACAGGTTAGGAACTGCGCTTATTTTGAGGACTTGAGTCTGGGTATTACCATGATGACCATTTAAATAACTAAAAACAGTTATAAGCAACATTAATGACAGCCTTTAATACATATCAAAAAAGCTATGAATATTTTACAACGAATATAAAATCGAATTAAATTAATAGGGTTGCAAAAAAATAGTACCTAGTTTATATGATGAGGATTTATTAATATTTTGAATGTATTTAGAGCACGTATAAATTTAAATGAATGAATACATAATATGTAGGTAGACAGTGCGCGTATCACAGTCCGAAGCATGATTATAACGTTCCAATAATTCATTTTCCAATTGAAATTCGTTAATCAATACTACAACAAAATCTAATTGTAGATTTTTTTACAAAACAGTGAACATTTCTTCTCAATAAATAAATATAGACCGTTAATGTGAATAAATGACCAGGACGCATTGTATACAATCTCCACTTGAATTCCAAATCAAAATACACAGTGTAATACAGAATACAATACCTTGGCAGGAGAAGTGATAATTCACAAGTAACAGAGATGTCTTAATAATGAACGTAAGGCTGAACAATGCCGCGCCATCCATCTGCTCGTTTCTCTCGCTCAGTTTCCTTATAGCCTAGAAGGCCATTGTTCACGTTGTTGCTTAATTTAGATATGGTCGCTCTTGATTTATAGCCTGTCTTATTAGCAAATTCCCATTGGAAAATCAGATATTGGCATGGTCATCATAGTAAAACCGAGTCCATTAAATGCGCGAACTGGTACGTTGATCCGTATATATAATCATTCCTTCTGCTATTGAATACCTGCCGAAAGAAACCACAACTACCAAAAAAGGAATTAAAGACGTTGCTTTGTAGGGTACATTATAAAAGTGAGCTACAAATACATCGAGATGAATAAAACCGTGAATGATCAACACAAGTGCAAGTAGAGAAAAGTTATAAATGCTTTACAACAATATAAAATTTAAATGGCAAAAAAATAAAATTAGAACCTGGAAAACTTTTAAAAGAAAAGTTAACATTTGATTCACATTTACTTCCGATGACAAAATTTGATTTTAAAAAGTGTTTGGCCGAGTGGTCATCAACTAGGGAGCGAAGTTGTGCTGAGCGGAGTGGACTACGCATTCAAAACATAACTTGTTTTTAATGTAAGTGCGGCCAATGAAAGCGAAATGAGCTCCGCATAGGGTCGACTCTGTCTAGGTTCAGTTTTAAAGCTGGCTCCGTTTCTTCTACCACGATGATCACGCCTCCAAACTTATTATTTCTCATTACCTAGGTTACGGTTTTTAAACATAGCACTTATCTAGAATCCGTTACAGTAGTCCTAAATATTTATATTTAAAAGATACAAACGCGTTCTTTAAATTGACTGAACTCCGTTTCTGGTTGTAGTTCATCTTCATTCCGCTCTGCTCTTCTCAGAACCGTTCCGCATTTGATGATCGCCCGATCTTAGTTTTTTCACTATTTAAAAAAATGATAAAACAAGTTATTGGGATGTGATATTGTTATTTTTTCTAAATTTTGCTTCCATCACGTGAGCGAGGTTACTGAGTGTCGAATTTACATTTGTACTGTGTGTTCTACTGTCAGATGTTAGTAATGAAACATCTAGTGTTTGAAATCCACATAAAAATTCTGTAAATGATACACGATTTTGAGCAAATAACCTGTAAAAAAAATAAATAGATAAACAGACGAAAGAAAGCTGTCGAATTATTTTTGTGAGTTAATTAAAACTTGTTATATTACCAACTGAACACCTGCCTGGTATATAATCAATGCTATTGTGGGGAAGTAACAATTGATCATTCAGTCCAGTTTCATAAATAAACCACACCACTGTATTAAACATTGAAGTGGTTTCGTGACTGAGAGATCTTGAAATGCCAATATCAGTTTGTGCAGAGTGAAGGATCACTTGTCCATTGTTCTTCCAGACAGTATATTGCAAATAATAGAAGTCCACGTGGAGAACCAGTTCAATCAACGCGTCTGTTTCAATGAGGGTTATCTAGCTAATTGGAATGCACGAAACACTAGTGTTAGAGTGTGTAAAACGCATGGGCGCATAACTACAGCCCAGCATCCTTGCCCGCGTACTGACACTCTACACACAAGAAGTACAACGAGGTTAGTAACAATTTTATAATTAAACATAAAAAAATCAACTTTGATCTTCTTTTGTTACGATTACTAGTAGTTCAAAGATCTCTTAGAGCGCGCCACACTGTACGCGTTACTATTTCGTCGGTAAATGTAATATTTATGAAAACTGCTACTGAACCAACTTTACTGGAAATTTTATTATCTGTCTCCGTAAAATAGTCAAAATTATGATAGGTTTTGCCGTTTAGCCAGTATTATAGAAAATAATCAGCAAATGTTAAGAGCTTTGATGGCTTCTCTTAACATTGAATCAAAACTTGCCATCTTGAAATGGAAAGGAGTGGAGAAAAATCTTACATACAAGTCTTTTGGGCTTTATACAAAGCACCTTCATACAAAATTCAAAACAATCAGACGATTTGTTTGATTAAAATTACGTAAAATCGTCGTCGTTAAATCTTGTAACGGAAGTAAATAGGAGAAAATGTTATATTATTATTATTATTTGCGTATAGACCCTCTTCCTTCTAATCCTCCACACCTCCCTCATCCTGTCCCCATGGATCCTCTTCCGCTCCTCCGTCCATTTATCCCTGCTCTCTTTGGGATTTCATTCTCTGGGACCTTCCAACCGAGCTTCTTTCTCCTGTATACGTGCCTGTCTTCAACGTCTGCACTTCAGGCACTTGCTTTAATTTTGGTATTTTTTGCACCAAAACGCTTTATTACAAAAAAGTGGGAAAACTCCTTTTTAACTCGTTGTTAAAAACGAGTTTTAAAAATGACAAACATAACCTCGAAATGATGCAAAAATAATCTTTTTATCTCCAGAACGATTAATTAAATGTGTGTTGTTCATAATGAAAAGAACTTTTTAAAAACAAGGAACCAAAGAATGGCTTCAAATCATAACTAATAATAAATTTAATCTTCTGTGGTGAAATATCTCTTAATTCAATAATAAAGTAAATAATTGAAAAAACCCGTAACTTTATATAAGATATCTTGGTACCAAATTTGAAAACAATCGATCAATGCGTCTGACCAAAAACTGTGTACAGTCGTTACCGATAGGTTCGCCATCTTGAAACAAAAAATAAATAGGAAAAAACCTTACATTTGCCATTTGAGCTTCGAACCTTCGTAACAAATTTCAAAAAAATCGGTTAATGCGTTTGGCTAAAATTACTTACACTCCTTATTGTAAATCACAGGCCGCCATATTGAAACGGAAATGAATAAGAAAATAAAATTCTACATTTAAGTCGATCGGGCTTCATACAAGGAACTTCCGTACAGACTTACAAAACAATCGGTCAACGCGTTTAGCCAAAACTGCTTAACGAATAAACACACAGAGTAAATGCCGAATGGTCGAGTTGAAGCTTTGCTTCGCTCGGTCAATATCTGATTCAGTTAAAAAAATAAATGGTGCAAAAATATTACACAAAAAAGTTCTTCACAAATTCAGTCCAGAGCTTACAAAAAATGACCTGAAAAATCGGCTTCAACTTTTCAAAATCGGATCATCAGATGTTGTTACAGTTCTGGCTGTGCATATGGATTTATAAATCAAGATACAGTGTGAAAAGAAAAAAATTGCTTTTCGAGAGTCAAAAAAACAAAACAAAAGAAATCATATAATTTTGTTTAATTTTGATTTTTTTATTTACTGTTGAACCGTTAAATCTCGTTTGTTGAAAATTTGCCTTACAAAATTGAGTTACGTTTTCCCGTACATGAAGAAATTATAATTAACAGATTTGCGGGTGTTACAGCTTTTTTGAAAATTTCTTAACCGGATCCGATCTGCGAAATGTTTGACAATTTTTTCGGATCAAAATAAGGATTCATTTTTTAAAAAATCAGTAGAAAATGGTCCCCGAGAGATGCAAAAGCCAAACCTACATTTCTAAGTAGGAATATTTAGCCTCAAGCGATGTTCACCACCTAACACGGGGGGGGGACACTTTAATTTTTAAAGACAGGCTAACGGGTAGATCCATCATATTAACTTTTAGCAAGTTAAGAAAGAAATATGGCTGCAACAGAGCTTGAAAATTGGCTTATCATGGATTCATACTTTTAAATTCAGATCACAAATCTGTAATTTACACAAAACCGATAACAGTGTTTAAGCACCTTAAAAAGAATTATTCACTACTGTTTAGCGGTAACTATGAAATGAGCATCGATCATTCAACTACTCGTTTAGAAATGTAAAATATTTTGCATTCAAATAGCTATGTACGGTAGCTTATAGGGATTATACAAGCTATGCACCACATCAGCTCGATATTGTCCATTATTTCAAACAGTCTGTTGTACTGAACATCAATCTTCATCCACGCTCCTGTCCCTTGACTGCATCAACTACAGTCTAATGTATTCTTCCCTCATCTTGGTTTTATAAGCTTGGTAACTTTTACGCAAGGACATTGCTGTGTTCAAACTATATTCATTTTACTAATATTATGTTTTTTAAGTTTTCACTGTACAAAATAAAAAAAGAATGGCTACTGCGAAATGTAAAGTTTCTAAGTCAAAAAGAAATTTTTCTGTATGTACGTGTGTCTGTGCTCATCGCTGGAGATAAAAAACAATGTGTGTGTGTGTGTGTGTGTGTGTGTGTGTGTGTGTGTGTGTGTGTGTGTGTGTGTGTGTGTGTGTGTGTGATTGAAAAACCGTAAACTAATTATATATTTTTCATAAAATATTGAAAATTTTACTCACTATTATAATCAGTGTTAAAATCTTTACTATCTAGCACGTCACGTTTAAAATTACATCTAAAATGCGAAAGTAAACAATTTCTTTATAAAACGTTTTATTTATAAAGATTTAATGCTAATTTTGAATTATCAATCAGATTAAATAAAATGTAAAATTGAAATTATTATTTATTTTTAAAATTTTTATTAATTACAACTTATCTAGTTGTTATCACTTAAAATAGATCACTGTGTGTCAGATGTTCATTCAGCTGAATGGCTCTGATTGTCAGCTACAGCTTCCTAGCTTGATATGCTGTCACTGCACCAAATCCTACGTGCTAGCATCTGCTGAACACTAGGATTTGTACGGGTTTGGCGTCGTTTTTCATGATTCGTTGCTTCTGCCTTGATTTCGTCATCAACTGTGTTCACCTTAAGGTCTCTGCGAAGTACAACGGCGCATTTACTATTATCCGAAGTATTTTGTTTTGAATAATCTGAATTTTCTTTGTATTACTTTTCTTGGCACATCCTCAAATTTGTAGTCCATAGCTCCACACCAGCTTAAGAACTTGATTGAATAAAATTAATTTTTTACTTATACTGAATCCTGCATCTAGTCAAGACATATTTTGAACTTAATCTCAAGCTCGTTTCTTATATTTGTAATGTGTGACTTCCAGTTCATCTTTGAATCCAACTTTATTCCTAAATATTCAACTTCATTTCTGTATAAAATAATTTTACTGTACTGGCAGTTCTTTCTCTTTTTTATAAGTAACATTAACATGGGTTGAATTAGACTCGTGAAGTTTTATAAGCCATATTTTGGTCCACACATTAACTTTCAGGATGGTTTTCTGCAGTTTTTCTGTTGCTTTTTTAACATTATCGCCAACAGCTAGTACAGAAGTATCGTCACAAATGTAGCCAGTGGCAAATCACCTGTTTATAACAAAATGGCACTGATCTCTTTAAAATTCGAATATTCATACACATATTTCACAAGAAATATTCTGTCTGTAGAGGCCCTTAGAATTTCACACAATTGTTTAGGAAGGTAAATTAAAAAGTTGTAAATTTTTCGGAGGCCAAGTATTCAATTAAAAAATATTTGCATTTTAAAATTTTCGTTAACGTAATTTGACATTTTCGCTGCAAATTCGTTATTTTTGTCGTCATCGAGTCAGCTACGCGTCGCGACATTTAAGATTTTTGCAAGTCCAAATATTGTAACCGTAACAACCGGTTATGTTTGTCAGCGCATTAAACACGCCCCAACGTTTCGTCAGGCACAAAGTAAAGGCCAAACAGCTTTCCTGTTTACTCAGTCACGTGACATTTAGGCCGATATTTACATTAGACGAGTCGGGACATCCTGTTCCTGTGCCTTGTCATTAACTCGCTCAGCTCAGAGCTGAAGTCTAAACAAAACAGACGATTCTCAGACAAAGTCAAACAAACGCTAATTTGGTACCTTTATCCATCCGATGAAACAATCTCGGATTCCTTTAATCTGTCGACACTAATTGAATTAGTTAAAGCGGTGAACCGGTTTACGTAATATATTGGCAAACAGTTGCTCAAAAAACCCTGCCAACTTTTTTAACCACATTTATGAGGGTAAGGTAGGTCTTTTGATTTTGTAAGGGGGGTACTCTTTTGATTATGAGGGTAAGGTACTCTTACTCATTTTGTTAACTTCAAAATATTAATTTTGAAACCTTATATCTCGGAATATATGGGTTATTAGCAGTGTTACCAACTTTTAGTTTTGAAAAATCTAAATTGTTTTATTTAAATTTGCTTAGCCAACTCTTTTATTTTATGAAGTGACAAATTACGCATAGGTGAGGTTAGGTATAAGTTAGGTTAGGTATAGGTATAAAATAGGTTAGGTTAGGTATAGGTTAGGTTAGGTTAGGTATAGCTTTGGTTTGGTTAGGTTAGGTTAAGTATAGGTTAGGTTTGATTAGAAAGCAATAGAAAAGTCTTGGACTTATTAGACGGCTGTCTCTTTCTCTCTCTCTCTCTATCTATATATATATATATATATATATATATATATATATATATATATATATACACGTGTTCAATGTATCGTGACTTTCAGCCGTAGTTCAAGCTTACACAACAAGAATCGTTACCTATCGTATCTCCGTAGTTTTGCCTCTCAGTGTAGGATGGATAACAGAACCTAGAATATGAATATACAACCATACGGCGTGAATGGTTGCCAACTTTAGACTGTACAATAGCAAAATTTCCCAAGTTTAGCAGCTTTCTCCTCCAGGCCGGTCAGAAACCCGAACAAATATCAATCCCTGATATCTCTTTCGACGTTGTAGTTTCGTACTCTAAACGGGGACCATCATAATCCAACCAATTCTTTTGAGGATGGCCCAGTGGTCCCTTGTTACTGCCGCTTGACCGCCTGCAATAAATCCAGTACTAGAGGACTGAATCATAACAAATCATTTTTATATATAACTGAAAATTTAATGCTATGTTCCGACTTTAAATTTTGTTTAATTTGATACAAAATACGCCATAAATCGGTCAAACGTTACTCGAAAATTAAAAATATAATCGACTAAAAGTTTTTATAATAAATCCGAGCTGCTACCAAATGCGAAACGGAACGGAATGAAGATGAACGGCAACCGGAAGCGAAGTTCTGTCAGTTACGTGTTGGTACCTTTTAAATTTAAATATTTATGCCTAATGCAACGGATTCTAGGAACTACTATTTTTAAAAAAGTAACTTAAGTAACGAGAAATATTAAGTTTGTAGGTATGGTTAGTGTGTTGAGGGAAGCGATGTCAGCTTTAAAACCGAACTAGACAGAGTCGAAGCTACACTGATTTGAGCCCAGCAAAGGTAGGTTTTTAATACATGTATTGCTCCGCTCTGCACTTAGTGGTCGCCTAGCCTAATGCTAAAATTTAATATCTTTTTGTGGTGTTAAAAAATAGAAATAAAAATATTTTCATTAAAAACTGGATGTAATTACTTTATTAAACCTACTTTGTACTAAAAGTAATTACATTCAATAAAGATCGAAAATATACACGATTAGAGTATTTATTTAAGGTGCAATATTTACAAAATAATACACATTTACAAGTACTCGTTAACTTAAAATATTGTATATACATATATACACGTTATGACTCGTATATTTGTATATATGTAGATATGTGTATAGTGGCAGAACTGGAAAACGATATATCCATCAAGATTGATTTTTCTACACTAAATTTAGGTTTTAGGAATAAACGATTTCGTCTACAGAAAATACCCAATTGCGAAGAGATTAACCTAAAATTAACAATAAGAGCAATCGATTTAATGCTGCTGTAATAAGATAAATTTTTAGTTTTGTAAAAACTTTGTTCCCTAAACGCCCATGGTTGAGTTAAACTTTCCAAAATATAGTTGCTAAACACCAGCTCTGAGTGTAATTTCCTTGTGAAATAATCGATTAGAGTTCACTTGGGCACCACTTGTAAGTCAGCTCAACTAATATTGTACGTGAAAAGCAAGCTGAGGACCCACCACCCACCCCCAATAATAACAATAATTCCTGCTTGCATTGTTCTACCCTTGTGGTAATTAGCAAGAACCATTGTCTTAATGTAGTGTAACTTCACACAAGCGCTAATGATGTTATACGTGTTCTTGTGAAGCAGAACTACTTCATAGTAATTCATGAAGATATGAAGAACTACTTCATATGTATCACAGTGCAGGTATACAGGGTGAGTGGTAAACAATATCCCAACAAATATGAATAGTAAGGCATATTTAAAACAAAATTTATCTTTTCGTTTCCGAGAAATTTACCATTTTTTTTGAAGAAACACGATGGTTAAAATTATTATTTCCTAACTTTGTACTTGTACTTACAAAAATATGAAAGTCAGGAACATATTAAAACAATATTAATATTGTTAGACAACAATATTAATTGTTGTCTAACAAGAACAATAAGAAAAATCCTTTTGCTACAAAATAGAAACTAAAAAAATCATATAAAATCAAAAATCACGATCAAACCTAACCTAATTTGTAGACGTTATTTCTATTTGTGTTGCTCTGAGATGGTAGCTATTTTACTAAAAATTAAATCTATATCAGGGTTAAATAACAACTAGTTTGGTATTAGTTTCCCATTTCATAACAAATTAGCTTTCATTCTTTGGTAAAATAGCTTTCGAAAGTCTACTGTACTTGTACATTAAGGCACAATGCTCTCCTCACACACGCGCGCGTACACACATTGTTAAAACTATTGGAGCTGTCATGGTAAGATTCAGACCTGTAAACTTAAATGAACACCGACCCTGACTTTTAGATTTTTTTATGGGTCGTTGAAATTTGTACACACACACATACACACACACACACACACACACACACACACACACACACACACACACACACACACACACACACACACACACACACACATACATACATAGGCCTATATATATATATATATATATATATATATATATATATATATATATATATATACACACACACACACACAGACACATTGAAAATACTAGAAATGAACCTTGACCGCAGTCAAATTAAATTTCTTAATTTCGAAAAATTTTGGAAATTCAAAATACTGCTTTATGCAGTTCTTAACGCTGATTATGACGTGTTATCGGATTTTCAAATTAACGTAAGGAAAAAAAATCAATTTTCAAAGATCTGAAACAACTACCATTTTGAAATTGTAGAACGAATTTTGCAGTTAAAGAATTTGTTTAAGCAATTACCATAATCGATGATTTTCGTGCCAAGTTTGAATCAAATCGGATAAAAATTACGAACGTGAGCGCGCTAAAACACGCACGCACACAAGTCCTCAAAACCTTCTTCATTTAAAAGAAAGTTAAATGTTTTTGGAACTGGTTTTACCAATATAGCTTGGACAGTAGTTAATTTTTCAATGAAAATTCTCCTAAAAACCAAACATTTGGACATGGAAAACTCTTCATTGATATTTTAAACTTTGAAAGCATTAGTTTCATAATGATTATAGTCAGAAAACCTTGAGAGAAGTACACAAAAAGTTTTTTTTACGAACGTCGAACAAACAAAATGTCAGATCAGAATATATGCAGTGAAACGCAAACGCGATGAAAGAAGAGGAAGAACTAGAGAGAATAAATAACAGTGTCTGTCAATAATGTAGCAGGTAGAGCCACACCCGTTAGCAAGGTAGGGTGCCAATGCCATTGCCTCTAAACACGGTACGCGATACACGGAGCACGGCTTTTATAAATAATTTCACTGGATTCACTTAGCTTGTGATACACCATTAATGTCTGTCCCTTCAAATGAAGAATGAATAATCTATAGTACGATCGGTAGCCTGTACACTTGAACTAAGTTAATAATAACTTGAATAATTGAAGCGAAGCTTTTAATGTTAGATTTGGCGAGAGGAGTGAATAAAAAAGTATACCAAACGGAACAATGTAACGGAAATATGGAACGAACGAGCAAACTAATTTCGTCTATTTCTGTATCTTTCTTTTTCTTCCTCTTTTCTCTATAACAGTACACTCATATTATATGAAAATGTTGTGTTGCTTTACTTTCAGTATTTTTCCGTAGTTGAAGAACACATGCACATTGTTACCGTTTATAATACATTCGAAATTAATATAAAAGTTTATAATAATTGTTGTTAATATTGTTAGTTTTTAACAATATAACCTGTAACTTAATATAGCCTATCAGCTGTTCAGTCAAATCAGCTGATCGTTACGAATTAATATAAAACAACTGATGTTTTACTACAACTACAGTAAATAATATCTAAGCTAGGTTCGCGTATTTATTTATTTAAACAAAACAAAATATTTGTAAACATATCTTCAAACTAATTATAAATTCAGCAAAGATATCATTAAAAAAGTTTCGTTTCTGTCGGTAACTACGGGGACAGTTCCACACGTGTCGTGTTTTTTGCAAGGAATTCGCCGAAGGAAGTTAGCAGTGAAAAACCCATTTGAAAATCATAACCTGTAACTTATTATAGCCTATCAGCTGTTCAGTCAAATCAGCTGATCGTTACGAATTAATATAAAACAACTGATGTTTTACTACAACTACAGTAAATAATATCTAAGCTAGGTTCGCGTATTTATTTATTTAAACAAAACAAAATATTTGTAAACAAATCTTCAAACTAATTATAAATTCAGCAAAGATATCATTAAAAAAAGTTTCGTTTCTGTCGGTAACTCCCCGAGTTCCACACGTGTACTTTTTGCATTTTAAGTTACTAGTGAATTTCCATTTGAAAATTAGTAAATGTGTAGCCGTGATGGTAAGATCCATACCCAAGACCATACAAAGACATCTAAAACACATTCCGAAGGATCTTTAAATTGTACTTGTTATTTATATAACGCGGCTGTTTTCTTCTTCTTTTCGTTTCACCCTCTTTGGGGTACGCTGAATCAATCATTTCTTGTGCGCTGTACTTTTCTTTGTTCCCAGTAGCTCTTCATTCTTTCCGATCTTCTCTTCCTCTCCTCTTCCGAAATGACAGGTTTAGGTCTTACTTTGGTTTTATCTTGGAATCTTATTCTTTCGTCCTTGGTACTTATCTTAGCAGTTTGGTCAAGCAGTGAATTTTCTGTAATTTTTAAGTCTATTAGGTCTTTTTCAATTTCTTTAAACCAGTTCGGTTTTTTTTTACGATTATGGAAAAAATCAAACACCTGTTTCGTCAATCTATTGGAGTTCATTCTAAGAAGATGGCCGTAAAAATTTATTCTCCTTTTTCTCAAAGTATCGGACAGTTTTTCAATTTTCTTATAGAGAGCTTCATTTCTTATATGTACAACCTTATTATCCTGAAATTTTGTTCCTATAATTTTTCTTAAGATTTTCCTTTCCGTTATTTCAAGCTTTTCTATCTGGCCTATGCGATTCATGGTTAATGTTTCTGCTGCGTACAGTGCTTCCAGGCTTGATCACTGTTTTATAATGTTTAATTTTGGACCCCCATGAAAGGGCTTTCTTATTGTATGTTTCTTTCGTCAATTGGAAGGCCAATTCAAGTTTGTTTCTCCTGGATTCCATTGCCTTGCCCTCATCTGCATTCCAACTAATCCATTCACCAAGATATTTGAACTCTTTTACAATTTCTATTTTCTGTTCTTGGATTTTAAGGTATTTATTTGGGTATTTGTTGTTTGTCATGATTTTGGTCTTTTCAAACGATATGTTTAGACCTATTTTAGCTGCTTGTTTCTTCAATTCAAGAATCTGCTCCCTTGCTTCCTCCATTGTTTCAGCAAACAAGGCCATATCATCTGCAAATGCAATACAGCTAATTCTGAGATTCTTCTTTTTGTAACCCAATCCTATTTCACTTTTTATATTTTTCTTCCATTCCCTGACTACTTTCTCAAGTGCACAATTAAACAATAAAGGGGAGAGCCCATCCCCCTGCCTGACTCCCGTTTTTACTTCAAATGAATTCGCGGCTGTTTTATTATATAAAAATCAGTTTTTGTTATCTGAAACTGTTTGATTTGGTCAATCATACCAGCTTCAGAAGCAGCATATATTATATTATATTTCAAAATACTTTAAAAATATACAAAAATGGAACCCTGACCACCGTCATGTTTGTATATAAAACGATTCATAAAGGGTGACTGAAATACACACTGCAATCTCTCGTAAGCTTATTATATACCTAAAAATGTGAAAAACGTTTTTATAAATATATGTACGGAAACATTTCATTTTCACACTATCAGTCATTTTGTTTTTAAAAAAAAAACTATTTCATAGCTCTAGTACGGTTCGACTATAAAATTCAAACATAGCAAGCTTCATTACCTGACAGAAGCATAATTGTAAAAAAATAACCAATTTTATTTATTCAACCGTTTCAAAATGGCGAACGTTTAAACATTTTAAACCAAAATAAATTAATAGGGGTAAGTTTTAGTGACAAATATCAATGTTTTTTTTGTAGCCCTTGTACGTTTCTATCGAAAGGTGTAATTTTCAAAACTATGGAAGAAGTGAAGCAGCATAACTGCGAATATCGTATTTCGTCAAGGCAAAATAAATGCATTATTACCAAGGATTTTGTTTACATTATTTGTATTGTATTTTTAACGTCTCTGCCAAAATGGATCTAGAAGTTAATATCGCGAATTTCAAGGTCTTGGTTGTAGGTTTTACCATGCTGGCAGCTCCAAACAGCTCATTTTCAAATGGAAACTAATAAAAAGAAAAGTGTTACTGCAAAAAAGTTTTTGCAAATTTTAGTTCGCTTAGATCACATCATATAATTGTGATACTGTATTATTTTGGATAAGTTAAATTCGTTCATCCATTGACAAATGATACAATTAAAAAAATATTGTACACATTAATTATCTATCACAATTTTCTCCTTTGGTTCTTTCTAGATTTATTAATAAACCTTAAATTAATTTCAATTCAAATTTTCTAGGCTGCTGAGTTGTGTTATAAATCTTTACATAGGTTGTCTAACGAGAAAAGGTATACACTTTTGGTTTTCTATTAACTGTTTATTTCTCGACTGAGTTTTTTCAAACTTTACATACTTTTTAATAACGTAACCAAAAATATTTTGTAAACATTTCAACATACTGATGTTCGTAGAAATAAAATTACAGTCAAAATTATGTTTTGCAAGATATAAATATCTTTTACTCTTGCAGCTTTAAATAATTTTCGAACATCTGTACGATTCAAATTAAAAACAACAATGAAAATAGAAACTTATAACGTAATATTTTTAGTACAGTATTATTGTTCTTTGTAGTTGTAAAATTTTTTTTACACACGAGAAAAAACAAAGTGTTATGATCTACCAACGAATGACTCGATAATTAGGTATAAATCTTTGTTGTTGGAAACAGGAAGCGTATTGAAAAAGTACACTCGATCTGCTTATAAGTGAGAAGAAGAACCGGTATGAGTTCTATTATTCTATTCTACAGGTAAACTGAGAGCCCTTAGAAAACACCAGCTTGTGCCAAAAGTTTCGTAAAGATTTTCTTAAAGAGCGAAAAGAAAAAGAAAATTAAATACTCCAAAATCCTCCTAGTCAATAGCTTAATGATGATCTCAACAGAAGTGCAGTTCTATTCCCGGATCATTGAGTTTTATGAGACTATTTCCTTATCGGGCTATTTAAAGGAGTAAATGTACACCCTTAGAACATCAAATGGTGAGGATTTGAAGAGCTTTATTGAAGAGGATCACACGCAATTACTTTACAAGGGCGCACGAGTCATTTGTAATCAGTCGTTGGTATCAGTGTGTCGTTGTGTGGGGTCAGTTTGATTAAAGTCTTATTTTCATTACTTTAAAAAGAATAACTAGTAGTTCAAAGAAAATCAGACTCGCAGTATATTTTTAGTTAATGTACAGAGCTTTGGTTCAACTTTATTGGATATTTTATACTCTTTCTCCGTGAAGCGGTAAAAATTATGATAGGTTTTGCCAGCATTACAGGAGGCAACCAGCATCTATAATCTCAACGTTAAAACAGAGCCCGCCATCTTGAAACGTTCATGAATGGGAAAAATCTTACACACACGACTTTGGGACTTCATACAAAGTATTTGTACATAAAGTTTCAAAATAATCGGACTACACGTATGATTGTATACTAGTAATCGTTAAATCAGATGCAGCCATATTGAAACAGTAGTAAGAGAAAAAAATGTTATACATTAGTAATTTCGGCTTTATACAAGATACCTTCGTATCAAGTTTCAAAACAATCGGTCAATACATTTGGCTAGACTGCGTATAGTCGTTATTGTAAATCAGATGCAGCCATATTGAAACAGAAGTAAGAGAAAAAAATGTTATACATTAGTAATTTCGGCTTTATACAAGATACCTTCGTATCAAGTTTCAAAACAATCGGTCAATACATTTGGCTAGACTGCGTATAATCGTTATTGTAAATCAGATGCAGCCATATTGAAACAGAAGTAAGAGAAAAAAATGTTATACATTAGTAATTTCGGCTTTATACAAGATACCTTCGTATCGAGTTTCAAAACAATCGGTCAATACATTTGGCTAGACTGCGTATAATCGTTATTGTAAATCAGATGCAGCCATATTGAAACAGAAATAAGAGAAAAAAATGTTATACATTAGTAATTTCGGCTTTATGCAAGATACCTTCGTATCGAGTTTCAAAACAATCGGTCAATACATTTGGCTAGACTGCGTATAATCGTTATTGTAAATCAGATGCAGCCATATTGAAACAGAAGTAAGAGAAAAAAATGTTATACATTAGTAATTTCGGCTTTATACAAGATACCTTCGTATCAAGTTTCAAAACAATCGGTCAATACATTTGACTAGACTGCGTATAGTCGTTATTGTAAATCAGATGCAGCCATATTGAAACAGAAGTAAGAGAAAAAAATGTTATACATTAGTAATTTCGGCTTTATACAAGATACCTTCGTATCAAGTTTCAAAACAATCGGTCAATACATTTGGCTAGACTGCGTATAATCGTTATTGTAAATCAGATGCAGCCATATTGAAACAGAAGTAAGAGAAAAAAATGTTATACATTAGTAATTTCGGCTTTATACAAGATACCTTCGTATCGAGTTTCAAAACAATCGGTCAATACATTTGGCTAGACTGCGTATAATCGTTATTGTAAATCAAATGCAGCCATATTGAAACAGAAATAAGAGAAAAAAATGTTATACATTAGTAATTTCGGCTTTATGCAAGATACCTTCGTATCGAGTTTCAAAACAATCGGTCAATACATTTGGCTAGACTGCGTATAATCGTTATTGTAAATCAGATGCAGCCATATTGAAACAGAAGTAAGAAAAAATGTTATACATTAGTAATTTCTGGCTTTATACAAGATACCTTCGTATCAAGTTTCAAAACAATCGGTCAATACATTTGGCTAGACTGCGTATAGTCGTTATTGTAAATCAGATGCAGCCATATTGAAACAGAAGTAAAGAAAAAATGTTATACATTAGTAATTTCGGCTTTATACAAGATACCTTCGTATCAAGTTTCAAAACAATCGGTCAATATATTTGGCTAGACTGCGTATAATCGTTATTGTAAATCAGATGCAGCCATATTGAAACAGAAGTAAGAGAAAAAATGTTATACATTAGTAATTTCGGCTTTATACAAGATACCTTCGTATCAAGTTTCAAAACAATCGGTCAATACATTTGGCTAGACTGCGTATAATCGTTATTGTAAATCAGATGCAGCCATATTGAAACAGAAGTAAGAGAAAAATGTTATACATTAGTAATTTGGCTTTATACAAGATACCTTCGTATCGAGTTTCAAAACAATCGGTCAATACATTTGGCTAGACTGCGTATAGTCGTTATTGTAAATCAGATGCTGCCATATTGAAACAGAAGTAAGAGAAAAAAATGTTATACATTAGTAATTTCGGCTTTATACAAGATACCTTCGTATCAAGTTTCAAAACAATCGGTCAATACATTTGGCTAGACTGCGTATAGTCGTTATTGTAAATCAGATGCTGCCATATTGAAATAGAAGTAAAAGAAAAAAATGTTATACATTAGTAATTTCGGCTTTATACAAGATCCTTCGTATCAAGTTTCAAAACAATCGGTCAATACATTTGGCTAGACTGCGTATAGTCGTTATTGTAAATCAGATGCTGCCATATTGAAACAGAAGTAAGAGAAAAAAATGTTATACATTAGTAATTTCGGCTTTATACAAGATACCTTCGTATCAAGTTTCAAAACAATCGGTCAATACATTTGGCTAGACTGCGTATAGTCGTTATTGTAAATCAGATGCTGCCATATTGAAACAGAAGTAAGAGAAAAAAATGTTATACATTAGTAATTTCGGCTTTATACAAGATCCTTCGTATCAAGTTTCAAAACAATCGGTCAATACATTTGGCTAGACTGCGTATAGTCGTTATTGTAAATCAGATGCTGCCATATTGAAACAGAAGTAAGAGAAAAAAATGTTATACATTAGTAATTTCGGCTTTATACAAGATACCTTCGTATCAAGTTTCAAAACAATCGGTCAATACATTTGGCTAGACTGCGTATAGTCGTTATTGTAAATCAGATGCCGCCATATTGACGAATGTCAAAAATCTTACACATGTGTCGTTTAGGCTTTATACAAGGTACCTCCACATCAAATTTCAAAATCTATCCATCAATGTGGCCAAAACTGCAAAAATAAACACACACTCACACTCACACACAAACTAAATACCAACGGTCGACTTTTACTTTAAAAAGCTTTTTCTCCAAAGCAACAAAAGCAGAAGTTTATTTAATCTTAAATAAAACTGTTTTTATTTTTGTTTCTTTAAACACCAATGTGTTAAAATTTTATTAAAACGTATAAAGTTTTAAAAGAATCTGTAGAGGAATACGCAATTAAACGAAAATAAAAACCTCTTTGTGTACTTCTTTGTGAGGTATCCAATGTATCACCAAAATTTGAAGAAAACATAATGAAAATTTCAGATAAATAGAATCTACTTTCCAAGGTTTCCATACATTCTGACATCTAGGCTGGAATTGTTGGTAATATAAGTAAATCTATGTTCTGAATTGTTTTTTCTAAAATTTAAATAAAAAATAGTAAAAACCAACGACGAAAATTTGCGCAATTAGCGCGATGTATAACCTTTCTGAACAGCCAATGGCAGACTTAAAATGTAACAAGAAAAATATTTAAAATTATAATTCAGAATGTAGAATTTTTATTCACCAATAAGATACAAATTACATCAGAGCTTAGGCAAAACACTAATATAAAAATTAAAAATTATACAAACAGAAGAAAAGTAAAATTGTAAATTAAGTAAGATTGTGTATTATGTTACAAAAGGTGATTAAAAAAGGAATAACAATATTGAAAATAAACACTTCTTAACAAGCAACAATTTTAAAATATTGACGAATAAAAATAAGAGTACCTACTTAGGCCACAGCTCATATGTGGGCAGTGGAAAAAACAAAAAGCTGTAATCTGTTACATTAAATAAAAATGTAACCGAAACGAAATACTATATTAAAATGTAAAGGAAGACAAACTATATAATATACGATCCTGCTTCACACAATAAAAGTAATTAATTCTTTCTCTGAAATAAAACTATAAATATAAAACAATTTCACTTACACACTTGACTGCCGACTTGTTTATAAAGTTATAAAACTTATCAACGGAAAACCTAAAAGAAACCTACACACAGCTTTGTAAACGTAGAGACGTCTAAATGGAAGTGTTTTTAATTCTTTCTCTGAAATAAAACTATAAATATAAAACAATTTCACTTACACACTTGACTGCCGACTTGTTTATAAAGTTATAAAACTTATCAACGGAAAACCTAAAAGAAACCTACACACAGCTTTGTAAACGTAGAGACGTCTAAATGGAAGTGTTTTTAATTCTTTCTCTGAAATAAAACTATAAATGTAAAACAATTTCACTTACACACTTGACTGCCGACTTGTTTTAAAGTTATAAAACTTATTAACGGAAAACCTAAAAGAAACCTACACACAACTTTGTAAACGTAGAGACGTCTAAATGGAAGTGTTTTAATTCTTTCTCTGAAATAAAACTATAAATATAAAACAATTTCACTTACACACTTGACTGCCGACTTGTTTATAAAGTTATAAAACTTATTAACGGAAAACCTAAAAGAAACCTACACACAGCTTTGTAAACGTAGATACATCTAAATGGAAGTGTTTTGAATTGTTTTTCTAAAATTTAAATAAAAATAGTAAAACCAACGACTTACGTAGAGACGTCTAAATGGAAGTGTTTTAATTCTTTCTCTGAAATAAAACTATAAATATAAAACAATTTCACTTAAATTTGCGCAATTAGCGCGATGTATAACCTTTCTGAACAGCCAATGGCAGACTTAAAATGTAACAAGAAAAATATTTAAAATTATAATTCAGAATGAAGTGTTTTTATTCACCAATAAGATATAAATTACATCAGAGCTTAGGCAAAACACTAATATAAAATTAAAAATTATACAAACAGAAGAAAAGTAAAATTGTAAATTAAGTAAGATTGTGTATTATGTTACAAAAGGTGATGAAAAAAAGAATAACAATATTGAAAATAAACACTTCTCAACAAGCAACAATTTTAAAATATTGACGAATAAAAATAAAAGTACCTACTTAGGCCACAGCTCATATGTGGGCAGTGTTTTAAATTCTTTCTCTGAAAAAAGCTGTAATCTGTTACATTAAATAAAAATGTAAGCTGAAACGAAATACTATATTAAAATGTAAAGGAAGACAAACTATATAATATACGATAAACGTAGCTTCACACAATGAAAGTGTTTTTAATTCTTTCTCTGAAATAAAACTATAAATATAAAACAATTTCACTTACACACTTGACTGCCGATTTGTTTATAAAGTTATAAAACTTATCAACGGAAAACCTAAAAGAAACCTACACACAGCTTTGTAAACGTAGGAGACGTCTAAATGGAAGTGTTTTTAAATCTTTAAATACAGGCAACGAGTAAGTTCTTCTGAGAAATAATCCTATTTTCAAGGACAATGGGGGAGCAGCAGTCGTATCCAACTGAAAGAAAGGGGATGCTAATGGTGTACGGATATATCCTTTAGTGTCTGTTAATTATTTCTGTAGATAAGTAATTTGACAATATTTATTGTTTCATCTGATTATTTGGCTTCCATCACACCTATATACTACACAGTCTATCAATGTCAATGTTGAGATAATGTGTTTGGCTTAGAAAACTGTTAGGCCCTAGTAATAATACATTAGAAATAGAAATGTAAATGTGAAAGTGCAGGTAGGCTACGTGGTATGTACAAATAAATTAGAATTCTTTGCACGTAGCTCTGTTCAGAGAGAAATATAACAAAATACGTGGCCTGATAGATAGATAGGGGAATCAATGAGATGTTATTTGAATAGAAATACGCGTACTGTACGAGTGCATCTGGATGGATGCTGGGTAGTTCTGTATTTATTTATACACGATTTAGTTAACACAGTGTAGGCCTACCTGATTTGCATAGACAAACAGACGGGGCAGGATTCAGTTATTGAAGAAATCGACGTAAGTGAACACAAGAGATCAAAATAATAGCGGCGTGCAGCTGTTTAGTTAACGTGATGGAAGCGAATTCCCATCAGGTACTTTTTTATTCTTACATTTTTCGAAAATATAATTCAAACATAAAAAATAATTTAAAAAATATACTTTTTAATTTAAGTATAAAATGCACTAAAAAGTAAAAAATAAATACTTTCATCAGTCCTAGAATAAAGGGTGGGTGCAGATTAGATTAATTAGAAGTTATTGAAGAAGATCCTTGTAAGTGAGTATTTGTTTATTTTTTACTTTTTAGTGCATTTTATATTTGAATTGAAAAAGCGTGTTTTTTAAAAATCTTTTTATTTTATTTTATTTTCTACTTTTTAGTGATGAATCTTATAATGGGCTCGAACTCGCTTCTTCCGATAACTTTTAATGTGAAAAGTGTTAGAAGAAACTAACACCATCTGTTGAGAAACGCTAAAACTATTTTTCCATATTCAATTTTAGTTAATTAATGAGAGCACAATGAAGCGAAATTCGATGTGCCTAGTTATTGAATATTACATTGTCATCGGAAGCAAGCATGTGTGAAATTTCAAATCGATTGGATGACGGAAAGTGGGTTAAAAATCGATTACAAGATTTGAACCATGAAACATACAAAGCAAGCAAGTTAAGAAAAGGCTTGCAACGCCATTTATTGAGGAACACTGAAACTATTTGTCCACTGCAATTTTAGTTAATTAGAACACAATGAAGTAAAGTTTGATGTGCCTAATTATTGAATATTTCATTGCCATCGGATGCAAGCAAGTGTGCAAAATTTCAAGTCGATTGGGTGATGGAAAGTGGGTTCAAAATCGATTACAAGATTTGAAACATGAAGACATGTTATTACAACCATAAAACATCGACAGTTTATTGTTTCATGAAGACATCGATTACAATCAAATTTCTAAATAGTGTAAGATAAAAAGTGTAAACGTTTTAAATTTTAGAATAACCGTTTTGAAATGGATAAAGGGATTTTTTTAGGTAACGAACTTGACCAAGCAATTACCAAAATCGACTTTTGTAGCAAGTTTGAGTAGAATAGGGTAAAAATTGAATACGTTAGTCTTCTATCGCAAAACATGCGCTTGCACGCACTCACACGCGCTCTTATATATTCATGAGTCTCTAATACATACGGATCTCACTGCATAGGAAATTGTGTGACTGAAAACGGAGAACGCTATCTATCAGAAGGGAAATGAACCATGTACTTTTAGGTTACTTTTGAGATTACAGTTATTTTATTTGTTAATGTATGAATCACAAATGATATTAATTAGACATCTTAATCGACAGTAAGATAAATTCAAGTCCAGAACGCTCTGGGGTCTGATTTTGGTACTATGTATTTTACCTTTCATTCTGCCATCCTGATTTTAACATTGGTTGGGAGCTCTATGTGTTATAGGCTACTAATTATTTTTTCAAACGTAATCTGTGTTTAAATTGAATTTTATCGACATTTTTAGGAACTTGCACATTGGAAAAGTCTTAGGTTGGTTGATTTTTGTTATCAATTGTTGTGATCAGTCAATTTTTGATAAATTGTTTGTGATCAAATTTTGTGTTAATTGATATATTCTTTCAATGGTCTCGAACCTGAGTCGTACCATGGTGACTACTCATCATTTTTTCCAGTATAGTTACTATTTTTCAGTAGATATTTGTTATAAACAGATAATCTTGTTACCACAAATTAAAAAATTCAGAATTGGCTAAATCTAAACTTTATTTTCGGTTTTATTGTGTTTAAATTTGCCGCTACAAAACCTAACAACACTAACACTCGTACAGTGTATACAATAAAACACTAAACAAACGAAAAGCGGAACACTGTATTGAACATAGCAAAGTTATTAAATGAGTAATTAATTATGCCATTACAAAAGCTTGAACTCTAACACAAGATCAGTTGTGCAGTTCTTGTGAACTAACGCAGGATTAACTAGACCATGGTAATTGCTGCAAGTTCTGTGCCAATGAATTATTCCGCCCTTTTGTAAAACCTCATTGCTTTGTACCTGACTGCATGTATAATAGTGTAACTATAGGGTAAATACACTTCTTTGAAACATTGTAGAAATCGTTTTATAATCATGTAATTAAAAAAACAATCGCTGTATGCAGCTGTCTCGCTGACGTGATAGAAGCGAAATTCCAAAAGTACTTTTCTTTATCTTACCTTTTGAACTGATTTTACCCAGATCATAATCATCGTTAAAGTCTTCATATAATCGGATTTTAAACAATCAAATTACTTTGAAAATACAAAAGTGAACCTTTACCGCTGTCACATTAAATTTCTTAATTTCAACGAATTTTAACAATTCAAATTGCTTGCGTATGCAATTTTTGACGCTGATTACGACGGTGAAACTATATTTTAAAACAACAATTAGGACAAAAAAGTTTATTTTATTTTAGTGAAAAATTAAACAATATATAACGCAATGATAACAAAATTGGAATTTTTATATTTAGAGTTCCAAACTTTGAATAAACATTCGGTTGCAGACTCCTACACACGCGGCGACAGAGCCACATCTATCTCCCGGGGCGAGGGGCAGTGACTGTGACGCGGGGGGCTTGCCTTTGTGCCGCCGCTGTGCGTCGTGACTGCCTCGTTATTTTTCCAAATATATGGTCCGTTAAAATCTTCTGCCGTCTCTCTGTCGTTTTACATCCCAACTTACATAACCTGTCAGGAACAGAAGCAGTGTTGTACGACAGTGCTGTCTGCTTAAACACCGACGTGATGGAAGCGAATTACAATTATTTTTCATTATTTCACTATTTTACAAAAATCTGATTTAACCATTAAAATCAGCTTAAAATTGGTATGTTTAGTTTTTTTTTAATTTCATTGTCCCTCATGCCGTCAGATTTATTTCCGTGTTAAAGAATTTTTAAATAATAATTCACACAGATTTTTAATGCTGATTAGGATGATAAAATACAATTTTCAAAAAAGTTTACATGAAAAATTTATGCTTTTTAGCGAATTTCTATTGGAAAAATAAGCTATTGGCGCGGTCATCATGGTATGTATGATGTGTGTGTGTGTGTGTGTGTGTGTGTGTGTGTGTGTGTGTGTGTGTGTGTGTGTGTGTGTGTGTGTGTGTGTGTGTGTGTGTGTGTGTGTGTGTGTGTGTGTGTGTGTGTGTGTGTGTGTTTTAAGCACGCTTAAATTCGCAATTTTGATTCAATCTTGGCACAAAAATCGATTGTAGTATTTACTTGGACAAGTTCGTTAACCTGCAAAATTCGTTCAACAGTTTGAAAATGGCGAGCGTTTCAAATCTTCAAAAATTCGTAACGATTTTGTCTTACATTGTTTTGAAAATCCGATTTCGCCACCGTAATACCGTAATCAGCATTAAAAATTTCATAAAGTAGCATTTTGAATTTCCAAATATATATATATATATATATATATATATATAATTTGATAGCGGTCAGGATTCATTTTTGAATTTTCAATGAATGTATGTAAATTTTAACGACCCTTAAAAAATGACCTAAAGGTCAGGATCGGTGTTTATTTAAGGTAACGGGTCTGGACTTTACTATAATGACCAATTTAATAGTTTTTGTTAGTGGAAATTTCCTAATAATAAATAAATCGTTAAGTAATTGTGCGTCGATTATGACTTCTGGAAAATGTTTTGAGAGATTCAGTTCATATTAGCTATCGCGATCCTTATAAATCGTGAAGTTTTGGAAGTTACTGTACGAATAGTTTACAAAATGTCTGACATTCCTCAACTACCAGTAAACTAACCAACAGACATGTAAACAATTTACATCCAGCTACAAAGTAAAGAGGGGCTCGCGTTATTCAACAATTTACGTGGTAAGTATTTCTCGGCGAGTGTTTATTGCGAAAAAGGGGAATAGCCTCGCTGCAGGGCGCCAATTTGTTTAAGTTCTGTCACTGGCTGTCAACACCATTAGTGATTGTTTCCTTAGAGCAAAAAGTGTAAGGAGAAACTAAACAAACCTGCGAGGAGAGTGGGGGAGGTGATGTTTACATAATGTAGTGAGTGTCTGATCTGAAGGTAAGGTAAACAGTCAAATTAGATTGGAAAACAATCTCGACTTAACGCATCGCTCTGCGATCAAACAGGCTTCGTACATAACAGGAGACTAGAATAACTTTGATTCTGGAATATCATAACACTGGAAACTGGTAGAGTTAACTGAACTGTAAACTAAGAAGCATAACTGAAGAATATAATGAACTGATTAACTTACGAGGGTTGATCAAATATAAACGAGACTGATTTTTAAAAAAAATTATTGCTTACTTACAAATTATTCTTGATACAACTTATTTTTCTACATAGTCTCCCGCACGAGTAACACATTTTTCCCACCGGATTGGAAGTTTTTAATTCCATCTTCGTAAAAGTTCTCAGGCGTTCATTGAGCCATTGGAGCACGAAGGTCTCCACCGCAGAATCGTCTTCGAAACGCTGGCCTCCAAGCGCCTCTTTGAGTGGCCCAAACAGGTGATAGTCGCAGGGTGATAAGTCTGGACTGTATGGGGGATGTTCCATTGGTTCCCAGCCAATTTGATCGAGTTTAAGCCTCGTAGCGTTCGCCGAATGTGGTCGGGCATTATCGTGAAGAAGAATGACGTTTCTCGCCGGTTTTAGATTTCCTTTTCCTACGAAAAGACTGTTTTGCGGCCTCTAAAACATCGCAATAATATTGTGCATTTATTGTGCGTCGTTTATGGAGGAAATCGACGTGAAAGGCGCCTTGATTGTCGAAAAATACAGTGGCTATTATCTTCCCGGCCGACGATCGTGATTTGGCCTTCAGGTTTTCTACTGCTTCCCGTCCTTCGGCGAATTCCTTGTACCAAGCAAAAACGCGAGCTCTTGACAGGGTCCTGTCCCCGTATTGAGCCGTCAATCTACGAAAGATTTCAGTCGGATTGACCCCCTCCTTGGCCAAAAACTTAATAATAATTCTCTGCTCCACGGAAACGTGCACTTCACTCTCACTCATTGTATAGTTTCATACTGAAGGGTCCGAACGGAAATGTTGCCCGTCTACGCCCGTCCCAAACCTCCCAGGCTACCTGAAACCCCACCCTTTAGAGTTCAATGTCCAACGGAAAAGTTTTTAGAAAGTCAATCTCGTTTATATTTGATCAACCCTCGTATTACCACGACAGCCAATTTAACCGGTAACCGTAATTTACGAAAACTGTTACAATAAGCAACAACAGGCACGGTGGTGCAACTTTTATGGGTATTCCCACAGCAAGCGTCTTTTAAGAAAGGTCTCTCAAGGAGGACTCAGAGGGGCAGCAGATGTTTTGAGTAGAGCAAATTCAGGAAAATCATTACAGGACATTGTTGTCTGAGAGTGCCTATGAAGAGGATATGAATGTACCACGGAGAAACTTTATTGGAAATATTATGCTCTTTCTTCATACAGCGATCTTACCGTAAATCAGAGTCTGCCATCTTGAAACTGAAGTGAACGGGAATAATCTTACACATACAGCAAAATTACGAACATTCATCATCATTGAATCAGAGTCTGCCATCTTGAAACTGAAGTGAACGGGAATAATCTTACACATACAGCAAAATTACGAACATTCATCATCATTGAATCAGAGTCTGCCATCTTGAAACTGAAGTGAACGGGAATAATCTTACACATACAGCAAAATTACGAACATACATCATCATTGAATCAGAATCTGCCATCTTGAAACTGAAGTGAACGGGAATAATCTTACACATACAGCAAAATTACGAACATTCATCATCATTGAATCAGAGTCTGCCATCTTGAAACTGAAGTGAACGGGAATAATCTTACACATACAGCAAAATTACGAACATTCATCATCATTGAATCAGAGTCTGCCATCTTGAAACTGAAGTGAACGGGAATAATCTTACACATACAGCAAAATTACGAACATTCATCATCATTGAATCAGAGTCTGCCATCTTGAAACTGAAGTGAACGGGAATAATCTTACACATACAGCAAAATTACGAACATTCATCATCATTGAATCAGAGTCTGCCATCTTGAAACTGAAGTGAACGGGAATAATCTTACACATACAGCAAAATTACGAACATTCATCATCATTGAATCAGAGTCTGCCATCTTGAAACTGAAGTGAACGGGAATAATCTTACACATACAGCAAAATTACGAACATTCATCATCATTGAATCAGAGGCCGCCATCTTTAAACGGGAATTAAATAGGATAAAATGATAAAGTCATTTGGGCTTTATACAAGGTATATTTGTACTAAATTTCAAATCAATCGGTCAATGCGTTTGACAAAATCTGAGTTCACTCTATTGTAAATTACAGGCCGCTATCTTGAAACGGAAGTAAATGGGAGAAAATCTTACACTTACGTCGTTCGGGCTTTATACGTGGTACATCCGTATCAAATTCGAAAACAATCGGTCATCGCTTTTGGCCAAAACTGCGTAACAAATAAACCAAATTCCGAACGGTCGAGTTAAAATAGGGACCTCGTCTCGCTCGGTAAATAATTAGTCTTCCAAAATATAAGACAAGATCAAAATGGACCATTATGAAATTATTGTTAAACGAAAACATACAAAATTAATGATATATGCATACAACGCTTTTCTGGCCAAAATACCTCAACAAGGATTTAAGGATGGAATATTGTTTTATTTGGCGTGAAAGAAACAGAGAACTTGTGTTTGAACAATAATATTTTCTAAAGCAATTGTTGTTATGTGTTTAACATAATAGGGAAACAATAATAACCAACGACAATATAGCTAAATGGTACATAAAATTTGCACAAACTTTCTCACATTCAATCATATATATTTAATCCAGGTTGTGTCGTAATACCCTCAAAACAACCAGTTAGGGGAGTAATTGATAAAAACCGGAAACTCGGCATAACTTCTCAAAATCGGTCCATCCGATTTTGCGCAACAAAAGAAATTTTCTGTGCCAGAAAAAAATCAATAAAATAAACGGCGGTCTTCGTATTTTTCTATTTATACGATCCATACATTTTTTAAATTTCAAATTTGAAATATTGACTTGTCTATTAATAATCTTTATTATTCACGAAAATCCAAAACAATTTTCCGAAATTAAAGCAAATTTTCTGGTTTTTCCTCTTTTACTCCTAAAGCGACAAATTGTGGTGAACTAACTACAAATCTTGGATTGCATTTTAAGTTAAAATTTGATAAAAGTCATATTAACGATTTTAAGAAAATTTGATTTTCCAACTGCTTTCTGATCCCAAAATGCATAAACTTTCTAAGTAACCTACTTGATGTAGTTAAGCAAAAGTATGTACTTTGTGTAACATGTACTTGTGTAACAGAATGTAACACGTGCTAAACACATGTTTCTTGTATTTTCCAATTGCATCTAGGCTATGTTCTAACGGACCTGCATTTCATTCCGTGGCAGGTAATGCGATTATTCCAGTTGTACGCATTAATTAACTGTACCTCGCCCCCTACTTAACTGTTATAACATTTATCGTTAACTTTTATGTTAACTCCATTAATTCCACCTTTATGCGGCACACTTTATAACGCTGTTTGCATACATAAGTGATATTAGAGCAATTTCCATTCACTTCGGGAAGGACTCCTTCCCATTATCTACGACATACATGCTAGTACTGCATATATATGTATATACTGTATACAAGTAATTGATATGCACTGTAAATGTGTTTACTTTAGTCTTAATATTATGTAAATTGGGAATTTTACAGTGACATTTTCCTTTGTTAACAACTCTATTATTTATCCTACTGTTTTATCAGAACACTACAAATTTTATTAATGCTTTCTTTGTCATATATTAATAAAGTAGTGTTGTAATATTTATTTTACACGTTTTATTCAAGCAAAAACAGCTAGGCCTAAATGCTACCAAAAATTGACTTTGGAAAAGTTTAAATGTATCCATTACGTTCAAAATATCTTAAGAAAGGAGCATGGAGGCAGAGGAAACAGTTGCTCCCTAACCTGACCTAACCCTATCGGATCTACAAAACAAAGAACTGAAGCAGATTGTGGGACGCTAGGTGAATCGTCCAACCTGCAACGGAAATGATCGAACTTCTCCAGTAAGGTATGCCTACCTCAAATCAGATAGACATTTGTATACAAACATCTATCGGGGGCATAAAGCGAAAACCGAGAAGAAAAGAGGCAGTAGCAAAGGGGTTATTCCTTGGGAATCGGGTTACTTTTCACTGGGTTCCGAGGCACAAGGGGTTGAGGCTAATGAGGAGGCAAACGATTAGCCGGACTGCATCTGGGTGTATTAGACTCGAACCGGCTATAGGGATCTGTCTTTATTTGGCCTGATTAATAGTCGCATAAATAAGCAACAATAAGCAAGAAGGGACAAACTTCATGGGCATTCCCATAACAAGCGTCTTTTAAGGAAGGTCTCTCAAGGAGGACCCAGAGTGGCAGTAGATGTATTGAGTAGAGCACAATTCAAGAAAACCATTGGGATAATTACAGGACATTGTGGTTTGAGTGTGCACATGAACAGGATAGGAATGTCCCACAGAGGATCCGTGTGTAAGAAAGAACAGGGTACCATGTGTCATATAATGCAAGAAAACATGAGGCTCTTGCAGCAGGAGGCTAAAGGTTTCCATGACCCTGAGGACCTATATCAGGATAACCTAGTCAGTGGATTGCTGAAACGTACTAAGGGCACCAGTCTGCTGAACTAAAAATCAAGAGGTTTAGTTACACAGTCCATTGATCGCACACTATTTATTATCCTTTCCACTAGTACTATTCTATTATAAAGAACTTATAATTAAACTTAGTAACAGAAGACCTCTCGTGTATCAAACACTGGTTGTAAGAAACTAACCCTTAAAGATATTTATACTTAAGACAGTTGGTATAAATAAGGTGGAATATTTTTTGTATATTTCAACTTCTTTTTGAGTCTTGCCAACTAAGGTATCACTCACTAGAGCATTATCAAGGTCACTTAACAGACTGTCTTGACAAGTGAAACCTTGGGTGGCAAGACTCAAATAAAAAAGTTGTGTACAATCTTTAGAGGGTTGCTATAACAGGACTGACGGGAATGGTACTCTTGGACTGGAGGGTTGTCATCCATTAACATTATACCATGGAGAAACCGTGCGTAGGTTATTAAGAACGGAAAGGAAACTACAGTTCAAAAAATCTGGGTAGAGGGAAACTTTGCAAATCATGGGATGAGTTATGGGGCGTTGTGGTCTGAGTGTATGAATAAGA
This sequence comes from Callitettix versicolor, assembly GCA_022606455.1. Taxonomy (NCBI): domain Eukaryota; kingdom Metazoa; phylum Arthropoda; class Insecta; order Hemiptera; family Cercopidae; genus Callitettix; species Callitettix versicolor. The sequence continues at coordinate 74,318,010 of CM040189.1, forward strand.
TAAAAATTATTCACTAAGAAACCGTTTATAGGCTATGCATGAAGGAAAAGGAAACTGTAGTTCATGTAACTTACGATGGTGAACTCTTGCCAGCAGAAGGTAAAACGTGTTTGGATTCTAGGACCCTGAAGACCTAGCTGAATGAACTCGTCGTGGAGTGTTTACAGACTAGCTTGAGAGAACCAGTCTACTGAGTCCCTAGCGTCCAAGAGGATTGATTGCGCAATAATTCTTTGATCGTATGTCAGGGTTAACCGAACCTCATAACTTCAAATAATCAATCAATTTATGCTCAACCTCTCCGAAACGTTTGGTTTACGAATTGTCGACAAAAAAACTGAAACGTCGGAAATTTTTCTTTAAAAGTTGTTCATAAATGATTTATATTTTAGGTGAGTGTAACAACGAAGTGAAAAACGTCGACTCCTACGCCTGAAGTTCTTAAGTATTTAAATTATACATATGAGCTTGCATACAAATTGAAAGTATACGTAATTTTTTTTTAAGTCTGAAAATGAGTTTCAATAATAAATTTAAATTAAAAATGTTTTTCTATAAAAGCAGATCGAATAATAAAGATGAGTTTTCACTGCACACAACAATCAAATTTCATAAACAAAATTGCACACAAGTTCTCGGAGGCTTTGTTTTGCCGTAAAATGTTGCCGTAAATTTAGTTACTTTATGCATTTTTTTATAAAACATAAAAATGAAAACCTTATCGAACAGAATTTCATGTGAGTTAATAAATATTTATGTATTTCTCTGACAGCGAATTCTGTTTCAGAAAATTTAATTTACAAAATCATGTTCCGTATAAACAGTCTTGAAGCGTGAAATGCTGTCCAATTTATTTTTTATTGGAGACAGCTTACGCAGAGATAAAAAAATATCAATAACTTTACATACTATGATCACCAATTGATAACCAGATTTTAATGTTTGGTAAAATAATGGTTTAGTTAATCATTGAACATGTCATGATGATCATTTCGATAAAACGATTTAAACTTGGCACACAAATTAGTGTTGATAATAGTTTCTCTTATTTTTATTAATGTCATTATTTTTCTATAGTGTCAGTACTATTAATCGGATAAAATCCCCTTTTAAGGATCCAATGCGTTAGGGGCAAATATTTTTGAATTATTTGATGAAACGTTGACCATATATTATGTTCAAATATTTGCCAAAGTTGTATCAAAGAAAACATATCACAGTCGTCAAGTTTCTTTGATCAGCTGCGTTATTAACTAGATTTATTTTGTGGTTATGTTTACTCAAGTGAAATAGCTATAATGGATTGAATAATGTAGACTTGTATTAAGATACGTATTAAGCACGTATCTTGCTATGGTGCTACTAAATAAAAAGAGAGGAAAACGGAAAAAAACTAGTTTTTGGGTCCGACCATGGATATAAAGGAGACAAATACTAGGTATAAATGCCACTATTATTGAAGAATTGCATTTGGAAAAATCGTGATTCAAATTGCCGGTTTTTATGAATGAGTTTATTTTAATACTTGGTTGTTGTAAGAGTTATTGTGAATATTCCACAAACATTCTTCTTTTTCATATTGTAGAATTAACCTTTTTGTTGCTTCAAAAGTCCATGACAATTTCACCATCGTTTTAAATAGCATGCAACGATAGGAACGGAAAGAATGAACACAAACAAGAATGAAAAAAATGATTTTACACCTACATATTTTGAGAACCTTTGTGAAAGATAACAACATGTCAAGGACTCATCAGAGTTTGATAAAAGAGTTAGTTCATCCAAGAACCGTCAAATTTATTTCATCAAAGATCTTTGATCAAAGAAATCTGATGCTTCTTTGATAGTGTAACATGCCCATTACTATTGGAAACTCTGTTAAAATATTTGTAATATTAAAAAAAATATTACAGCCTCAAAATGGACTGTAAATTGTAAAAGTATGTCTTTTAAAGGAAGTCACTAAAAGATATAGGATAAGGAACAATGATTTTATAAAAAGTTTGAAAGTCAGGATCATTTGAATGGACGAGAAATTATTAAAAATCATGAAAATAATCGCACCACGCAGCTGTCTCCCTGACGTGATAGAAGGAAATTTACAAAAAGTGTCTACGATACCTCACAATTTTTTTGTATACCATCAAAATCAGGGTTAAAATGTGCATAAATTAGAATTTAAAATTTTAAAATTACTTACAAAATACGAAAATAAAACCACGAGCTCTGTTAGATTAATTTTCACTGGAGTTTAAAAAAAGTAAAGTTGTACTTCGTGCACAACTTTTTTCGTGCACATGGCTGATTTTCAAAAAGTGTAAGATGAAAAAGTTTAGATTTTTTCAAGATTTGGAATGACCGCCATTTTGAAGAGGTTAAACAGATTTTATTGCATAACGTTATGCAATACCAAAATCGATTATTGTTCCAAGTTTGACCAGTACACAAAAGTACAAAAGGAATATAGTATGGTAGATAAGGAGAAAGTCAGGATTGAATTGAAAGAAGTTGTGCCAAACTTCATGTAGGGAAAACGTTAAAAAAAGATAAATGAATATGTAAATATTTAGAAGTAAAACCATTAATAAAGTAGCCTATACGGGGAGAGATTATTGGTTTTATGTTCTTGTCAGTTATAATACTATCTCGGGCAGCATAAAAGGAATAATTTGGTGTTTACGGTGTAATAGCGTTTAACACACAAGTCAGGCAGTGTTATGAAGTAGGCCTACTTTCACGTGTAGACTTCCCAGTGTCTGGATTTAACAACGTCTTAGTTTCCTTAAAAACAAGTCCTTATCATATTACGTAGCACAACAAGTCCTTATCATATTACGTAGCACATTCATATATTATATAAAAATAAAAGACGGATAAACAATGCACAAACGTTTTCACATTCAACTTGATTATTGAAAAGAGATTCAAATGGAGCACCTAAACAAAAATATAGGCTAATTGTTTCTGTTTATCAAAAAATCTCAGTCCAGAAGTTGATTTTACCCAAAAATATCCGTTCGTGTTTTGCAGTGGTGACAATAAAAATTTTTTAAAAACTGTTTTACTCGTCACAACAAGTGTAAAATCTGCCCAAATTGACATTTACAAATTTAAAATTTTATTGAAAATACGAAAATAATCATTGATCGCCACATGTATACACATAGTGGTCAAAGTTCATTTTTAAATTTATAATAAAGTTTCAAATATATATATATATATATATATATATATATATATAAAAGTAGTAATTTAAAAAATTCCAACAACGTTTACGATTCGAGTATAAATCCAAAAAAACAAAAAAACAAAAATTTGTGGTTAATGAACATTTCAGTTTCTTTACTCACAAACCGTGAATTTATTTTACTAAAAATTCGGTAAACTTAATATTAGTTGTAAATCAACATAAATAAATAAAGTTTTAACAAAATTCCATTAACGGATTTAAAGAAACTTGGCAATTATTTTGGTTTTTCATTAGCTCCTGAATGGAAAGATTTTCTGGGATAACACATGAATCAGACTTTTTTTTACTTAACGTCCATACTTTATGCCAGACTAATGAGGACGAGGGATCAGCGTTGACGGCAAGGGAAAGCAACTGAGTAACTGCGGCGAGAACTAAGAACTTAAGGTGCGCAGTTCGTAGACGCAGAAGATGACCGGTGCTTTAGTCACATCGACCACCAAGCCCCGCCCAAAGTAATAGAAACGAATTTTCAAAAGTAGCCTAACAGTGCCAAATAATTTTTTTACCCTAAAATTGTTTTTGAAAATGCAATTTAACTATCATAAGTAGTGTTTAAACCTGTACAATTAACCGTTTTTTATAAATATCTCAAATAAATTTACTAAAATTTTAACGCTAATTACGATTATGAAATTATTTTCAAAAAAGCAAAAGGTACTTGTGATTGTTTTAAGATTTAGAAAGATTGTCATTTTTAAACGGTTGAATGTACTAAATGTGCAATCGTATGAAATTATTAACAATAAAAGTGTAGTTTAATTGTAAGACTTCTTGGTTCCTCCTCTGGGCTAAGGAACCACTAGCTCCCATTGTCGCATGGAAATACACTAATTACAGTTTTTTCTACTAAGAAAAGCAGCAATGAAAATTTTCTTAATGTTTTGTAAAACAAAAAAAAAAAAAAAAAAAACAATAAACAAAATTGTGAAGATATATCTTGAAAGCTTTTTAAATTAAAGGCTCATGCTACGTCGGGGACGAATTAAACAAAAACCTGGCCCAATTAACGCAAAGTATTCTAAATGTAAACATCAGCGGCCGGCCGAGAAACTTTGCAAACTTTTTAATTAACATTATTGTATTTTAATTAAATGAGCAAACATTTCGAAAATAATATGAACATGTTTTCTTTAATAACTTTTGTAAGTTGTAATAAAATGTTGTTGGACACAAATGCGACTGTTAAATTAAAAAAAGAAACTAGAATCTTGCTACACAGAATTTTAAACTTTTGCTATTGCAGTGATATTAGTTGAAAAATAATAACTATTGCAAAAACCATGAACAAAATCTCTTCCGTTGAGCTAAATTTCTTAAAGATCCTACTGTCCAAAAATTTCATCAGTTCAAGAGCCATCGACAAAAAAACAATACCCATCGTTTTCAATTTTTCACCCGAATTTTCATTAATTTTAATTTAAAATTTGGGTTCTACATCGGTTTGGAGTAAATTTGAAAATCTAAGCCTATGTTTCTGTTTTGATTCATAGGTAAAGATGAATTTAATAATAGCAAATTATTTTAGTTAATTTATAAAGTTTTTTTACGTAAAATTAACTTGAAAATGATATTTTTAAATGTTAAAAACTATTTCGATTCAAGATATGATGAAAAATTAAACTTGACACAAGTGTCCAACTTAATTGAATTTGGTGAATTCCTTATTTAGTTACCAAAGATGTGCAGACATACAGACAGACATGTTAAAACCACTTTTTGGGATTCAAAAAACCTGAAAACGCGATCGATCTTTTAACCAAAATTTTGTACATTATAGGCCGTCATAAAGTCAGAAAGTAAACATTATACAAATTGAATTATTACGACGAAAAAAAATTAAAACTACAATAAAAACAATATGTGTTCACCAATTTTTCAATATATTTACTTTTTAGATATATGTTGCAAGGTCGTTGTTTTCGAAATGACGGTTGTAATTTTTCCTTTAAATTATACATTTTTCTCTTGCTTTTTTTTGTTGAAATTCTAAGGAAATTATATATGGCCTAAAATCTGAATACGTTAACCTTTTAAATTTTATTATTTACACACAAATTAATTTGACAATTGCCATGGTTCGTATTCGTTTTGGAACAGTAATATTTTCGTTTACGAGCAGTGCTGATAATTTATGGAAATTCCCTTCTGTCACGTCAACGAAACAGCTGCGTGCCGCGATTGCTAAATTTTGGTTAGTGAGGGAAACGATTTACCCAATTTTACAGCATATTTTAACTTTATTTCGCCCTTACAATGACAAATGTGGAAAAAATAGTCACTTGACATATGGATTTTTATTTATTAGTATGATATATTTATACTTTGAATGTTGTATTTGTTAATCTGATTTTATAATAAAATAATATTTTTTTAATTTTATCAGTAACGATAATAAAAAAAATTAAGTTATCATGAGAAATTAAATCATTCGATTTTCTTGAATCTAACCGTTACCAGATCCCTTGATTCTTTTTTAGTGTTTTTTTAAATAGATCTCTCTCTCTCTCTCTCTCTCTCTGCGCGCGTGCTTGTGTGCGTGGAATGCAGATCTGATTTTTCAATATCTCAGGAACATCTTTTAATTAAAAAGTTTGTTAAGTACTTTTGTAGGTAATAAAAAATCAAAAACATTTAAGATAGGTTTGAATGATTTTGACGAAAATTGGCTTAACGTTTTTTTTAAGTACCCAAACAAAATGTACGAATCGTTATCGTTACTCTCCCTCCAAAGCAATTGGGTTATCGATTTATTAAAATAAAATAAAAATCAACAGTGTTTAAAAATCGGTTATTATCAAAATCGGTGTTGGTCACAAGTGAAGAATCGTAACTCAGGTCGGTAACAATACTGAAAAAAACTAATTTCTGTTATTCAACCAAAAATAAAAATCATGTATTATGTTTTCTATTCCTTTTTGGTTGGAAAAACCACAAATTAACATAGGTAGTTTTTAATAACATAACCTAAAACTTATTATAACATACCATCTGTTCAATGAAATCAGCTGATCGTTACGAATGAATATAAAACAACTGATCTTTCACAATAATTAATATAAATTTGTGCACTCGCACATGGCAACACGTAAAACCAAACACTACAACTAGCCCTAAAACAAGATACATGTTAAAAATACATTTTATAATTAAATTAGTAAAAAAAACACACAATCTTTTTCTGGTCTGTTTGTTTTGTATTTTTTCAAGAGTTGTAAATTTGACACACTGAAGAATTACCTTCTTATATGACCAAACTAAAGCAAAATCTAATTATAGTAAAATAGGCCAGTTTTTAGTTTTTCCCTGCAGCTTTCGAGTCAGATTCTTTGTGCATATAATTCAAAGCGTACAAAATACATGTAATGTTTATGAATAAGTTTATTTCACGTCAATAATTTTCCTACGTTTGTGAATGCCACGTTTCACAATTTTCCGGCATACCGTACCAACGCATTATAGACGTTTATCACGAACACAACTACTAAAAACAGTAGTGAAGAGTAGAGTACACAACCAGAAATGCTGAGCAAATAAAACGAAACTTAGGAAAACATAATAGTAAACCAATAGAATGAAGTGGATATACACTGAAGAACTTTGTCCAAACACTTTACGAGAAGCGAATAAAGGGATCAAAATGGTGTGTGTGTGTGTGTGTGTGTGTGTGTGTGTGTGTGTGTGTGTGTGTGTGTGTGTGTGTGTGTGTGTGTGTGTGTGTGTGTGTGTGTGTGTGTGTGTGTGTGTGTGTGTGTGTGTGATATATATAATTTAAATTATAAATTTATTGTAAATTATATATATATATATATATATATATATATATATATATACTGCGTGTATATAAATATAATATATATATATATATATATATATATATATATATATATATATATATATATATATATATATATATAGTCTGCGGGGATGCAGACTAGCTGCACCTATTGAGAGGATTTAGACGTCCCTCGCGGTATCCGAGTCTAACACACACTTACACTTACAACACTACACTTTAACGACTTTAACACTTTAAATTCACACTTTCATTTAGGGCGGCGATAATAACCTTAATGTGCTTATCGCCTTTATATATATATATATATATATATATATATATATATATATAATATACTATTTTTTATAAGTATCAGTTTCACTTATCACTTAAAACATTGTATGATAATGAAGGTTTGAAGGGTTAATATTTTGAAAGAATGACATTTTGAAATAGAATATCAAATTATAATAACGAATAATAAAATAATCGAAAATAATAAAGTTTCTAAATGTTCATTTTGTCATGTTTTTCAGTGTTAGTAATGTTTGCCTGCAGCGAAATGTTTGGTATACAGCAATCAAATAATTTCTATAGAAATACTTTTTGTCGGAGTTATAAATGTTTGGATGTATTTGTTCTACTCAAAACTAAAAACAGAACAAACAGTAAAATTTAATTGAAAATATTCGTTTAAATAAATATGTATTTCAGTTATTCAATACAGGTCCGACAAAATTCGGTTTTTTACAATGAAATTTTACTTTTTGTACGGTATGTTATTAAAAATTATATTTTTTTGTAATTATGTGTGTGGGGGGAGGGGAGATTAGCACTTCGAAATTCTGGTCCGGTTACAAACTTAGCACAAAAAAGTGATCCTGTCAATAACTTGGACAAGTTAGTTACTCAACGTTCTATTTTAACTGATAAAAAAGGGTAAAAATAACCTAAAAATTTAACAAATTTTCTAACTTACACTTCTTTGAAAAGTTTCAAAATCACAAGAGACGAAATTGTAGTTTTTTGTAAACGTCCCGGACAAACGCTCGTGGTTCACATTAGTGTTGTAATTATCAAATACAGAAACGTCCGCACATAAACATTTTGGTTTATTAAATTTTGCCGTTTCTTGGAAATTTGTTTCCATCACGTAATCCAGTTAACTTAGTGCTCAATGTAACTGTTAAAAAACCTGTGTATAATATGATGATATATGTATGATGTAAGCTAGTCCTTGAGCATTATATATTTTTAATTATTTATTGGTGGAGTTATGCTTACGTATACAATACGTAATGTTGGTTACGTATGCAACATGAGTTATGCTTACGTATACATGTTGCTGACGTTTACAATGACTGACAGAACTGTCACTCATTTGGTTGCCTCTCCACCCTTAGAATCCATTTTCAAGATGTGTTCATGAAAAAATATATGACACTCGTTACATGTTACAAGTAACTGTTTTTTTAAAATACCTCGAATCATTATCGACAAAACGTATTCTTTGCGTTTTTATCTGATTACTTACAAAAAATATATACACATATCAAAGATAAATGTCCCCAAATTGAAAATTCGATAAGCGATGTTTTCAAGTAAAGTAGTACACTTCAACGTGTTACAATAGGTGATAGTTTCTTTGCATACAGAGATCCGCTTTTATCTCAGCCATAACACATTGAAAGTAATCGACATCCTTTGCTTGCTTTATCTACAGATGTTGCGCTTGTACAGCATCCACCTGCTTTCATATCTCATATGTGCAAGGAACGCTTTCAGTTGTTACCTACACTATGCATGCAACTGCCATATTGGTTCAAATATTGAACAAACACCCCTAATTAAATTAAATTGTACGCAAAATTCCCAATAGAAAATGAGCTATTTGAGTAGCCACCATGAAATGAGCACCAATTCTGGTCACTAGAATATTTTGTCAGGATTCGTTAAGTTTGTATATTCTTACTAGCTGTATACGTAATATTGCTTTTATTTGTTTCAAACTTAGTGAAAGAAATTGATTTTGGTAATAGACTGAACAAATTCGGACCTATCAAAATCCCGTACATTAAATAATAAATAAATGAGTACATTCGACATTTGCATTTTTTCATAATTTATTTTTTACTTTTTTAAAATTAAGCTGTTTTATGTCTTTTTACACTCTATGCATAAAAAATAAAATATATATATATATATATATATATATATATATATATATATATATATATAATGAACCTAAAATCAAAATACAACATTATTGATGTATTATTTATTTTTTATTGTTGTATTGACCACCAAGTATCGTGGTCAGAAATTTGTTAGTTATATTATAATTCTCTTACATTATTAATTTAGTGTACGCCTACGGAGTTTAGTTAAGAATTTTTACATCACCGAAATCAAATTAGGCGATTTTGAAAAATTATACAAATTTTCAAAATACAGTAATACCAAATAAGTTTTTAGTTGTACTTCTTTCAAAACTTTTAAATTGGTTTAATTAATGAATTTTCATTCGAAAGTGTGGTGCGCGCGCGCGTGTGTGTAAATTTGTATGTGGGCTTAAGTAGTGTTCGTTGTTTTGGATCGACTGATTTGAACTACGCATAAAAATCGATTGTAATAATAATTTGTACATTTTGTTAATTAAAAAAATCATTACAACGACTTCGATATGACGACCATTTCAAATCATTTTATCTTAACATTTACGCGGATTATAACGCCGATTACGATGGTGAAATCTTATTTTTGAAAACTTGTAAAACAAAAAACAAACTTTTTTTTTGGAAATTCATTCAAGTTACGTTAGAGGTACTTTTGTGAGCCGCTGCGATATTATTGGAAAATTACTTTTCTATATTGATAATAACCTATAAAAATAGAATTTATTCAATTCAAACTATTAGTTCACACTCTCCCTATATATATCTTGTTAAAATTTTCAGTCGTTAATAAAATACTTTCTATTCATCCACTCAAGTTCAAATAAATTTTTTTAAACTTGTAGTGGATGACCTTTTATGTTAATACAGTTTTTCTAAATATGAATTCGTTAATTAAACTTAATAAATTAATTTTAGTTTTATATGTGAGAAAAAATTTCTCTTATATAAAATAAATAGCAGGCTATAAATTTTGGAATAAATTATTGACCTAAGTAGGTACTGATTTTAAAAAAATGTTTTTTTATATTACTTGTATTAGGATATTATTCTTATACAACGTGTCAACTTATTTCATCTACAAAGAATTTAATATGTTAATATTTGGTCTTTATTTTTAAAAAATGTTTGCGACAAAATAAACATTCTATATTTGTTTATTATTGCAAAATTAAACTTGTTGCTTTTTTAACAATTTCTCTTTGTGTGCAACGTTCATAAAACATAACCATATACGAATTTTAATTTCGTCTGAAGCTTTTATCAAAATAAATACACGGTTCAACGGTTTGTTTGCAATTGACGTATTCCGTTAAAACAAACCTGGACTAATTTGATAATTGAATTATTTTTCAAACACTGCCGAACACAGCAAATCAAAATTCCTCTTAAACTAGATCCTTATAGTGTAATAAATTTTATAATACACAAAAATGTTTACACTACAAAATATTCCTTACTTTTAATTTTTTTAAACCTTATTATTTTTTGGATATTCGCTTCCATCACGTCAGCGAGACAAATGCGAGTCACGCTTATTACTTCGGCACTCATATGCGCATAGGAAATTGTTTTTTTCTTCTAACATTCTCACAAAAGAAATTTGGTACGCTATATGATACCCATGTGGTATATCTACACCCTACACGGATGGTATACACCATTAGGTAACCTTTATGTGAAACGAAATCAATCTTGAAATTTTGATGAATGTTACCAGTTTTACCACTGTTTATTTTTACAACGATGGATTGGAAGGGCCTGGGTAGTACCATGACCGCCAAGGAATCGAAGACTGACTCAACTGGACGTTTTCTGAGGTCATATCAAAAACAATAATGTACATTCATAAGTCAGGCACTTGGTTTACTTAAGACAAAAAATAAAGAAGCGTCATTAAAAATATTCCTCTACAAATTCTTAGCAATGTTGTTGTTCTTCAAGAGCAAATTTTCCAATTTCTGTAATAAACAGTAAACAAACAAACAAAACGATAAAACAGACTCAAATGCGCAGTTTTACACTTCGAAATATTTATGTGTGGATCAATCAAGAGCATTTTAAAAGCTAAATTGGAATTATTATACAATTTTAAAATAGTCTCGAATAGTTTTTTTAATATATTAAAATTGTTTTACTTTCTCATCGTAAAAAATATTTTAAAAAATGGCGATCGTAAATAAAAATGATCTTGAGATTTTGATGAATCTAACCGTTTTTACGTCAATCAGCTTCCAAAAAAGTGATTGTTAGGTTGGACGGCCATCAAAAGTGGAGCGGAATGAAGATGAACGGCAACCTACTGTAATGGATTCTATGAAACTACCACGTTTAAAAACCGTAACCTAGGCAACAGTAACCCAGGTAACGATAAATAATAAGTTTTAGGGCGTGGTAGGAAAACAGAGTCAGCTTCAAAACCGACCTAGACAGAGTTGAAGCTACGCGGAGCGAACAACGCCGTTTAAGCTCCGTTATAGCCTATCAGTCGCTGCACTTACATTAAAAACAACAGGCAGGTTTTGAAGCGATGGGGTCATATGACCAAAAGATCAAACAACCAAATGTTCATTTGACTAAATTTATTTTAATATTTTGGCTCAATGAACTTTTGGTCATATGAACCGTGTTTTTAACAGACTGCATCATAGGACCAAAAGTTAATTCGACCAAATACGCCTGAGAAGCATCCACACTGTACAACATTGTAGGTCTAGAGTCTCTAATGTTATGTATATAAAACAAGTTCAATAATGCGTATTTAAATTTTAGTAATTAGCGCCACTATAGTACTGTAAACACTAAAAAATATAGTGATATTTGGGCTGGGTATGTAGTATAATGGCATGTATTATTATATTTAAATATTTAGTGTTGAAACTTATCTAAAATAATAAAAAAATCAATCTTGTAGAAAGTATTGACAATTTATTGACAACTTTAAACACTAAACAATATAATTATTTTTGGGCTGGATATGTAGTGTAATTTATATGTATAAAAATTTAAATAAGAATTATTGAACTTGTTTTATATACGTAATATTAAAGAATCCTTCTGCACTATTAATGTAAATTATACTGTTGTTATAGCTTCCCGGGCGTATTTGGTCGAATGAACGCTTTGGTCATATGATCCACTCTGTTAAAAGCACGGTTCATATGACCAAAAGTTCATTGGGCCAAAATATTACAATATAATTTGGTCGAATGAACCTTTGGTTCTGTGATTTTTTGGTCGTATGAGCTCTTCCCGTTTTGAAAGCGCAGGCCACTCCGCTCAGCGCAATTCGCTCTGCAATTAGTGGAATTACTTTTGGATGTATGTTCCATCTCTGTGTCTATACACATTACCGGATAATAAACTCACCGATTTTGATTAAATTCAGATCGCGTGTTTGATTTATCCACATTATCGAATATTTTAATTAATTGAAAAATCTTTTGATGCCCGTTTTGATAAGAACAAAACTGTTAAAGTTGAACTTTATCATTATTATTTGCTTAAATAATGTAATTCATATAAATACTCAAACAAAAATTATGGTAAATAAATTCCCAAAACAAATCAGGTAAACTTTTCGAGATATTTTTGCGAGATTTTGTTAAGTTTTCGTAACTCAGATCAGGGTATCAACTTTTAAATAAATTTATGTTTCGGGACTTAAAAAATGAAATAAATAACCTTCTCATCCGTGAGTTTATTTTTTCGATTCATTCAATTCACGAACCGTAAATTTCCCTTGTTTAAAAAATTGTTGCAGTTTCTAGTTATGTATAACAAAAATTTAAGCAAAATCTGACAAACCGATATTGAAAATTTAGATCGATATTCCGGTTTTTTGTCTGTAGTTCTGTGCTAATAATGAAATATGAGAAGGCATTTGTATTTTTTTCACGCTATTTATTTTCATAATTATGTGTTTTCAACAAATAGGCTACTGCGATGGAAACGTAGTCATACTTTTTAATATTCCACACAAATCACCCAGACAAACTTTAGACTTAGAGGAAATACAGTTACACGCTAATGTTGAATTATCAGACAAACAATACAACAAAGTTCGTAAATACAGGAAGTTCGAAACAAAGCTGAACTTGTTGCAGTCATTTGATAAAGTAGCATTGTAGAGCTGTTGCAGTGGTTAGCATAGTTAAAACCAGAAATAACACGAAATGAAAACATTACGGGAGGCATTATTTTAAATAATTGTAGCATTTAACTAACTCGTGATGTTTAATTATATACATAAAATTATGAACTATAATCGTAAGTGTATTGTAATTTACAAAAATCAGGGCTGTATCTCCCATTAGCCTAAGTAGACCCGGACCTAAATCCACAAATTTTGGGCAAAAAGTAGCGGCGCCAAAAATTAAAAAAACGAGTTTTAAGAAATTAAAAAAAAATTGGAAAAATTAATAGAAATAGTAACAAAAATTTATTTAAAAATTCAATAAATCAGAAAACGATAAATACAGAGTGGTTCACGGGAAACGGACATTTTTGAATCGCGTTGTACTCGACGAGTGGTGGAGGGGGAGACCTGCGGTGGACATCATTCAACTCTCCCCATTTCATGCCATTTAGTCGCCATTATGCCACTGTGGACGAAAGATCATCGTGTGTTTGCGTACGATACCTTTGTAAAAAGTGGTGAGTCAGTGGTTAAAACTCATTGATACTTCAGGCGTCACTTTCATATCGGGCGCCATGGTGAAATACCGAGTCCATTTTACCATTTTAAGGTGGGTAATGTATTTAGACCTAAGGGATCTGTTATGAAAACAAAGCCACCCGGCCCCATTCACTCGGCACGCTGACCACAAAACGTGGATGGAGTGATTGAGCACAGTCCCGGCCGTTCTGCTAGGCGTCACGCTACGGAACTTGGACTAAGAGAACAGTAAAGCGTATCTTACTTGAAGGTTTAGGGCTACACCCATATAAAATTATGATTGTACAGGAGTTAAATGCTGCAGATCACCAACAACGCCTCAAGTTTGCTGAGACAATGTTAAACATGTTTGAAGAGAATGAGGAATTGACAATTTTGATAAGGGATGAAGCTCATTTCCATTTGAATGGGTTTGTTAATAAGCAGAACTACCGTTATTGGGCTTTGGAAAATCCACGTGTGTTACAGCAGAGACCATTGCACAGTCCAAAAGTGACTGTTTGGTGCGCTGTAGGAAAGTGTGGGATTTTCGGAGCGTTTTTCTTTGAAGAGAATGAAATTACTGTGACTGTGATTTCTAATCGATATGTGAATATAATAACAGACTTTTTTGGGACAGAACTTGAAAGACAGGAAATCAACATGGATTGATGGTTACATATGGTTACTGCTCATAAGGCCTGAGCTTCTATGGTTGCAGTTTGAGCGTTGTTCCCTGAGCGAGTGATCTCACGGTTTGGTGATGTTGCGTGGCCTCCGCGCTCACTCAACCTATCCATGTGTGATTTCTTCCTGTGGGGTTAGTTTAGGGCACATGTTTACAAAGAAAAACCATGTACTCTGGAAGAAGAGAAGGTTGCAATAAGTAACCAAACTGAACTAATCAACGAACAATTATTGGGCAGAGTGGAAGCAAATTTTCGAGAAAGACTGGAGATGTGTGTTCGTCACAATGGCCGTCATATGGGTGATGTAATTTTTAAAAATTGAAGTAATATAATTTTTCTCTTGAATAGCATAACGTTATCTTCATTTCTGCATAAATAAAAATTATCTGTGTTTAGAAATAACGGAGCAGTGATTTTTTCAAAACCATCCGTTTCCCGTGGACCACCTGTTTCATTTAAGTGGAAGTACCTAAGCGTCAAGATTTCAACCCTAGAACGAGTGAAAAACTACCTGAGGAATTCTATGTGGACAGTGTTTTGTCGTAATAGTCATTGAAAATAACAATATATTTTATTTCATTGAGTCCGGAATGTAACGACGTACGAGTCGCGCGTGTCGCTTGGCCAAGCCGAATTTCATCGTAAATATTTTAATCGGGTAATTGTGCTCAGTGTTTGTGATGTATGTTTTTAATGTTTTGTTTGACTTTGTGATGACCTCGACAGAGGGATTTAACATTTTGTATCACGGCCTGAAGACGAAACGATAGAGTTTCGAAACCGCGGTAGCCTTTTCGAGGTGAGTGGATAGACCACTGACGAGAAGAACAGATCTTAATCTTAATTACGAAAATAACAACATTGTCATTGGACTACAAAGAGATTATTTAAAAATTTTCAAAAATGAGACGGGCAAAAATTGTAAATTGTAATTAAGTCTCAATACACCAATGTTTTATTACAAACTCAATCAAGTACTGTCTTGAATAAACGATGTTTTGTATTTGAACTAACAGTATAATTTTAGGATCACGTTATTAATTTGACAATGTGTTTTTTCATTACATTCTCAATTTATGACCTTTTTAAATAATTATGCGCTTATATTGGGTACTGATATGAATACAAAGACAAGTTAAAATAGTCGAAATGAAGGTGCCTACGAAGGGAGGGGGCGCCGATGGTCAAAGAGCCTACAGTCGCTGAGCACCAAAATGTGGTCCTGACAAAAATGCAACAATAGTCAGGATTTATTTTAGTTTTACTTTCAAAACCATAAATTTTTAATCCAAATTTCTGTTAGCTGATCATACAGAATGTAAAAGAAGTAAAGTAGGTATTCAGAAATTTATTTTTATATTCGACAAGTTTTACTGCCTGCAGAAAATTAAAAAAAACAAATTCAAACTTCCAGGATAAAACAGTTGTATGTGCTGCACTCTGAGGTGAAACTAATAAATTCTTTTTGGTTAAGGAACGTATGTTTACGATCAAGTAAAATTTTCATTGAGGCGCAGAAAAGATAATCTGCCTGGTGACATATTTAGGCATAAACACCTATTATTTAAAAAAGATATTAAACAAATCCGTCAGATAAAGCAGCTGGAATGAAGTAAAGTAAGAATTTGTGTTACACCCTTTACACCGAAACGCATTTGCAGAAAATTGAAAAGATTAAGTAAGATAGAGAGCGAAACTAGCCGTTTAATTATAGAAGAAGGAAAGTGAAAACCATTAAGAACAAAGACGCCTTTCCGTCCTTTATTTTCATAGAAGTTTTCTAAATTGCCAAGTTTACTCTGCAGAACTGTGAATGGAAATTAGAAGAGAACAGCGTATTGTTAGTAACCATTGTAGTTTAACAAAAGTGCTTCTAGTTTCTTTGCACAAAACTGGATGATTACGAGGCTTTGCCGGGAAAATTATTTATTCCAATTTCCTATTCGTTGTCAAAAAGTTTTATTGTGCAATAAATTATCCTAATGACAAATCCTTAGGATTTGAGAAGAAATGAGCATCATTATTCTTTTCTTCGACTCCAAAAATTATGAGTGTGATACTCAGTTTGGTGAATAATTACTTGTAACCACTCACCCTTACTTTTTTCTCCGTTCCTTGTATTGTCGTACACCTAGGGTGTTACCTACACAATATTCGCTCTTATCAAAGTAACATATGTACCAAGTTTAGTTGAAATCGGTTCAGACGTTGCTGAGATATTGTGGAACACACAAGTTATATTTAGTTCATTCTGATATGGATTATATTACTTGTAGCCTTACAGTATAAGTATTACTATTTAGTGTAAAAGTACTAGGCTCGCTGCTGGTGGCACCTTGTGGCAGAGTGTTCAACTACAGTGAAATAGATAATAGTACTGTCTATTTTCTCAAACGTCTCCACCCTCTGTTCTTGCAGCTTGCAGCGTTCGTAGCGGCAAGTAGTTCAATTACTTGGATTGTAGGCGCTAATATCTAACACGCTTGTTATAATGGTGGCTGTACTTCTAGTCAGTTTATATTCAATGGTTATTTACTTATAATAAACACTAAAGAACAAAAATTTGTTAAAGTGAAATCAAATTAAGCAGTTTTAAACTTTCAAACCATATGTGTTGATGTAAATTGTTGGAAATATTTATTTGTTTTTAAGTTGTATAAATATTACTACAGTAGAATTGTTCCACTTAAACAAGTATAAAACCATAAATAAGCTCCTATATTTATTGTTTAGAACTTTTCTAACTGTGTTAAAGAACAGCTGTAACGTTCTTGCATAATAAATACAATAAAGCTTCAACTACGTGTAAAGCACATTGCTACGTCTTTAATATTTTCTCGGTTTTTCAAAGTAACAGAAACTTTGTTTCAAAAAACTAGAGCAGTCTACTTCTGTTTTTCAAATATTTGTCCAAATTATAAAGTGAAAAGGCAATGAGTTTTAATAATTATTTCTTATTAAAATTTGTTTAAACAAATCGTTTTCAAAAAACTCTTTCAAATTATTTACAAGCGAAACACTTTTATTGTAGTCACGCTAATTTATAATTTAAAACCTGTTTGAAACTAAGTATTGAGCACATTATATACGTTTAGTTTTAATGAAAGGTAATCAAAGAGTTGAACATAAATAGAGGTAATGTAAATAAGTAATTTACTGAAAAGGTAAAAAGTTAAATTGAGTACTTCAAAAGTAAATTGATCATTACTTCTTCTCGTGTATATATATATATATATATATATATATATATATATATATATATATATATATGCGTGTGTGTGTGTGTGTGTGTGTGTGTGTGTGTGTGTGTGTGTGTGTGTGTGTGTGTGTGTGTGTGTGTGTGTGTGTGTGTGTGTATGTGTGTATGTGTGTGTGTGTGTGTGTGTGTGTGTGTGTGTGTGTGTGTGTGTGTGTGTGTGTGTGTGTGTGTGTGTGTGTGTGTGTGTGTGTGTGTGCGCGCGCGCGCGCGCGTGCGTGCGTGTATTGAAACGCTCTTATTCTTACAAGCCTAATACCATTCACTAACTCTTCACGGTTTCTCAAAACCACTGAAAGGATTTCAATGAAATTTGGCAGGCACAGATTCCTCTCATGGTCTAGACGCTCGCTAAGAAACGGTTTTGAAAAATTAACCCCTTAAAATTTTAAATTGGGAAAAAGTAACTTTACATTTTATCTTTGTATCTCCGGATCCAAAACATACAGTGACTTGAAATTTCTATTTATGTTTATTTTACTATTTAAGTTTGCACAAAGAGACGTTTCTCCAAAATTCCACCCCTAATTGGTTAAATTGGTGGTAAAAAAGAAATTTAAATTCTATGTCCTTATCTCATTATCTAAAAGATGTAAATGGCTGAGAATCTACATTCAGATTTATCTTAAGCTTTGAAGGTGCATAAAAGTTGTTTTCAAAAATTTCATCTCTAGAGGGTTGAAATGGTGTAAAAACAATAACTTTACGTTTATATCTCTTTATATTTATATGCAAAAGACGTAATATCTGTATCTCACCAAAAACTTCAATATAAGGATTGGAGGTACACAAAGAAGGGGTTTTCCAAAATTCTAAACCTAAAAGTTTCAAATGGGGTAAAAAAGAACTATATCTTTTTTTTGTCTGTATGTCCACATTAAAAAGACGTAAAGAGTTAAAATTTAGTGCACAGTTTATCTTGAGCTTTAAAAGTGTAAAAGAATGGTTTCCGAAAATACCACAACTAACGTGTTAAAAAAAGAAGGTAAAAAAGTCTTTGTTTTATCTTTGTATCTATTCATCCAAAACCAAAAGACTTCGAGAGTTGAAATTTTGCACATAGGGTTTGGATAAGCACAAAGACATGTATTCCAATGTGTGATGCCTAAAGAGCAAAAATGGAATAAAAACTAACTTTATATTTTTTTTCTATATTTTATGACAAAAAGTTTTTATATAATGCACAGGTTAATCTTGAGCTTTGAAGGTGAGAAATGAAACGTTTATCCACTTGATTTTTTGTAGTTTCCGAACCGATTTTTTGTATTCACTTAAGTGTACTTAAATAGGTTGTGAACCGATTTTTTGTATTCACTTAAGTGTACTTAAATAGGTTGTGAACCGATTTTTTGTATTCACTTAAGTGTACTTAAATAGGTTGTGAACCGATTTTTTGTATTTACTTAAGTGTACTTAAATAGGTTGTGAACCGATTTTTTGTATTTACTTAAGTGTACTTAAATAGGTTGCGAACCGATTTTTTGTATTTACTTAAGTGTACTTAAATAGGTTGCGAACCGATTTTTTGTATTTACTTAAGTGTACTTAAATAGGTTGTGAACCGATTTTTTGTATTTACTTAAGTGTACTTAAATAGGTTGTGAACCGATTTTTTGTATTTACTTAAGTGTACTTAAATAGGTTGTGAATCGATTTTTTGTATTTACTTAAGTGTACTTAAATAGGTTGTGAACCGATTTTTTGTATTCACTTAAGTGTACTTAAATAGGTTGTGAACCGATTTTTTGTATTCACTTAAGTGTACTTAAATAGGTTGTGAACCGATTTTTTGTATTCACTTAAGTGTACTTAAATAGGTTGTGAACCGATTTTTTGTATTCACTTAAGTGTACTTAAATAGGTTGTGAACCGATTTTTTGTATTCACTTAAGTGTACTTAAATAGGTTGTGAACCGATTTTTTGTATTCACTTAAGTGTACTTAAATAGGTTGTGAACCGATTTTGTTTTACCTGTGTACAATATTTAATTGATTGATTAATTTTAAACATAAGTTTTTTGATATTTTATCAAATATTTGATAAATTTAAATTTGTTTAATTTTTATTGATGTAAGAAAATTTACGCAATTTGTTACAGTCATTTTTTTTTTGAGAACTACGAGTGAACACAGTTTTGCATATCTGTTGCACATAGATTTTTATAAACTGAACACTATTAAGTAGAGACTACGTTGCACCAATTGCGGTTAAACTAACCGCACGGTTACTGTATATCTCTGTTACAAGCGTTAGTTGTTATTTATATGAGTGTTTTGCAGATCAACCTCACCTAACCCCGAGCATTATCAAGTCTTCTTATGCTTCAGCAATCTTCGTGACAGACAGAATGGAATAGATATTGTTATGTTCCTTTACAACGTCAACAATCAACTTTGTGATTGATTCAGTTCAGTAACGTGTAATATTTTTATCATGACACCGTATGAAGATAAACTTTATATTGTAGACAAGTAGGCTTTAACTAAGTTCAGAGATCGTATTATTTTTAACAATTCTTTCTTTCTCTCTCCCTTTCTATAAAACTTAACTTCCATTTTTAGTAAAAAAATTACTTTAAAGTTGACAACATTAAGCACGTTACACAAAGGATTTCATCAAATTTCGTTAAATGCAGACTTGAAGGAATAAATTTTTAATGACTACATTTCTACAACAATTTCCTGCTATAAAAATCAGTTTAAAGTTTCAAAGTTCCAAGACATTTTGGTCGTGACTTAAATTAAAATTTATAACGTAGGCTGCAAAACAATCAAGCGTCAAGACAGAGTCTAAAAAAGCAAAAATGAACCTGACGTTGGTTTTTACGTTTTTTCGTCAACCCGTAAATGTCTTTAGTTAAAAATTATTACACTAACTAATTGCGAATATTCACATATAACCAAAATTTTTACAAAAACTGAGTGATTTTCCTTTTTTTGTTGGTAAAACAACAAATCCGAAATTTTTACAGCATTTCGTAAAAAATCAATGTGTTTAGTTTGTAGTTACTTGAGAACTGCAATGAAACACAAGATGTCTGTTAATTAATTAACAATTATTTAAACTAATCTGTATTTTTTAATGATCACAAGAAATTGTCAAACATGCTAAATAGCATCAAAATAAAACTTCAGTCTCAATAGATATGTACAAACGAATAGAAATTAATGTCAAAATTGCTTTTTGTGTAACAGAGTATTTGAAAATGTATTTTCCCATAAAAATCAAATCAAACTGCAGTCAAAATCGAAAAGGCTGGTAAAGAAATTTTAAAATATTAATACAATAGTTTTAATATCTGAGATACCTTTTCCCTTTACCTCAGACTTAATTTGAATTTCGTTGAAGACTTAATTTTTAATTTCGTTTATAAAAAATCACTTTAAGAAGCAGGGTCTGTAACTAAATTTCATACGTTACATTCGGATATAAAACGTTCTTAAATGAAAATTAATAACTGAAATGTAATCAAGTTGTTTCCCTTTATTCATGTTTTAATCCAAAAAGTTTCATACCTGTTTTTCTTCATTAGATTACGTAAAGTTTCAAAGCACGGTTCCCAGGGGATGGGGAGCTCTACAACATATACCAGTTTTAAAAGAAGTTAATTGCTTTCTGGTCTAGGCTCCTCGGCTACTTTGTATTACCGAAAGAAATAATTTTAGAATTAAATCTAGCTGGGGTTTCAGTCAAAGGTAATCATATCACGTGTTAGGATAATCGGCTTTCATTTAAATAATTTGATAAATTATTTAAACAAGTACTTAATTATTCCCTACGTTTAAAATGGTGTGCTTTTTGATCCATGAGATTATTAACCTCTTTCACATTTGTTACGATTTGGCCAAAATTATAAAAAAATCTTATGGACCAAATTCGAGATATAATTCCAATTTTTCGGATTATTCTCGACAGCTTCGAGACAAAATATTTTGCGATGAAGTTCTGTAAAAGAACGTACAGTACTGTTTTTTCACATATTAGCACACAATTAAACGAAACGAGCTTTTAAAATAATAAAGCTTGTTTTAAAATAAACACGATTAATTCGCTAAAAAGACTTGTATGACAGATTTTATAGAAGTCGAGAAGAAATACAATTTCGAATTATCTATGATTTCTGTTTAAATAACTCGACAGTTTTTGCATTTAACTTCGTAATCCCAAATATCAATATTGTTAAGATAAATTCGCTCCCCTGGGATTTTCAACAGAGTCTGTTCTCTGTTTTTAATAATTTGTTTGATGTAGTTTCATTGCGCAGCACCAACATTATTAAAAACAAGCTTCTGTTTGTTTTCGCTACAAATTGACTTCCTACTGTTTGCACAATTTTCTCTCTTACGTAAACAACACATTTTTTTAAAACAAGTTTTTCGGAGTCACAGCACTAAACTAATATTTGAAATTTCTTTACTGAAATTGTTGTTAACTATCTGCTTTATAAATGTAAAAATATAAAGTATAAATTGCAACAGAAAAGTTGTTACGCTGTGGGTGGTGCAGCTGGGGAAGATGGAGGTTCACCTAAGCAACTGATTTCATATAACTTCCTTCTATAATACTATTACAATTGAGGTTATGTTTGTTTGTACGAGGGTTGATCAAATATAAACGAGACTGACTTTCTAAAAACTTTTCCGTTGGACATTGAACTCTAAAGGGTGGGGTTTCAGGTAGCCTGGGAGGTTTGGGACGGGCGTAGACGGGCAACATTTCCGTTCGGACCCTTCAGTATAAAACTATACAATGAGTGAGAGTGAAGTGCACGTTTCCGTGGAGCAGAGAATTATTATTAAGTTTTTGGCCAAGGAGGGGGTCAATCCGACTGAAATCTTTCGTAGATTGACGGCTCAATACGGGGACAGGACCCTGTCAAGAGCTCGCGTTTTTGCTTGGCACAAGGAATTCGCCGAAGGACGGGAAGCAGTAGAAAACCTCAGCCATGATCGTCGCCCGACCACTTCCGTCACGGACGAAAACATTGATGCTGTTCGGAAGCTCCTGGACGAAGACAGACGTATATCGCTGCGATTTATTGCAGATGAACTCCAGTTGAGCTATGGTAGAGTTCAAAAAATCGTTACATCAAACCTGGAACTCAGCAAAGTATCTGCAAGGTGAGTTCCACGAATTTTGACCGACGTTCACAAACGGAATCGTTTGGAGATTTGCCAGCGACTATTGACCCAATTTGAACGAGATGGTGAGGCATTATTAAACCGGATTGTCACCTGTGACGAAACATGGGTTCACCATTACACTCCCGAGTCGAAACAGGCAAGTATGGAGTGGCGGAAGAGGGGAGAGAGGGCGCCTCTGAAGGCCAAATCACGATCGTCGGCCGGGAAGGTAATGGCCACTGTATTTTTCGACAATCAAGGCGCCTTTCACGACGATTTCCTCCATCAACGACGCACAATAATTGCACAATATTATTGCGATGTTTTAGAGGCCGCAAAACAGTCTTTTCGTAGGAAAAGGAAATCTAAACCGGCGAGAAACGTCATTCTTCTTCACGATAATGCCCGACCACATTCGGCGAACGCTACGAGGCTTAAACTCGATCAAATTGGCTGGGAACCAATGGAACATCCCCCATAGAGTCTAGACTTATCACCCTGCGACTATCACCTGTTTCGGCCACTCAAAGAGGCGCTTGGAGGCCAGCGTTTCGAAGGCGATTCTGCGGTGGAGACCTTCGTGCTCCAATGGCTCAATGAACGCCCGAGAACTTTTTACGAAGATGGAATTAAAAAACTTCCAATCCGGTGGGAAAAATGTGTTACTCGTGCGGGAGACTATGTAGAAAAATAAGTTGTATCAAGAATAATTTGTAAGTAAGCAATAATTTTTTTAAAAAATCAGTCTCGTTTATATTTGATCAACCCTCGTATTATTGTTTACTTTATATACAAATAATAACAAATAGATTATTTCTAATTGTTATAACGTCCATTTGCTTTCCATAGCTTTGACAATATTTTATTTGTTGACACGTTTCGAATTTTCTCCATTATCAAAACTTAATGACTTACTCAGAAGTTGCTTCCATTTACTTACTACATAAGTACGTTTCGATAATGGAACTATCCGAAACACGTGAACTAATAAAAAGAAATGACAAAGAGAGACGAATATACTCAATATAATGATGACAATCATAGCAGAAATGAGAAGAGGATTCATGAAGAATTAATTCATTTTTAATTGTATTATCAATTAATATTGACTTTTAATATATATTTGATAATTTTGTATTGTTTAACCTATTAATTGTGTTATTAATTGTTTAAAACTAATAACGTTAATCATTTTTTTAAATAATACTATTTCAATTAAGGTTAGGCCTACTTTCATTGTTTACGTTTGGTATAAACCATCAAAATCACATGATTGATTTTTTCACAATTACCATACTTTCTCAATTCATTCGTTATACCTATTTCTACAAAAAAATATAAACATTTTCCAGTGTACTGAAGACAAGTAGGCTATAAGGAAGTTTTGTGATTGTATTATCTCTCTCCCTATCTCCCCTCACTCCTTCCCTCCCTATCTGTCTTTCACTCTATCTTGTTCTATTTATTTTCCCCCTCTTCCTCTCCCCCTCTCCCTTTCAATGAAATTTAACTTTCATTTTTAGTAAACAAATTATTTTTAAAGTAAAAACAAAAAATTATTGTATTATCTCTGTCCCCATCTCCCCTTACTCCTTCCCTCCCTCTGTCTGTCTCTCTCTCTCTCTTTCTCTCTGTTACCTTCTATTTCTTTCTCCCCTCTTCCTCTCCTTCTATCTCTTTCTATGAAATTTAACTTTCATTTTTAGTAAACAATTTATTTTAAAATAAAAATAAAAATTACATTAACGATTTAATAAAATTTTTCTGGTTGTATTCTTGAAGGAATAAACGTTATCAGGCACTGAAACGTCCTGCCATTTTGAAGTCTGAAGACTAAGTCCTTTTCAAAATTTTAAAACATCATATCTTTTTAATAACAAAAAAATTTTAACAGACATCAATATCGTAATTAATATTAAAATTATAATAAATTAGCACTTCCAATTTTCAAATTTATTTTAAGATACAAAAACTAAACTAAAACCAACACTAAATGATTTCTGAATATCATTTAAGGTACAAAAGCTCTAGCAAAATTAGCTCTTTCAATTTTCAAATTTCATTTAAAATACAAAAAGTCTTGTGAAATAATTTTTGTTTTGAACTTTCTCACCGTTCAAAATATATGAAGAAAGTAAAGTCGACAATAAAAAGTGGTACAACACCAGAGTCCAAACAAACTTGGATGTCTGTGTATGTAGTTATTAGTTATAACATAAGCTAATGTTGACGGATTTCGATAAGGCTTCGTTTCATTACATTTCTCGTCAGGGCTTGGTGGTCAGTGTGGCTAAGAAAGTAGTCAAACAGCTGCTTCTCTGAACTGCGCATTTCAAGGTCGTAGTTCGGGATTTGCAGTTACTGCCAAAGACCGTACCATTAACGATAAAACTTGGTTCTCATTACGGCGAAAAGTATTTTTTTATTTTTCAAAATTGTTTTTTAATCTCCGTTTAGTAAAAATTGTTCAAAATCATTTTATGCCGATGCAGGCCCAAACGTAAGGGTAGCTGCTGATATCAGCAATACATCAGATTTAAGAGCTACCGAAAATTAAAAAAAATTGTCTGAAAAAATTTCTTTGAAATTTGCAATAATTTTTGTCATATAAGAAAATTAATGAATCATATCTGAAGCGTAGCAAATTTGAAATAAAACTTATGGTTCAGAAGTAAATCTGGAAAAACAAAAATAAAACTACAACCACCGTCAGGGTTTTGTTTTTCCTATTCATTTTCGAATAATGGATGTCTTTTATTTCAAATTTCGTACACTGATTTGCTTTTTTAATTTTCAATACTTTTAAAAAATCAGAATTATTTTCCCTACTTCAATAGATAACTTCCACCTACGAGGGTTGATCAAATATAAACGAGACTGACTTTCTGAAAACTTTTCCATTGGACATTGAACTCTAAAGGGTGGGGTTTCAGGTAGCCTGGGAGGTTTGGGACGGGCGTAGACGGGCAACATTTCCGTTCGGACCCTTCAGTATAAAACTATACAATGAGTGAGAGTAAAGTGCACGTTTCCGTGGAGCAGAGAATTATTATTTTGTTTTTGGCCAAGGAGGGGGTCAATCCGACTGAAATCTTTCATAGATTGACGGCTCAATACGGGGACAGGACCCTGTCAAGAGCTCGCGTTTTTGCTTGGCACAAGGAATTCGCCGAAGGACGGAAGCAGTAGAAAACCTCAGCCATGATCGTCGCCCGACCACTGGGAAGGTAATGGCCACTGTATTTTTCGACAATCAAGGCGCCTTTCACGTCAATTTCCTCCATCAACGACGAACAATAAATGCACAATATTATTGCGATGTTTTAGAGGCCGCAAAACAGTCTTTTCGTAGGAAAAGGAAATCTAAACCGGCGAGAAACGTCATTCTTCTTCACGATAATGCCCGACCACGTTCGGCGAACGCTACGAGGCTTAAACTCGATCAAATTGGCTGGGAACCAATGGAACATCCCCCATACAGTCCAGACTTATCACCCTGCGACTATCACCTGTTTGGGCCACTCAAAGAGGTGCTTGGAGGCCAGCGTTTCGAAGACGATTCTGCGGTGGAGACCTTCGTGCTCCAATGGCTCAATGAACGCCCGAGAACTTTTTACGAAGATGGAATTAAAAAACTTCCAATCCGGTGGGAAAAATGTGTTACTCGTGCGGGAGACTATGTAGAAAAATAAGTTGTATCAAGAATAATTTGTAAGTAAGCAATACATTTTTTAAAAAATCAGTCTCGTTTATATTTGATCAACCCTAGTAGATGTTTTGAGGAAATAAATTGTTATGAAATTATTGGCATGAACATAGTGTTTTCGCATCATGTTTAATGTAAAATATCAAAATGTTTGTTTATTCAATGTTAATGTTTTTCTAAATCCATTTTCATTTACTTCGCGAGACAGCTGCGTTCGGCGATTATCATTATACCCTCACTGGGTGTGAATATTCCGCTTCTAGCAAGGCACACGCTGGGAATAACAGTAAATTGTAGCCCCGTGCAACAGACCCCACGTTAATGCCTGAGCTGTGCTCCTGACTTGTATAATAAACGCCGTGACGCTGTCAACACAAAATTAAACCACTTTATGTGACGCGGGTTCACGTTAAAACTTGCTCAGTTCGTAAAACGTTTCACCCATTTCCGGTAGACTTTATTGTCGTGATTTAATACTATTTCCGGTAGATGAGTGTTTAACTGTTTTTAAATTTTTATGAAACTTTTATTAAAAATAATTTTTGAAGAGCCGCTATAAAATACGACAGTTAAATTATGTCGCTTGGGGATTTAGCTTCTGGACTTCAGAAAATGCTTACCCTCACGCTCTGCTTCGCACGTTTACCGATTTCGTTGCGTTTTGTGTTTGTGTGATACAGTTTCCTTTCTCAAGAAAACAGGATGAAACACTTCTACGTTAGTGGGTTTTTACGTATGAGTGCACCGCTGGAGTGGAGAATACGCTTGTTTAACGATTTCATTAAAATTTAACACACGTTTTTGAATATTAGGTACGTATTTAGCAAATAATTTGTACTTAACAAGATTTTCAGTGTCCTCCTTGATTTACAATGCATTTATTATATCTTTTAAGCACACAAAGACGTATAGCAACACTGATGTTGGAATAGAGTGTATAAAAGTCAAATGTAATTTGTTTTTTTCAATATACGTTTTCTTTTAAAATTCCCCCAAATGAAATGTCCATTGGGGTGAGATACGGTAGACGCGCTTTTTTTACATCAAGTGATACTTGGCCTTCAAATGCATTTATTAAAATTATCATTCAAAAATCTCTCAAAATGTTTTGTATTGCAATGTTTAACATATTTATCAACGTGCACTAAAAGTTTGCACTGGAAATTTTCAGCGGTATCAATTGGAAAAAGTTGAAAATTAATTGATAATTGAACTAAACAATCTTTTGTGTAATTATTAGCAATCGGTAAAAAAATAACTAGTAGACACGTTGCTAAATGTGTTAAACATTGTAATAAAAAACATTTTGAAGAATTTTAATAGAAAACGTATAAAAAATATATATGCTGCAATAGCACATCAATGTAAATTTTAATTCAGTCTAGCCCAAACATTTATTTTGTCTGCAATACAAAATATGAGATTTCAGATTTTCAATAGATACAGTTGTGTCTGTTAACTCTCCTATTAATTTGCTTCATCGCTCCACAGAATAGATTTTTAAAAATTGTTGTCAGGTTCTAGATCATACCACTGATTTATTAACAACTTATATCGAAATCATAAGCCTTCAGACATTGAGAAAAATAAAGGCAACAAGGTTTCATCATTCAGAGGCTTGTTCTTGATTTTACTTAAGTTATAAACTGTTTGTCATCACAGTGCTTTAATGTTTGGATAATGCTGCACAAATATCTCAATAACATCTTTGTAATTATGTTCTGTAAACGCCACCTTTGAATTATAAATATACGTTCCGCCATTGTTTTCTATTCACGATAAACTTAACTGACAATGTCAGATTAAATCTTTCATGAAAACAAATAACATAACCTTACAGAAGCTATTGTTTAGACAAGCAATTACTACTTTAATCAATGAAAAACTGAATAACTGCTAGTGTCAAGCGACATATGAATACCAGTTATATTCATTAATAAACGAAAAAGTATAAAACAGACTGATATTGTGTTACAAGAGATAAAATATGACATTATATAGTTGAGTTATTCATTCCATTCATACGTTAAGCAATATGAGAAAATAAGCTGTTTTCATTTTCCGCAAATATTTTTCTATCCCGTAGTAGAAAGTTGTAGCTCGTCACGGTTAGTTGAATCATTTCAATAACTTTTATATCCAATCAACTACGTATATAGGCTAATATATTTTAAATAGAGCTTCCTAGCAACCGTTAACGTTTATAACGTTAACCGTTACGTGAAAAAACGTAGGTTTATGTATTAAATGTACCTTTTAAAACTAAAAGGTTCAACAAACGTTAAGACTTTATTTGTCATCATATTAAAGAAACTTTGCTTAATTAACTAATTTATATTAGAAAACAAGTAATATAAATTAAAAAAAAATCAATTCCTACTTAGGTCATGCGCGTTCATCACGTCAGCGAGACAGCTATGAACATAAGTGTTATTTAAATCAAAACCTATCGTATAGTCTGTGTGCGATATTAATATTTGACAAAAAACTGTATTAACATCAAGCGTGATCCACTACAAGTTTAACAAAAATGTATTTGAACTTGAGTGGATGAATAATAGTAAGGATTACCTAAGGAAATCCTATCGTATAGTCTGTGTGCGATATTAATATTTGACAAAAGACTGTATTAACATCAAGCGTGATCCACTACAAGTTTAACAAAAATGTATTTGAACTTGAGTGGATGAATAATAGTAAGGATTACCTAAGGAAATCCTATCGTATAGTCTGTGTGCGATATTAATATTTGACAAAAGACTGTATTAACATCAAGCGTGATCCACTACAAGTTTAACAAAAATGTATTTGAACTTGAGTGGATGAATAATAGTAAGGATTACCTAAGGAAATCCTATCGTATAGTCTGTGTGCGATATTAATATTTGACAAAAGACTGTATTAACATCAAGCGTGATCCACTACAAGTTTAACAAAAATGTATTTAAACTTGAGTGGATGAATAATAGTAAGGATTACCTAAGGAAATCCTATCGTATAGTCTGTGTGCGATATTAATATTTGACAAAAGACTGTATTAACATCAAGCGTGATCCACTACAAGTTTAACAAAAATGTATTTGAACTTGAGTGGATGAATAATAGTAAGGATTACCTAAGGAAATCCTATCGTATAGTCTGTGTGCGATATTAATATTTGACAAAAGACTGTATTAACATCAAGCGTGATCCACTACAAGTTTAACAAAAATGTATTTGAACTTGAGTGGATGAATAATAGTAAGGATTACCTAAGGAAATCCTATCGTATAGTCTGTGTGCGATATTAATATTTGACAAAAGACTGTATTAACATCAAGCGTGATCCACTACAAGTTTAACAAAAATGTATTTGAACTTGAGTGGATGAATAATAGTAAGGATTACCTAAGGAAATCCTATCGTATAGTCTCTACAAATATGCGATATTAATATTTGACAAAAAACTGTATTAACATCAACTGTCATCCACTACAAGTTAAAAAAAAATATTTCAACTTAAGGGATGAATAGAAAGTGTTTTATTAACGATTGAAAATTTGAACAAGATATATAAATAAATATATATAGGGGAAGAATTGAATGATTTATGGTAAGGCCTACACGGTGAGACTAGTACAATGAAACGATCACCGATTATGACCATTTTGAGAATTAGAGATGTAA
Organism: Callitettix versicolor; assembly: GCA_022606455.1. Classification (NCBI taxonomy): domain Eukaryota; kingdom Metazoa; phylum Arthropoda; class Insecta; order Hemiptera; family Cercopidae; genus Callitettix; species Callitettix versicolor. The sequence continues at coordinate 74,348,310 of CM040189.1, forward strand.
TGTAAGGCCTACATTAAATAAATTACAATATAAATTATTGGAAATTACAATATGTGTCTGCATTCTAGCGTTTAATTTTATTCGAAGTCGGTAAGCCCATTGTAAAATCAGCTGATGCTTTATAAAATAATGCCTAATAACCTCTGCGTAAAGTGGCAATTCTAATTTTATTGGAAATACGAAAATGAACACGCTGCATTCCGGGATGAAAAAGGAGAACGTATTTGTGGCTCCATTTTGGATTGTTTTATCAAAGTATCAATTTCTTAATCTTTAAAAACACATTTAAAATATTTCAGTGAAGTTATTACTGAAAACGTAACACGAATTAGGTTAGAGGGTTTGAAAACATGTTCTTTAAGTTATTATTATTAAAAAAATCCTTTATTTTTTATTGTTTTTTCTTTATCTTTATATGTTTTGGATATATAAAAAGACGATTAGGCCTAGTATATTATTAAAAAAAAAATATTCGAACTTACATGGTCCGAAAATCATAATTTTAATTGTAAAACATGCACAAGTAATATGAGAAAAACTGGAATAAAAAAACCAAAAAATATATGAAGCCACATACCCAATCAGCCAAACAATTGTAAGACCATAAATGTACCTTTATGGATGTTTATAATTTATAAAATACATTTTAAATTTGGGAGGCACTATTAGAGCCTAGATTAGGAATTTGTAAAAGAATGGAAACCATATTTGCTTATCCTAACCAATATGACTGGCTTCCTCTCACAACTGACTGATGTCGGTCATACATACAATAAGTATTTATTCGTTTCTGCACGTTTTCCCCGTTAAATGCAGCACTCGCCAGTCATTGTGTAGCCTGCTTTTGATTCATAATTTGTGATTTTGCTGATCATATAAAAGTTTATGCTTTTTATTTCTGACCCGAGCTTCAAACATGCATAGTACTTTGTTTTTACTATTAGTATTTTAATATAGGTCAGGGCAACTAGGCTTATGTTTTAGGTTTTAGTTTTATGTATTAGTTAAAAAACTGGAGAACAAGATTTGATCCACTATTTGTGTTTTTTCCACATATAAAAATAATGGCATATGATCTTTTAAAAAGTAATTATAACATGAACTTTATGAAGTAGTAATTTGAATTAATAATTTATTTATGTTTATCAAACTGAAAATATTTTATGTGTAATAGTTATAATTATTTATAATATATTGTAATTAATTTCACTGCCATAATTTGGATTTAATATTTAAAATATTTTATTACATTTAAGACAGTTAAGTTCAACAAAATCGAAATAATTAAATATTAGTAAATGTCAGCTTTTACTGCACACATTTTGTTAGACTTGTTGAAATTACAAGAGGACTGAGGACAGAAGGACACACTGGCGACTAATACATAATGCATGTCTCGAATGGGATTATCGGGTTCGGCTCCTGACTACATTAAAACAGTTTATTGCACGATCCAATCTTCGATTTGCCCAAAGTATAATTATCCAATAAAGTTTCAACACCGGAATCTCCAAGTTCAACACTAATTCTTATAAAGTTAAACAATCAAAGTTTATGTTTTAGAATTTGTTTCTTGTAATTTTTACTTGGGAAAAATCTTGGAAAAAACTATTTTAAGATTGCAATGGGTATATATGTTTTCAGATTGCTTATGTCGGGAAAAGTGGTTGCTTTTGGTTGGAGTTTTTGTGATAAGGAAACGTATTTTCTAGTATTTGAAAATAAAATAAAGAATAACATTATTTTTTTCAATATCAGTTTTAGTCCAATGTAAATGAAATGTAATTCTTGAGTATCAAAAGAAAAAGTTCAGACATTTTTCAGAAAATCAGTTTTGAGAGCAAACAACCCCTTGCTGAATTCATTCTCGCCTAACGGATATTTTACCCATTTCATCGAAAAACGTTGGAATTGAAACATTTGCTTTTTCTAATTACCATGTAACTGGGCCACATTTCAATTCCCTAGCTTTTTGAGAACTGTGAGAATTATTGGCATTAGAAAGGAATCTACAAATTAGATATAGAAGGAAAGAAAAGAGGGAAGAGAGATGACAAAGAGAAATAGAGAGAGGGAGGGGAAAGAAGAGGGAGATGAGAAAAGATCAACGGAGAAGGGAAGTGAGGAAAGGAAATGGAGGGTGAGTGAAAGAAGTAGAAAGATAGAGTGAAAGATCGCAGGCTTGATGTATTGATTTGTCATTTTTGAGTCGAAGTTAGGACCATTGGTCTTCCACTTAACCTCAAAAACAATTTACAATAAATACAAACATTTACATACAAAATAAAGAACAAAAATTATTTAAAATTTTGTTACTTAAAAAATTAACATAATATTTAAAAACTAAAAACCAAGCTATGCTAATTAATAAAAAAATAATGAATAAAAAAACAATTTAAAATTAAATAAAACAAATTACTACATATTACTTAAAACTAAAAATATGCAATTTAATAAAAAACACTCATACTTAAAGTTTTATTAAACAATATAAAGAAATCTGCCTCAACACACCCATAAGAGAGGTCCATTCCACAAATATAACAGGCCTCTTACAACTTTTAAAAAGAGCTCGGCCATCTGACTTTAGATGAACTGATAAGGAATTCCATACGCGACACGTAAATGACAACTTGCTGTACATGACAACTTTTTTTGTGCTTAGGCAAAATCAGCATTTTTGATATCTTGTATTCTTATACAAGATATAAGAATATCTTGTTCTTTTCCATCGACAGTTCTTGATCTGGAATTAAGCTAAGGGCTTAGTTTAGTTTGGATGCTTGTGGCTCCATTTGAGCTCCTTTTAAATAATTTAATTAAACGGGGGAAAGTTTTACAATATTTTTGCACAATTTATTTATTAACGTATTAAACCATGGAAATGGAAACTGTGACGTCATTGATACACGCGTAATTGAAAATATATTTCGTCAACCGCCTTACCTAAAGATGTTACAAGATGTTATGACAAGATGTGATAAATTTAAATAGAAGAATGATTTCTGGTGGTAGCGTTGCTATAAGATAAAATGTACTTCTCATATTTATCCTGGTGGAGAACTACAAAGATCATGAGCAAACCAATTCTTTATTTGCAACTAAATTCAACGGAATGAATTATTTAGTTGTGATTCAATTTAAAGCGATCATAATAAACAGAAATAATGAACTCACTTTTTATCTAATAGCAAATATTTTGCTGAGTTTGTAGTGGGTTTCATACCTGCAACAAAGAAAATCGGTGACATTAATATAACGTATTGTCATTTACATATTATATTTACAAGAAAATCAAATACAATGCACTGTATACCTACTACTAACGTTAACTCACTTAAACAATAAATATAAACAATAAATATAATGACTTAGGAAAGCGTAATTCTATTTAGTTTTATTTGAGTTTATTTATATCTAAAATAGGGGACAACCGGAAGAAAATGCCCAGGACGCTGCGTTTTTTCCCTTTTTAAGAGTGAAAGGGAAAAACACTTAAAATGTTTTTAATTTTCACTGTTCAAACAGTGGTTTTTGAAATTATTCTGTTACAAACGAATTAACTATTTATTATAAAATTTTAGGTGCAGTTAGGTCTTTCATCTGCAAAATTGGCTCAAACGATTTTGATGAAAATTTACTCAAAAGTAAACTGCATGTCGCTTGTAACGTAAGTTATGAGTTTTTTTTTGGCAAAACTAAATTTTGCCTTTATTTCTCTAAATCGGTTTACTTAAAAGACAATCAGTCGTAGTAGCTTAAGTAAATATGACATAAAAAAATGTATGGTTCGATAGTAGATCGAATAAATAAACTCTCATCGATGTCTCGAAGACCAAAGTTTGTTCAAATTCTGAAGAACTGATTTGTGATATTTATTTAATATAGAGGATTTTTGTGAAATATGCTGAAAAACTTCTGGTGTAGGTTTTTGTAAAAACAGAAATAAAAATGTTAGTTCAAAACCACTTCGTTTTAGACAATCCGTTATTTTGTATTTTTACAAAAAAGGATTATAATTTTGAAAATAGCTATGGTATTAAATTCACATTTGTGATATACGCACTTCTATCTGTTTTAAAAGTTGGGCAAAAATAAACACTGTGTTTGTAATATTTTCAATATGGCTAGAGTTTAAAATGTTTACTAAGTATGATGTCAAAAACAATTAACCTTACACAAAAACTACAAAGTTTCCAATTTCAATTACAAACAATATTTGCCATTTGTTTTGCATGTCAAAGGTTAAGTGAGTTCTTCATACGTGTTAAAAAATACATAATTTCCTGGTACTTTTCAACACCTTAGATAAGTTTGGGTGTACTAATTGGACACTGGTCATATTTTTAATTTCTTATAAAACATCAATTAATTAAGAAGATACCTTACCTCGGGCGATGTTATTGGGACATTACAGTAAAAATTAATTGAGGAAATATTTGGTCATCTTGTCCGAGTGGATTTATATTTTAGAGGAAAATATCTACAGCAATTTGGAGGAAAACTCAGTGATTTTTGCAGTTTGGTAAGAAGTTATTACGAAAAGTTTAAAATTATTAGTATGAACTAAACTATTTGTTTTGTACAACTACAAAATAAATAATGCGTAAACATTGCACAAACTCACTCATATTGAATTATTTTTTTAAAATAACGTCATCTAGGAAACTACCAAATGAAAAACCGAAAATCGGTACCGATTTCTAAAAATTAATTCAGTGAATTTGCTCAAACATTTTTCACATATTTGACGAGAGTCGGGTTTAATTTTTGGTTTTCCGCTTTACTTCCGAACTGTAAACTCTTTAATTTAAAATTAGCACTGTTTTGGCTTACGCACATCAACATTAGTCTTTCCGTAATCAAAATACTCTGTATGTAATACGTTTTGTGAGAGAGTAAACACAGGGTTTCAATAAGTACCGACCGTTTTTAGTATAAATAGTTTGAATCGTTTATACAGTTATTAAGAAGACAAAGTTTCTTAACCAATAGGCCTAATATACTTGATTCCTATAAAATTTCATTAGCATAAAGAAAATCTATTTTATAATGAACAAGTATTATTCAAATTTCTATCATTTAGATTTGATAATTTTTAAATACAATTTTATCGTTTATATTTGATAATTTTTAAATAATGTTGTATCATTGAGATTTAACAATTTTTTAAATAAACTGTATCCTTTGGATGTTATAATTTTTAAATAATGTTTTGTTATTTACATTTAGTAATTTTTAAATAATATTATATAATTTAGATTTTATAATTTTTAAATGAAGGTTCATCATTTAGTTTTAATAATTTTTAAATAATGTTGTATCAATTAGATTTGATCGATACAATTAAACAATACAATCAATTATTGTTGTGTAAAATACAATATTATTTAAAATCTAATTTGTAAATAATATTTTAAATAATATTGTATTAAAAATATTTTAAAAATAATATTTCATTATTTATACTTAATAATTTTAAAATAATGTTGTATTATTTAGATTTAATAATTTTTCAATAATGTTGTACTATTTAGAGTTGATAATTTTTAAATAATGTTGTATCATTTAGATTTGATAATTTTGAAATAATATTGTATTATTTAGATTTGATAATTTTTAAATAACGTTGTATTATTTAGATTTGAAAATTTTTAAATAATGTATCACTTAATTTGATAATTTTGAAATATTGAAATGTTGTATTATTTAGATTTGAAAATTTTTAAATAATGTCGTATCACTTGGTGTTCACACGAAAAAGAAACCAGAGAAGCACAGAGCTTGTTACTTTCTGTCAAGACGTTTAAGGAAAACCTTAGTAACGTACCTTCCGAAACGTAACAGAGAGAAGATAAGCTTCGTCTTATACTGGAGACATACAAATACCAGGAAATCCTGCGACAATACGGTAGGATTATAAAGAGTCAAAAAAAGGTAAAATATACTGCAGTCTAATAACAATAATGCTTCCTTGTGCCTCCATAGAAATCATTTGTAAAATAAACCCAAAACGTTTGCTTAAACGGTAGCAATAAGTTGAACACTATTAATTTATCGGAAAAAATTTATGTCACAGATTAATTTTAAACAATCCCGGCGTGCTGTTTCTTTGACGAGACAGAAGAGAATTTAAAAAACTCAAAATTATTTATTAAAAGCGTTAAGATCTTCACTACAAAATACAATGTTAACTTTACGGCGATCAGAGTTCATTTCTAAGAGCTGTCATTTTAGTAAGACGGTCCTGACCCTTGTCCATGAAATGAGCTTCGACCCTTATCTTCAAATCACGTTAGTTAAATTTTATACGTATTCAGATTACTAATAATTTTCGTAGCTCAGACTTGTACGCAGGTTCGAATCTAATTACCATTGTTGTCTTTTCCGTGTGTAACGTAAAGAAATTAAACCAACAAATTATATGCTGTAACAACTCAAAACGTGTTTTAGAGAACAGGATCAGCGCTCATTACCTGGTATGGGTCTTACTACGATGACACAACAGCGCAATGGAAATCCACTAATAAAAAAGTATTTAAGTTTTTGTTAAAGTTGCATTCAGTCAATACTTGGCTAGGCCAAACCCTGCAGCAAGTCAGCTCGATATTGTCCATTATTTCAAACAGTTTCTTGTACAGAACATCAATCTTCATCCATGCTTCAATCTAACTTTGGTCACGTGACTGCATCGGCAACATTCTATTGTATTCTTCCCTCATCTTGGTTTTATAAGCTTTGTAAGCACGTGCATGTTTAGTAGCATTTTATGCAAGGACACTGCAGTGTCCAAAGCATTAAGGCGTTTTACGTATATACTGATATTATGTTTTCATTGGACAAAGTAAAAAATAATGTATGCCTGTGTGTGTGTGTGTGTGTGTGTGTGTGTGTGTGTGTGTGTGTGTGTGTGTGTGTGTGTGTGTTTGCCCGTCGCTGGAAACGAAGCGATTTCGATGAAACTCACCTCGTCGATAACTCTTCTCTCGATATCATATTCTCGAGAAAAATTTTATTATTTCTTTCAAGAACTCATTTATTAAAAAAAAATTTGAAAATTAACAAAACAAGTTCTTGTCACAATTAAAAATATCAATGTACATAAAATTTTGCTATAACGTTTTCCTTAAAAATTTTGAAAATCAAAACCAAAAAAACCGATTTTTATAAATGTGTTCAGTTTTTCGGACTTTTCCGAGAAATAATTTATGAGAAAATCTTGTGATACTTCTTGCGCAATTTACTTACTTTTTCTCTAAGCCTGCTTCCGTTGATCCTTTGTAAACTCGCTAAGGAAGTTTATATAAGAAAGAAGTTTATAAAATAACGAAATATTTTAAAGAAGTTCTTATTAATTTTCCATCATTCTGTATCACATCCTTGTGTTTTTAATTGATTTTCATCTTGTGTTTTTGTTCAACGGTGTTCAATTGCTTCCCTTTAAACTTATTAAAAAAACACTTATTTTCTCGAAATAAAAATATTTTATTAGAAAAATTATTGTTATGCAATCTAAATAGACATTAGATTTTTTAAAAAGAATTTTTTCTAACTAGGGTGATCAGCTGATATTAATAATTATTTTTCTAAATTGTTTTAGTATTACCAATTTTAAGACGCCTTTAAGAGCCCATTCTGTAACGAGTTTGATTTTGTTTTGTAATTGTAAGTTATTTAATTATTAATTTCTAAGGAAAATATTAAAAGTAGTTCAGTTTCACAAAAAATATAATGTTTTTAACTTAGTACTACCATTTTATATTTTGTTGATATATGAAAAATATACGTTTCTTATTTTAGCGAATTTCTATTGGGAAATGTATAAGAACAGCCATCATGGTAAAACCCAGAGCCGATATTGATCAGTAGATCACTCTTCAAGGTGTCGAAATATGTAGAGTTTGTCCAAGTTATATAAGCGTAGTTTTAGCGCATGAAGGAGAAGTGGAGGGAGATGGCGCTAGCAGAGAGGGGGAATGTGCAGTGTTACTTCTTTGAAGTGCTGACTTTGGTTGAGGCATATTTTAACAATGAATGACACGTTGAAGTCATAGGTTTTGAACAGACTGACAAGTAAAAATGGAGGGGTACAGGAGTTAGTCGCACGATGAATTGCCACGCAATGATTCTCTGCTCATCTATAAATTACGTTAATATAACTTAGACAAACTTGTATATATATATATATATATATATATATATATATATATATATATCTTCTATAATTCGGTCTACAACGTTCTACGACGTCTTCCGATCTCCAACCTCCACCGATCGGGGTCCCACCACAGGTCTTCTGTTAGATCCCTTTTTTTTATTTCCTTTTCGACTCCCTCTCTCCAGCTCAGTCTCGGCCTTCCTCGTTTTCTTCTTTCAGGTGTTCGCCATTGCATGATTTTTTTGGGAATTCGCTCATCCGGCATTCTTTATACATGCCCGTACCAAACCAGTTGTTTTGTTCTTATGTCCTCTACAATTGTATGCCTTACGTCCATTATCCTCCGTATACTTTCATTTCTCACTCTCTCTTTTCTTGATCTTCCTGCCGCTCTTCTCCAAAAGTCCATCTCAGTAGCCAACAGCATTCTTTCTGTTCTCCTCTTAATTGGCCATACCTCACTACCATATGTTATAAAGCTTTTTACAATTGTGTCATAAATTCTTTTTTTATTCTATATATATATATATATATATATATATATATATATATATATATATATTTATATTTATTTATTTATTTAACTGTAAACGCTTTAAACAGTTTTGTGCTAATTGAGTCAGGTATGCAGTGAAATGGGGATTATTATAATTTAAATACGATCTATATATTCTTTCGTATTTATTATTGATCTATTTTTATAAATAATGTTAACATAAACTAATATTAAATGCAAAAAAGCATAACTAGCTTGTTTTGAACTTACTTCTCTTAGTTTCATAGCACTGAGTGCGAATGCACTAGAAACTACCAGCTTAAATTCACTTGAAGAATACAAATAACTTGTATATGACAATCGTGACACTTCTCACATTTGTGCTGTCAAGAATTTGTATTTTTTCCTTCATACAAAAAAGTGCATAAAGAAGTTTTCACATCAAGAAAGTAGAATTCAGTTAACCGGCACTGAAATCGGTTTGCAGTTTTTGCGTTAGTAGATAATTAATATAAATATCAGTATAGAAATTATAAATATTAACTGAGTACTGTATCTTTGAACATAAGTTAAAAAATTGTTTACGTAACAGAAAATTTTATAAAGAGAATGAAGTCAATTTATAGAATGTGTGACACGAGGATATTTGGGAACTTGTGGTAAACCTAAGCAAAATTGGGTACATGTGCATTGGAAGGCAGAGTGGGAATCTCCTATTGGAACACGACACGCAAATCAAAGGGTATACACCTGCAAGTATTTGGGAATGACTAATACTAATGATGACAAATACTTAGACACAGCGATAAAAGAACGAAACGCCTTGGGAAGAAGAGCAATAAGGATATTGAACAGCATCATATGGAATCAACAGATATCGAAAATAAATAAACATAGAACATGTAATACAATTATATAAAGTATAATCTCATATGGAAGCGAAGTATGGTCACTGAAAAAAAAATGTCTTTAAGCTACAGAAATGGATTACTGGCGAAGAGCCGCAGGTCGGTCGAAACGGGAAAAAGTAAAAACAAATTAAGAATCCGTGAAATCATGGATGCGAAGCACACTATTGTAGAAGACATTAAAACAAAATAACTTCAATGGTTTGGCCATGTCCAAAGGATAGACGAAAATCGACTTCCCAAACATATTCTAAAATGGGAACCACGTGGTCGCAGAAAAAAAAGAATTCCGAGACTTAGTTGGAGAAGGAAGTGAAAAAGAGGGGATTGGATCAAGATCTGCGGATGACAGAGAAAAATGGAAGCTAGGAATCGGAAGACGTCGGAGAACGTTTTAAGCCGAAAGGAAGTGTCACACGAGGTTAAAGCTTTTTATCGAAAATAAACAAACACGCACGCGCTCACACACACACACACACAAGTGCGTGTAAAAATCAATTTCGTGCTTTCTAAGAAAACTAAAAGGTTAAGATCCAAAGTTCACATAATATATATGTTTGTATAATATATATAGTTTGTTTAAAATGTTTTCTTTCTAAAGAGACAAATAATAATTTAGCCCGGTTTGTATTATTGCACTGTAAATTTTAAAACTAAATTGCTTAATTTGAAGATAATTTCACCAAACGAATAACGTAAAACACTGTTTGGACAAGTAACTTGCGAACGCTATAACAATCACATAAACACCCACTTTGGCATCAGCTGTTCCCGACTGGATGGTAAACGCTAAACGTAATTTACTAAATAAACTTCATGTGAACAACGTTTATATAACAATTTACTATACACATTCCGTAACAGAACAAATTACCTTGTATTTTGTCACATTTACAAAGTATAGGGTGCGGCAGTCAATTCTGCATTTTTGAAAAGGCTGTGAAAAATAAAAGGATGCATTATTCAAAATGTTATTTCTGCCATATTATTATACATTAAAAAACATTTAAGAAACATAATTACTCATTGTTTAAAATTAACGTCGGTAAAATGGTGTCCTTCCCGGTTAATGCATTCTTGCCGGCGATTTCTGAACATCACTGAGCTGAGGAATTTTCTGAATTTCCAGGCAGATTCTTGCCTTGAGTTCTTCAATTCTTTTCTTGAGTCTTTCTTCATACACTTTATTCTTTAAGTACCCCCACAAGAAGAAATCGCATGGTGGGAGGTCGGGTATGCTGCACAGCTACTGGTTGGTAAAACGCTTTCAGGGCAAACGACCGTTGCAGCTTTGACCACTATTACATGGCGGCTGAAACGCTTTGAGATGGGGAACACAACGGTAACCTTGGCAACTATCCCGGCCCATTTTTTAACCTTCCAGAGCCTTTTCAAAAATGCAGGATTGACTGCCCTATATAAAATATGTAAAACTATTCGATTTTAAAATTTTGATAATTTAACTGATTAAAAGTTTCCTGAGTGGTTTTGACTTGAATATTTGTCTGAGTGTCGGTGGACATCGTTGGAAAATAAACGAATCGACCGATTGTGAACAAATTTATCAAGTAGGTTTCTCATAGGTAAATACTACTTTTTGGTATTACAATACTGATCAAATTTCATTCAAATATAGTCATTAAATACACACATAGTTTAGTAACAACTTCTAGAAATATTCGCGGCACCCTGCTGTCTCACTGGCGTGTTAGAAGCGAATTTTCAAAAATATTTTTCTTTATTTTATATTTTTTAAACATTTTAATTTCACTATACTAATCATCTATATATTAACGTAGCTATTTACACTTCTAATTAACACTGAAAATAAAAACAAAACAACACTGACCACCGTCAAATTATTTTTTTAAAATTTCTACGGATTTTGAAAATTTAAAATGCTAATTTCTGCATACAGTGGTAAAACAGATTTTGAAAAAAACATTTCAGACATAAAATTATAAATTTTAAAAATCTGAATTGACCGTCATTTTAAAATTGTGGAACGAATTTTGCTGTTTAATCTACTTGTCATCGATTTTTGTGCCAAAATTTCGAAAGTAAGCTCACAGGATCACATACATAAATTTTAACAAACCCCCCTCAAAAGTGATCTAGAGGTCAGGAGTGGTGCTTAATTTCACGAATAATCACTTTAAAAACCTATATTTTTAACCTCAAAATTAAAAAAAAATGTGCAATCTGCAAACAAATTACATGCCGAGTGGCTTAAAAATATATTCCTATACATAATTATAATTAATAGTAAGTAAATTGAAAGAAAAAACCGGAGGCAGAGCCCTCTGGTTTAAAATAAATTAAATTTACAGTTTATACGTAAAATCGAAAAAACGAAAATGAACCTTGGCCTCTGTGGTATTTTTCAATTTGTACCTGAACCAATCTTATTATATAATTGTAATGTAACTTTGAAAAAATGTGTAATTTATCAAATTTTTTTTCAATAGGACCAGAGCAGAATTTTTTGTGGCGATAGCACAATTTCTTGTAGTAACTAAGGGCTACAAACAGTGAAATTTGATAAAAATCACCCAAGTCGGTTTTTAGATTTGATGTTTGTTAATTGTTAAGGGATTATTGATAAAAAATTTGAAAACGGGTAATTTAAAAAATAGTTGTCTGTTACGTGTAAACTAGAAACAACACTTACGTGACAAATGTTATAAAAATCGAACAATTAATTTAGTTGCTAGCAATGTGCACAGACAACAGATGGACAAAGTTCCAGGTAAAAACTATTATTTTGCACTCATGGGATCAGTAAACTGATACATCTAACTTGATGCAAAACAATTTAGAAAAATTAACTGGTTGATAGGGAGAAACTCAGATTTAGACCTACAAAATAAACTGCTTCTATACAAGCAAATACTGAAGCCGGTGTGGACTCTATGGAATCCAGCTGTGGGGCTGTACAAAAATACAAATGTAAAAGTAATTCAAACTTTCCAGAATAAAGTCCTGCGAAGTATTGTAAGGGCTCCGTGGTTCGTTCTGCAATGACAGTCTTAATAGTGACCTTAGGATGAAAACTGTCTCAGAAGAAATCAAAAGATTTGCAGAGAAACACAAGCAAAGACTTATACATCACGATAACAAGGAAATAGCTTGCTTATTAGACAACTCTGGCGAGATCCGTCGCTTGAAAAGGACGAAGCCTTTGGAACTTTGCAGTGAGAGTGTATAACTAATCACACATGAACAGAGTGTGTGTTCATCAGAGTCCATCAGTGAAAACTGTCTCAGAAGAAATCAAAAGATTTGCAGAGAAACACAAGCAAAGACTTATACATCTATATATTAACGTAGCTATTTACACTTCTAATTAACACTGAAAATAAAAACAAAACAACACTGACCACCGTCAAATTATTTTTTTAAAATTTCTACGGATTTTGAAAATTTAAAATGCTAATTTCTGCATACAGTGGTAAAACAGATTTTGAAAAAACATTTCAGACATAAAATTTATAAATTTTTAAAATCTGAATTGACCGTCATTTTAAAATTGTGGAACGAATTTTGCTGTTTAATCTACTTGTCATCGATTTTTGTGCCAAAATTTCGAAAGTAAGCTCACAGGATCACATACATAAATTTTAACAAACCCCCCTCAAAAGTGATCTAGAGGTCAGGAGTGGTGCTTAGTTTCACGAATAATCACTTTAAAAACCTATATTTTTAACCTCAAAATTTAAAAAAAATGCGCAATCTGCAAACAAATTACATGCCGAGTGGCTTAAAAATATATTCCTATACATAATTATAATTAATAGTAAGTAAATGGAAAGAAAAAACCGGAGGCAGAGCCCTCTGGTTTAAAATAAATTAAATTTACAGTTTATACGTAAAATCGAAAAAACGAAAATGAACCTTGGCCTCTGTGGTATTTTTCAATTTGTACCTGAACCAATCTTATTATATAATTGTAATGTAACTTTGAAAAAATGTGTAATTTATCAAATTTTTTTTCAATAGGACCAGAGCAGAATTTTTTGTGGCGATAGCACAATTTCTTGTAGTAACTAAGGGCTACAAACAGTGAAATTTGATAAAAATCACCCAAGTCGGTTTTTAGATTTGATGTTTGTTAATTGTTAAGGGATTATTGATAAAAAATTTGAAAACGGGTAATTTAAAAAATAGTTGTCTGTTACGTGTAAACTAGAAACAACACTTACGTGACAAATGTTATAAAAATCGAACAATTAATTTAGTTGCTAGCAATGTGCACAGACAACAGATGGACAAAGTTCCAGGTAAAAACTATTATTTTGCACTCATGGGATCAGTAAACTGATACATCTAACTTGATGCAAAAATCGATTATTTCATGCTCAATAAATGTCCTACATACACACACATGGATAAAGTTTCATGTAAAAGCTATTATTTAGTACTCATGAGATTAATAAACGGATATATCTATGGAAACCTCAAAATCGATTATTTCAGGTCAGTAATTGTCCTACATACACACAAATGGGCGAAGATCCAGGTAAAAACTATTGTCTTGAACTCATAGGATCGGTAAACGGATATATCTATCGAAATCTCAAAATCGATTATTTCACGATCGCTATACATTCTACATACTTAAGTGAATGAGAAAATAAATTGACTATGATGCCAGAGAAAAATGGTTGCGAAGACAGACAGACAAAATATTCATAACGTAACCTTGTTCTAATAACCCTTAATATTAGAACACAATGTTCTAATAACTCTTAATGTTAGAACATAATTTTTTAATAACCCTTAATGTTATAACGAAATGTTCTAATAACCCTTAATGTTAGAACGAAATATTCTAATAACGCTTAATGTTAGAACGAAATGTTCTAATAACCCTTAATATTAGAACACAATGTTCTAATAACTCTTAATGTTAGAACATAATTTTTAATAACCCTTAATGTTATAACGAAATGTTCTAATAACCCTTAATGTTAGAACGAAATATTCTAATAACGCTTAATGTTAGAACGAAATGTTCTAATAACCCTTAATATTAGAACACAATGTTCTAATAACTCTTAATGTTAGAACATAATTTTTTAATAACCCTTAATGTTATAACGAAATGTTCTAATAACCCTTAATGTTAGAACGAAATATTCTAATAACCCTTAATGTTAGAACGAAATGTTCTAATAACCCTTAATGTTAGAACACAATGTTCTAATAACTCTTAATGTTAGAACATAATTTTAATAACCCTTAATGTTATAACGAAATGTTCTAATAACCCTTAATGTTAGAACGAAATATTCTAATAACGCTTAATGTTAGAACGAAATAGAACACAATGTTCTAATAACTCTTAATGTTAGAACATAATTTTTTAATAACCCTTAATGTTATAACGAAATGTTCTAATAACCCTTAATGTTAGAACGAAATATTCTAATAACGCTTAATGTTAGAACGAAATGTTCTAATAACCTTTAATGTTAGAACAAAATGTTCTAATAACTATTAATGTTAGAACGAAATGTTCTAATAACCCGTAGTGTTATTACGGAACAGTAATAATCCATCCTTAACTCCGAAAAAATAAATCTAGATTCGACATAATGCTACATAAACATCCAGATTAAGTGGCTAAATCAGCTGTTTGTTATAACTTTGAAAACAATTTTACCTTCTTCCTACATTATCGTCTAAAACTTTTATTACTTCAGAACGTATGTCAATAACGATCATATCGTTTAACTCTCTTCTATTAAAACTTGTAATCATGACATTCAATTAAATGTTTTGATGACGTAATTGAATTGAATTTTATAAACGTTACAGTCTGATTTTGGAAAAAAGGTAAGATGGGCCGCTCAGCGATCCTCTCAGTAAAACGTTTCTTGTTTAAATGTTTATTGCAAATTTATGAGATGAGAAATAGAAGGTAAATGGATTAACCAATTTAGAACAGATGCAATGAGGGATGGCTGAGGGGGAATGAAAGACCCAACAAGATGATACCTCATAGGTATGACCTGAAGAGGTACCGAATGACTGGAGAGTTTATGCCGAACTCAGCAAAAAACTGCAGACGTTGCAGAACTAGTAAAAGTTGAACACACAGTTACAGAGGACTACATCGCTACGACCATTCTGGCATCCAGATGTATAGTCGTTGCAAGAGAGGATTTATTGACTCTACTAGTAGTTCAAAGAACAGTATACATCGCAGTATATTCTTAATTAATACATAAGGCGCTCCTCGACAGCGCCCGTAACCTTTTCCGCCAAATTAAACGGTAACCATAAGCCTAATATTTACGAGAAATAGTACTGGACCCATTTTATTGGGTGCTCTTTCTCTGTGAAGAGATCAAAATTATGATAGATTTTGTCTTACAAGAAATAACCAGCAACTACACCATCAACGATGAATCAGAGCCCGCCATCTTGAAACGGAAGTGAATGGGAAAACATCTTACACATACATCTTTCGGACTTTATACAAGATACCTCTGTACCAAATTTTAAAACAACCAGTCAATACGTTTGGCCAAAACTGTGTACTAAAAAAAATCACAAACCAAATGCCTACGTTCAAGCTGTAACAGAGGCCTCGTTTCGCGTGCTCTACTGTATGCAGACTACTGGGGGACATAATTAATTTAAGATGCAGGCCTCACGAGCTTAAATTCACACGATCAGGAACTCCAGACAATAACAAGTATTTTTAGAAACCGACTTGTGCTTTGTGCTGCTCCTACATCATAAAAAATGAATTTTGTTAACGGCATCATCCGAGGAGTGACGTCTCAAGAAGTAAGAAATTATGCCTAATAATGTTCTGTCCAAAATGGGATTTCGTCTGCTACAAGGTAAAAGACGCTTTGGAAAAAGTGCTAAATATGGACTAAAAGAAGAAGAAAAAGAAAAAGAAGAAGAAGCAGAAGAAGAAGAAGAAGAAGAAGAAGAAGAAGGAGGAGGAGAGAGGAGGAGGAGGAGAAGAAGAAGGAGAAGGGGTTGGTACGCGATTTTGAAGGCTATCTGCTTTCAGTCATAGGAAAAAAGGAAGCCGAAACAATGTAGCTTTATGAGACGGTAGAAAAGAAAAGTGAGGGAGTAAGAAGTTAGAATAGTTGAGAAAGAGTTAATTGAACATGAAAGAATCGAATCTGAAGAAGAATGTTGCATATAAAGAGACTGAAAATGAACCTGTTGGCAGAAAGGTCGTACAGAGGAGTGACAAAGGTATCGAGAAAAGTGAAACACGAGACCGAGATAAGTGAATGGGGACAACAATCACCTAGTTTGTGCAGGTGCTAAAACAAAAAGCTTTAACGCAAAGTTGCTATAACTAAGTTCCTACCTCATCATAAGACTTTCCTTACTTCGTTATTGGAAAGTAATAAAAACAAAGCACTACCCGTACACTGATCCTAGTGTTTCAAGCTCTACTTTATAAGTTACCAATTCGTAAAGTTCCCCCGTCTTATTATAGTCGACGAGAAACTACAAATATTTACTTTTCCTATAACGGAGAGTGTATCTGGTAAAGTTATATTTTTGAAAACGCGTAAGTTAACTAAATTTACATGCCCTGGGAGAAATGTACAACTTTTTAATATTGAATAAAGTCAAGAACTCTCAGGATTATACGAAAAGGGAAGTTTTAACTTTGCCCAGTCTGTACGGTAATAAATTTATCAAAAATATAGTGAAAACATTCTGAAGGGTCTATATGCATATTTAATAACATAATACACGAAGGGTTTTGTTTAAGTTTTGGAAATTGAGAACGAGATTTGATTTAATAATCTCTTGAAAGGTCGTGTATCCATACAAAATGTGTGCTAAGCGAACATTGCGGCACGCAGCTATCTTAACGACATGATAGAAGCGAATTTGTTTAAAAAATAACAATGTTTATCGTTAAACAGTAGTTTTCATTTTAATCCATTTGAATGTCTGATAAGAATTAAAATCTGCATTACAAAATTTAACATTACAAAGAAAACGTAACCCTGATTAGCTTCATTCATTTACCTATTTTAAAATGAATAAAGAAATAAATTGCTAATTTACGCAGATTTTAACGCTGACTGCACAAGTGAAATTATATTTTGAAAAAAACATTAATAAAGTTTGGTATATTCATAAAACTTTCACCTATTTTGCAGCGGCTGAATGGATTTATTTGGGTAACGAAATTATTTAATCTGTTACAGAAATAAATTTTCGTGCCCTGTTTAGACCGTATGAAATGAAAATCACGGTAGTAGCTACACAAAAATATATAAACAATATTAACAACAAGTCAAACATTGTTGTAGAGGTCAGGATCGGGATTTATTTTAAGTTTACGAATCTCGCCATAATGTCCAATGAAATAGCTCATTTTCCAATTAAGTAAAATATATGACAGATTTTGTTTTATAGATGCGTTTATTTTGAAATGTGTAACTCTTTCATACATTATTACGCTAAGAATTCCAATCGGTTTTTTAGGGCCTCCAAAAAAATAAGGGCCTGCTTTTTTGAAACTACATATATGGCTACCTATAGGTTTGTCAGAACACCAGGGAACTCTCACGACTCATAATTTTCAGTTTTAAGGTTTTACAATAAAATAAAACCAACCTAAAGCCGATAAAAAGTCTGTACAAAATTCCAGAAGCAGTATAAAATGTCCTTGTGAGAGTGAAGCACAGTGCTGGTAATTGTGTGTGTACTGCATTTAAATTGTGTAAATTTAAATTATTACTGAATACAAGAAAAATAATTATTGATCGAATCAATAGAATTGGTAAGACAATTTAGGCTAATTCTAATATGTAAATTTTATTAAATATAAGGCTCTAATTTTAGTAAACAGTAAATATTGTAGCCTAATTTAGGTATGTAATGTAAAATTCGTTTACAGTAAATTTTGTTTGTAAATATATCAGTAAGGTACAATGTTAGAATTCAGTCATAATGTTATAGATTCGACTGTTAACTTTGTTCTTAAATTCGAAAGAAGAACAAAGTAAGGTATATTGTATTAATAAGCTAAATATAACGAAAAACACTGATTTATTTACAGCTCATAAAAATATTGAATATTAAATATTAGATATTAGATATTAGACTTTAGACATTAGACATTAGATATTAGATATTAGATATTAGATATTAGATATTAGACATTAGACATTAGACATTAGACATGACACATTAGATATTAGATATTAGATATTATATATTAAATTATAAATATTAAATATTAACATTCTTTAACGTTTATTTTAACAGAAGTTCATAATACAAGAAATATTATGCCTACTTGATTTAACAACGATTTTACTTAGGAAGATATATACAGTATCTAAAAGTACAAGTATTGAATTAAAAATTAGTGTATTTTAGTAACTAAATACCATCCAATGTTATTTTCTGAATTATTTTATTTCCAGAATTCATGTTTTATGTTCAATTACGGATACCGATTTCTTAAAAAAACGTCCCAACCTTGTCCTTTTCGTTCATGTACCAACAAGGAATGTTGTGATTACCACATATTTCATAGGTCGCTTCGAACACTGTTTATAAAGAGTTGATATTCAACTTCTTGCTGTACATTGTATATTATTCGTTACTTTTTCCCCATTCAATGCTAAAGGCCACACGGGCCCACTAGTGTTTCTTAAAGTACTGAGGAGAGAAATGTAGACTTTATATTTATTAACTTGTCAAGTCTCCCCTGTAACAGTGGGTTGCGGTACTGGAGGCTATATTCGTTTCTTATGACCCTAGCTGCTCCTGACTTGTATAATAATCGTATTTATTGCTGCTACACGAAATTAATCCCCGCTGAGGATTATTCCAAGTTGTAAAACGTGCGTTGATTACGTTGAACATAAATTTACGTTTTCATTTTCAAAATCCAAAGCAACTACAAAACAAACTGCAGCTATAAAGCGTCTTTAAATTACGTTAAGTTATTTCATCAGTTTTTCTATCCTGTACATAAAACCTGAAATTTGTTTTTATTCTATATTTGAAAATTTTCATGTTTGAGAGTGTATATTGAAAAACTGTAGCTTATATCATGTCAATCTTGTCAGCATGAAATTCTGTTAAAATAGAGGTTATAGTTATATTTAATGACCTGTTAATAAATCAATGTCATTCATTATATTTAGCTTACTTTAATACAATAGGCCCTATTTTGTTCTACTTTCGAATTTAAAACTATAACCTATAACATTAATGACTGAATTCTAACATTGTAACTTACTGAATTATTTACAAACCAAATTTATTATAATCGAATTTTACATTACATACCTAAATTATGCTACAGTATTTACTGTTTACTAAAATCATAGTCTTATATTTAATATAATTTACATATTAGAATTGGCCTAAATTGTCTTACCGATGCTACAGGTTCGGTCAGTAATTACTTGTCTTATATGCAATAATAATTTACATATTACTTTCATCAATGTTTTTTTAGGAAAAAGTTGTTTTGTTGCACACAAAATTATATTTCGATTAAATTTGATAGATTTCGGTGGAATTTTGTTTACCTTTACAGAAAAAAATTTAATTTCCCTAATAAAATCCGATATCAACAAGAACAGAAAACTTGAACTAATTAGTCAAAATCAATTTTTCAGATTTTGCTCAAATTATATTCATATAAATAAATAAAAAATATAAATGTTTAAAATAATACATTAATTTTAAGAACACATAAGTCAAACCAGTGCAAAAAATATTTTTAAATAAAAATCAATTTATAGTTTGTTAGTTTTGCTTTCTCAATTTACTAATCTATTTAATTTAAAATTTGATACACTAACAAAATTTTTTTCAAAATATGACGATCTGATTTTGAATAATTAGGCCAATTTTATTTTAGTTTTATTTTATTTTTTATTTATTTATTTTCATAAAATTAAATGTTCAGTTTTTGTAACCTATATAATTATTTTCTAATCCTCACTTGCTTTTATTTTGAAATTATTCAGTAACTTAAGTTATAAAGATGATTGAAAGTTAACTTCAATTAACTTAAATTAAAGTTAAACAAAACATTTCATGTTTCTAGTAATCAGAAATTTTAGGTATAAAACGATCACATAAATCTATCGATTGTTTATAACCTTAATAAGCAGCCATGATAAAGTAAAATTTTACTGATCTTAATCCCAATTGTAAGGGTTTAAAAAATACCTAAGGACGACTAATCTATAATGCAGACTGAAAACGAGACTATTAAGTTACATTACATTACAGCTATGTATAATTAAATTTAATCTTCGATTACAGCTGATGTATTTTAGCGCAATCCATATCCGTATTTATACTATTACATCCAATAAAGTTTCAACTCGAAGAGCTTAAATTCCGACAGTAATTCCAGCGGTGCTGTATTTACCGGATACACTCGTTAAATGAGTGCGAAGGTTTAAAACTTATTTTATATTATAATATTTAGAAAATGAAAGTATGTTATTAGCGGGTTTCCATTGGAAAAAGGAGCTCTAGTGCAGTCATCATGGTATAATGACAATTTTAGTACGATTTGATACATAATCTTAACGCAAAAAACGATTATTGTAAATCTTGAACAAGTTCGTGAAACAGCAAAATTCGTTAAACAATTTCAAAATAACGACCACTTTAAATATTTAAAAAAATTGGTAACGTTTTTGTCTTACATATTTTCGATAATCCTATTTCACCATCATAATAACAATATAAATTGACATTATGATTTTTAAAAATCCGTTTTAATTAAGAAATTGAATTTGACATAGTTAATTTCCTTATTTTCAGTTCAGTTTGAATGTTTGAAATGCTAATATTTGCAGATTTAATGTCGGTTATGATAGTGAAACGAGAATTTCCAAAAAAGTTAAGTTAAAGTAAAATACTTTAGAAAATTCGTTTCAATTACGTCAGAAAGACAGCTGCATGCCTCTATTATTGTAGTTATTATTTGCACATTCATTTTTATATGAGTGTTATAATTAGTAAAATGATGCTGAATAATATGAGTGTTATTAAAGTAGTACGGTTGTCAAAAAAAAATCCATTTGTCAATTTTTACAGGTCTTAAAAATTCACGAGTCCAAATAACCTACGTTGGCAGCTCTTTCGTTGCGTGATGGAAACGAATTTCCAAAAAAGTAACAACATTATAAAAATTTTGTTATCTTATACTTTCTTGTAAATATGATTTAGCTATCACAGTCAGCGGTTAAAATCTGCACATCCAAGCGTTAAACGTTCAGGTTCACTGGCATATTCAATAGAAACAAAATAAGAAAATATAAGTTAATTTTGTTATCGTCAGCTCTTTAATGGAAATATTTTCAGAGATTACAATCTGGCAACCTGTACATTCTAGTGGGTGGAAAATTTTATTTTTCTCTAAATAGTTAATTTAAAAGTGACAATGTTTATTGAAGTGAAGCTTTTAATGTTAGCTTTGGCAAGATTAGTGAAGAGAAAAAAATGTGTCTCGAATCTTTTTAATGAAACGAAAACGAACAAACGAATTTTGTCTCTCTACTTCTGTCTCTTTTTCTTTCTCTTTTTCTATAACATTATACGCGTATTATATGAAAACGTTGAGTTGCTTTGGTTTCGGTATTTTTCCTTAATTGAAGAACACGTAACCGTTTATAATATATTCGAAATTAATATAAACGTTTATAATAAATGTTGTTAATATTGCTCGTTTTTAACAACTTAAAAACTTATTATAGCCTATCAGCTGTTCAGTGAAATCAGCTGATCGTTACGAAATAACATAAAACAACTGATCTTTTACTATAACTACAGTTAATAATATCTAAGCCAAGTTTACCCATTTATTTATTTAAACAAAAAAATTTGTAATCATATCTTCAAACTAATTATATATTCAACAAAGATATCATTAACAAAACTTCGCTTCTGTCGGTAACTTCCCAAGTTTTGCATGTGTACATTTTGAATTGTGTTCACACCGTTAATCTCGTAAACAGTTAAAAAAAAAAAACGAAAATACATAAAAATACAATATTTTTTTTTAAATCACGGCCTGACGGACGTGAAAACCTACATACATTTCTTACATTAAATTATATTTTTATCTTAGACACATTTGAAAATTTGATTTACCCCTAAACAGCATTAAAATCATAATAAATTAATATTTTGAACTTTATATTATTATGCTGAAAATAAAAATGTAAACTGTCATCGCTGTCAAATTATTTATTTCATTTCAGTGGATCTTGAAAATTTCAAATGCTAATATATGCAAATTTCAATGATGATTATATTTGTAAAATAGTATTTTCAAAATATATATAAGATATAAAAGCTGCAAATTTTGCAAATTTATATTCCCGCCATTTGAAAACTCACAGATTTTTCTGGATATCGAAACAAATCGGACCGAAATTTCGTACGTGAGAGTGCACATATACAACCAAATAATGTCGAACATCCGCGGTCATTTCAAGTCCCGGGTCTGGGTCTTACTATGATCACCACCCCAATTTCTCATTTTGCAACAATAACTAATTCGCTAAAAAGGCCAAAAAATTTCTTATTCACTGATACGGATGTTTTTAAACAGTATTATAATAAATCTTCTGAAAGTTTAGAAGGAAATTAAAGAACACCCTGTAAATAACAATGGAAACGTTTCCGACACAGCGACACACTTCTTGTAAACATTGTTAACGAACGTATTTAAACTCTAATCGATATAAGTACAAGTTGATTGGTAACTTTGTTTGTTTCACTTTTTTAATTAAATACTTTGTTAATTAAGAGCACTGAAAATGTTTACAGGCTCCCTTCAGATTTGTCTTTAAATTCTTTCAGTTAATCGCGAAGAGGAGGGGTGACTATTCACTTCATGTTTATCACAACTGATGCTTATAGTAAAACAGAAAAACACTGATTAGAATAGAAAGCCTGTTTTCTTGGAATACAAATTGAAAAGTTTTTTCACACGGAGAACTTAAAAGAGGTAGTAAATTTGAAATAAAGAAATTAGTATTTAGAATAATATGAAAAAGCAAAACTAATTTTTACCCACGTCAGGTTTTGTTAATTTTTACTTTATTATAAAATCGTATGTCTTGTTTTATTTAAAATTTAATTAACTGATATGCGACCTTCAATTTTGACTATAATTTGGGCATAATGAATTCGGGCCAGTTTTGTGTATATTTTAAAGTGGGGGAGGTTAGTAGCGAAACATACTTATTGTTAAGGTATGCAGCCCAAATAAGTCAAAATCAGTTTAATCGGTTTAAGATAATCAGCCAAAATTGGTTTATCGGATTTTGAAAAAAATTATCCATGCATGAAGTTTTATTACTCAAATCAGTGTACCAAATCTGTAATAAAAAGAAATTTACTTTTTCCAAGGAAAATAGGGAAATAAACAAACCCACTATCGGTCAAGGTATTTTTGTTTTTGGTTCTTTCCGACTTATAATTTTTTTAAATTTTATTTATTTGTATTATTTTTAAACTCAAAGTTAGTACCGTAAGGTCCTTTTTTCTTTTTAACTCAATTCCCCTCTTCAGTTAATTTACTCAACGATTTTGTAAATTATACCTATTATTTAGTTTTGTTTTTAATAGTTAACCAAATCAGAAATTTTTGAGCTACAATGGCTTATAATATTTGTTTTCTTACAGAGCAAAGTTATATTTAGAGACAATTTTGAAAAAATAAGATTTTAAAGTTTCTTTTGACAAAAAATTTTTAAAATTTAAAATTTGAAAAAATGCGGCACACAGTTTTGCGGTTATTGCTGACGTAATAAAATCGAATATTTCCAAAGACAATATTTTTATCTTACCTTCTTTTCGAAACTTTGATTTCACCATCATAAACAGCATTGAAATATGCATATCATTTAAAAATTTTAAATTAAATTCAAATTAAATTTCTAAATTACAATAGGTTTTGAAAATTCAAAAATAGTTAATTTAGGCCAATTTTATTATGCAACACTGACAAAGATGGTGAAATCATATTTTCAAAAATATTTAAAACGTTATGACTTTTAAATTTTGAAATGATCGAAATTTTAAAACTGTTGAACTAACTTGTTCAAACAATTACCAAAATAGATTTTTTGTCAAATTTGACTAAAAGTGCAAAAAAACATTTACACACACACACACACATACACACACATACATATATATACACATATATATATATATATATATATATATATATATATATATATATATATATATATATATATATATATATATATATGTGTATATGTGTGTGTATGTGTGTGTGTGTGTGTGTGTGTGTGTGTGTGTGTGTGTGTGTGTGTGTGTGTGTGTGTGTGTGTGTGTGTGTGTGTGTGTGTGTGTGTGTGTGTGTGTGTGTGTGTGTGTGTGTGTGTGTGTGTGTGTGTGTGTGTGTAAATATAGGCAAATTTTAACGACTCCTCAAAAATCATTCTAGAGTTCACCCTCCGGGAAACCTCGAGTTCTATTTTCAAATGAAAATTTACTAAATACATTTTCCAATATTGTTAAATAAAATAGTTGTAATTTTCATGACAAGAAATCATTTTGTTTTTATTTGTACTGCAAACAGAGATATTGCATCAATTTTAACATTGTGTTGTAGGTGAATACAATATTTGCATTCAACAGTTGTAAATAATGTAGTTATGGAGTATTGCACTTTTTCAACGGATCGTTTTCATTTATATTGATACGGAAACGATATTACAAAAAAATAAAGGGAGCAAATGCATTACTATTTCACATTCAAACATTTTCACAAAATATATGAATCCGAAAATTCAAACAAATAACCTGGAAAATCTGTATAGTTTCTAAAAATAGGTAAAAAACCGATGTTTTCAAACTTTGGCCTTATTCCAAATTATAATTTAGGTTGTATAGGAACTTTTATGTAAAAGAAATTTACATCTCGAGAGTATGTCACGCTGACGTGACGAAAGCAAATTTTAAAACGTATTTTTTTATTTTTAACTTTTTTTGAAACTCTGTTTTCACCTCATAGTCAGCATTATTACTTTAAATAGGCTAGTAACATTTTAAAATTTTAAATTACATTGAAAATAAGAAATGAACCCTAACTCAATTTAAACATCTTAATTTCATCGGATTTTGAAAACTTAAAATGCTAATGTATGCTATTTTTATCGCTGATTACAATAGTAAAATCAGATTTTCAAAAATGGTTAAAATAAAACATTTATAAATTTTGATAAATTTGAAATTCCCGCCATTTTAAAACTATTTGAGTAATTTTGTTGGTTAAAAACTTGTCAAAGTTATTATTAAAATCGTTTTTTGTGACAATATTTAATCAGATCTAACTAAACCGGCGAACGTGAGCATGCTAACACATATATTGTGCAAATCTTAATGTCTCATGAAAGTGTGATCTATAGGTTTGGATCGGCGCTCATATTAAGGTCTCGGTCTGACTTTAACATGATGGCCGACCTAAAAGCTCAAATAGAAATTGGCCAAAAACAAAGTAAATTCGATGTTGGTAAAACTTTTTCTTTTTACTCAGCCATAAATTACTTTTAAAAATATATATACTTACAAGAGTAATAAATACGATCTTGACAATGTTTTTCTGATTTTGAAAAAACTAGTCGATTGTTTGATAGATCTCGAGTTGATATTTTCAAAATATAGTGACTCATAAATTTTGTTTAAGTAATTATGGATTCCATTTTAGAAAAATGTAACCTTGATCTAAAACAAAGGGGCAAAGGTTACATCACTACCTAGACAAGAGATTGAAGTTTTGTTATCCCCTGACATTTCATCTAGGAGATATATTCGAAGTTTTTAGAATTGCAACGCGAAGTTCTGTTTCGCAGATCATCCACAGGATCAAAAGCACACCGTCTCAGGCCACGTCAAAGGCTGGCGTGGGGACGCGTCAAGGTTGTCCGTGACAGTTGCTGGTTAACCAACACTCACGCATGGGTTTTGTAAGATTCCGTTTTATTCTTCTCCAACTTAGGCGAACTACGTGATGTTGTAGCGACCTTCAACAGCACATCTTATTGGTTGATATACTTGGCAATTAAATATTGAAACCCTTAAAATTTTGAAAATTTAAAAGGAGTTATAGTAGTTACTGAACACATATAAGACTTCAAAATACGTTTTTCCACGAAGTAATTTCTCCACACTTTGTATAGAAATAAAGAATCACTCTCCGTACGCAGCTGTCTCGATTTCCAACTGTAACAATTCTACACATAACGTTTAAGTGAATTTTTTTTTTTTAACGATCCTGAAAAAGTTAGTTCAAGATCGACATTGTTTTCAAGGTACCGGGCCTGGGTGTTACCATGATAGCGATCCATTTTCATGTTTAATTTTACATTTTCTAACTTTCCATTTTTCTATTGAAAATTCCACCAACAAATATAATTTTATAATATTTCATTTCTTGTATTGTATAAATGCAGGATGATACAGTCCGCCTGCGAGTGATATACGATTGATGTATTTCTTATTGTAAATTGACTTTGTTATGGAAACATCAATCTTTGTTCTCTCTTTTAACAAGTCAAAATTGATGATCTGACAGTGTTGCCAATAACACAGACTTGCGATTTTTTCTGCTACATGCATTAATATCAGCAGTTGAATTGAAGGCGAAAAAAGTATATTTATTTTGTTTTTTATTTTCTGTGTTTTTTAGAAATTACCACCTGAATCGAAAATGAAAAGGATTTGGCAGAAATTTTGTTTTAATGGCATTTCTTTTCGCAACTTTCTTTTCAATCATTTGACAGAAATAATAAAGCACCATATGCAACGCCTCTTGTTATCTTTGATGCCCAGCATACTTGTGGAAACGCTCGGTTACAACCCAGCAAATCGTGCACTGAATTGAATTTTTGAATTTTCGTTTGAGAAAAATCTGAGAACCAATTTCAAGGTCAATTGTTTAGTTACTTAAACCTATAACTGAGAAAAATTGATAAAACCTGATAAGTCGGTTTTCAGAAATTCTATTTTTTTCTAAATTTGAAGGTGTTTATCAAAAATAGTTTCAAAAATAACCGAGTTTAAAATGTGAACTAAATGCACAACATGTTATTTTCTTTGACATCTTACATTTAGTTTACATTCCAATGATATATTCAGATACAGGGTTGTACAAAGAGACAGAAAATAGATTTATAAATCTAATCTCTTATTATTATGAGATTAAATACAAACTTCCTTAAAAAAACTTCCTTTTAGGTACATCGTTAATGAAAAAAAAGTGCACATGTGAAACTCGGGAAGTTACCGACAGAAGCTGATGATGTATTTGCTGAATATATAATTAGTTTGAAGATATGTTTACAAATATCTTGTTTTGTTTAAATAAATAAATACGTGAACCTAGCTTAGATATTATTTATTGTAATTATAGTTGTTTTATATTAATTCGTAACGATCAGCTGATTTCATTGAGCAGCTGGTAGACTGTAATAAGTTTCATGTTGTGTTCTTAGAAACTAGCAATATTAACAAAAATTATAATATACGTTTATATTAATATCGAATGTATTATAGACGGTTACAACGTGCACGTGTTCTTCAAAGGAAAAATTCCGAAACCAAAGCAACACAACGTTTTCATATAATACGCATGTACTGTTCTAGAAAAGGAGGAAGAAAAAGAAAGAGACAGAAATAGAGAGACGAAAAAAAGTTTGCTCGTTTTTGTTTCATGTTTGCGTTACATTAAAAATGTTCGGGCATTTTTTCTATTTAATCCTCACGCCAAAGCTAACATTAAAAGCTTCGTTTCAAAATAAAAATATATTAATAAGATATTAGAATATTTATTGGAAATAAGCTTTTGGAGTAGCCATCATGTACGAGTGAGACCCAGGGCTTGAAATAAACACCAAACGTGACCTTTAGATCACTTTTTGAGATCGCTAAAGAGTTAGACATTTTTTGTCTTGCTTGATTTAAACTTTGACCTCGAAATCGATTTTGGTAGTACCTTAGACAGATAGGTCAGTTCTTAAAAAGTGTAAAAATTTTTTCTTGTTACATTTTGTAAATTGTTTTTCATCACATAATCGATAGAGCTGGTTGCAAAATTATTTTACCTTTGAAAAACCTTATACTTCACTGTTATACAAAGTATTTTTCCTTTTCTTGTCGTTTCCTTGGAATTAAAACTTTATTAAAGTGATTTAAATATCATTATATTTTATAATTTTCTTTTGCGACTCTGCTCTAACTGATAACAATCTGGCGTAACTTCAGTGAAAGGTGATTTTGCCAAGATTAACTCTGTTACATGGCTTCCTAATAGAATCTTGTGTAACGCGGCAGTGTACACTAGTAGCTCAGAGAACAGCAGACCTCGCAGTATATTGTTAATTAATATACAGAGCGCTCCACGATAGCGTCGTAAATTTTCCCGCCAATTTAATCAGTATCCGTAATATTTCTGAAAAAATGTTACTGAGCTACCTTTATTGGAAATTGTATGCTCTTTCTCCATGAAGTAGTCAAAATTATGATAGGTTTTGCCTTTCAGCCAGTATTACAGGAATTATCCAACACGTGCACTCTCAACGTTGAATCAGAGTGAAAAATCGTACCTTAGTACGACATTTCAAAACAATCGGCCAATACGTTTGGTTAAAATTGCGTACACTCGTCATCATTAAATTAGATGCTACTTTATTGAAAAGGATGTAAATAGGAAAAAAGTTACACATATTCATTTAGGCTTTATACAAGATATCTTCGTAACAAATTTCAAAACAAACGATCGATGTGTTTGCCAAAACTGCGTACACTCTTTGTTAAATCAATGGCCGCCATCTTGAAACAGAAAGAAATTAGGAAAAATCTTACACATACGTCATACGTCATTTTGGCTTTGTATCTTCATATAGAATTCCAAAACAATTTGTCAATGCGTTTGGTTAAGACTACGTATGCTAGTTATTGTAAATCTGAGGCAGTTATTTTGAAACGGAAGTGAATGGGAAAAATATTACACGTAATTGTTCGGCTTTATACAAGGTACCAAATTTTAAATCAATCGTTCAATGCGTTTGGTCAAAATTGCGTAATAAAGAAACACATAAACCAAATGTTGATTTGAAACAAAATACATTCGCGTTAAAAAAAAATCTCTTACAAAAAAAATCTATTATTGAAACAAAAATAAAAATCATGTATCATGTTTTATCTTAATTTTTTATTTCAATAACGATAATTTATTCAAAAACACTACACATGGTTTTTATTATTTTTCTTAAAAATTATAATTATATATATACATACATATATGGTACTTAAGGATATGAATGGAAGTATGGAAGTATATTAAAATATTACTATTAGGTATATTAATAATTTAATATGAGACTTGTAACGTGCAAAATGTACTATTATATATCAATATAAATTTCGTGCACTTGCATCAATCGACGCGCAAAATCCAACATCACAGCCAGCCCTAAAACATTACAGGCCTACATGTTAACAAAAATTAATTTTTTAAAAAGTTTTTTCTCTCATACACGCAAAAATCATCTCAATAGGCAGAAGTTTGACAATGCATCTATGTTGCCTATTTTACGTTACTACTGCAATATGTCCACAGATCTGCTTTCCTCGCAACAAAGTATGAGAATGTTTTATGTTAGTATAAAATAATTATGTTTTTGTATACTTACTTTATCGTCAAACAAAACACACACCGTTATCTCAGGAAATCACAAAACTCATCATCTAGTTTTCATTAATTTTCCACGTAGGATTACTGACTCTTTTCTCCTGTATTTAGGTGGTACGTAAAATTACCACGAACATGCCGAGTGGTACCCACAGATGGAAAGGTTGGCAACCCTGCTCTATTCTACAAACTGTATAGTTCCCAGGCAATGTAATTATACCCTAGCTTGAGTTTTCACTGAGTAGTAAACCGTGTCAATATCAATGATGCATATAATTAAAAGGGAGTCTGCGATGGTATTGTCTATCGCTAGGCACTGACAGATTCAAGACAAAAATAAGCTAGGCATATTCCACTAACGATTTTGATTAAATTTAACTGAAACGAATTCAAACCAAATGCAGCGTCACTATTACCACACAGATGTTTCTTCGGAAATTGTATCAATTTAAAAAACACTATTTTCTCAAAACATTGTACAAATTTTAACCGAATAGGTTCTAAATTTTTAGCGAAACCTGACAAACCGTTTTGAGAAATTGTGTCGATTGTTAAGTTTTTAAAAATAATTCCCAAATAGAATTGTTTAGTAACTTAAATAATTATGTTTGTGCAAACAGTGATCAAGATCGGTTTATACTATTTTACAAAAATCGTATTTATTTATATTTCACACACACACACACACACACACACACACACACACACACACACACACACACACACACACACACACACACACACACACACACACACACACACACACACACACACACACACACACACACACACACACACACACACACACACACACACACACTATGGGCCAGGGTTTATTATTTTTATCGTAAATTTTTGTTGCAGAAAGCGTAATCTAATAAACTAATTTTAAGAAATTAGGCAGCCTTTTTGAGGGGGGAGGTGGTAATATAGTCACCTTTAGCCTACATTTGCTTTGGGTGTTTTAGAACTACACTTGTGCAAAATTTACTGACACGCGCAAGCGAGCGCACACATTTATAAAATTTGTAACTACACTCCGTGTAAAAAAATATAAGAATACTAAGGGTCCGGATAGCTTATTTCAGTCCCGGGTCTGGATGTTACCATGTTGTTGATTGCAAAAGCTCATTTTCAACGGAAATTTGCTACTTATGATTAGACAATATAAGTGAAATGACAAGGTGGATAGATAAAACGTATGACTTCCTATGCAATGAGCGCTGCAGTACGGCACAATTCTATTTTCCAGGAGTAAGGACAAGAAGGTAAGATAAGGGAAGGACTCGCCGTTTAATTATAGAGGAAAGAGAGTGGAGGCCGTTAAGAAACAAAAGACTTCTTTGGGTTCTTTACTTTTACGGCCGTCGTCTAAATTGCCAACTTAGTATCACTTCTGTTGAACGCATTCCAGTTCGTTATAAGAACTTCCCTAAGCTTCAAAATATAATGTTATATGAAACGTAAACAGCACCTCGCTAAGAAACCTTTTTACAGTTAAAGATTCTACTTTTCACTATATGAAGCATAGAAAAAGTATTATAACTACGAAAAAAATTGGACATGAGTTGAATTAGTTTTTAGGCCTTCTAGACCTATATCTGTATATGTAGATCTATGTCCGTTTATGTAAGATATATGTCCATCCGAATAAGTAGATCTGTGTCTACATAAGTAGATCTATGTCTGTATAAATAGAACTATGTCCGTATAAGTAGATGTATGTCTATAAGTAGATCTATGACTTCATAAGTAAATCTGTGTCCGTCCGTATAAGTAGATGTATGTCTATATAAGTAGATCTATGACTTCATAAGTAAATCTGTGTCCGTTCGTATAAGTAGATCTGTGTATGTATAAGTATAAATATGTCCGTATAAGTAGATCTATGTCTGTATAAGTAGAAATATGTCCGTATAAGTAGATCTATGTCTGTATAAGTAGAAATATGTCCGTATAAGTAGATTTATGTATATTTAAGTAGACCTTTGTCTTCATAAGTAAATCTATGTCTTTCCGAATAAGTAGATCTTTGTCTGTATAAGTAGATCTATGTCTTTATAAGAGAAATATGTCCGTATAAGTAGATTTATGTTTATATAAGTAGATCTATGTCTGTATAAGTAGAACTGTGCCCGTATAAGTAGATTTATGTCTATGTAAGTAGGTCGATGTCTTCATAAGTAAATCTACGTTCGTCCGCATAAGTAGACCTATGTCCTTTAAGTAGACTTATGTCTATATAAGTAAATCAATGTAAGTCCGTATAAGTAGATCTGTGTCTGTATAAGATCATCTGTGTCCATATACATTGATCTATGTCTGTATACGTAAATCTATGTTTGTACATGTAGATCTACTTTCATACGAGTCAGTGTAAGTAGATATATGTACATATATGTAGATTTATGTCCGTATACGTAAATATATGTTTTTACAAGTAGATCTACGTTCATATGAGTAGATCTATGTGCGTACAAATAGATCTATGTCCATATAAGTAGATTTATGTCTGTATTTGTAGATGTACCTATGTCCGAAAAACGTTACTGTGTAAATCTCGTGAATATTTAAAAAAAAATTCAGGAATGTTTTTAAAAGCAAATTTTTATTAAAAACCAATTAAATGTTAACATAAATATTTAACATATGTTAAACATATGATATTTTTTAGAACTTACTTTATCCATACAGCAAATGAATATTCTGAGAACTTTGTATATGAACAATTAAGTTGGTTATATGACTGTGAATATTCACTTTCTATGCACAATAAGCAACATTTACAAAATATTCTGTAGCTCATGCTTAAAACATTTTATTTTCGTAAAATTTTGATCAAATTGAGCCATAAAGTATACAAATTTGTTAAAGTTGCCGATATCTCCCAAAACGTTTATTACTGAAGTTACCAACGTAAGTCGTAAACATTTTAATTTCACAACTACTTGGTACACTCGACTGATAAATAGTCGTAATACATGAACGACCAAAATTTTAGAAAATATGATAAACTGATTTTGAGGAATTATTCCGATTATCTACTTCTACTATAGACAGTTCCAAAAACGGTTCACTTTTTCATTCACTATTTATTGTAATACAATTTGGTGAAATAAATCGCACATATCGTTTACTTTCTCTCCAAAGTTATGCTAACAAATGAACAATGTCTGTACAAACAGATTGTTAAAAATGTTTTATTAAACGTAAATAATTATACACATGATAAATCTTAGATCATGATTAATTAAATCTGTTTTAATTAAATCTTGGATCATTTGTTTCCAACCCAAATCATTAATTAAACGATACAGATAAGGGTGAAAACATTTTATTTCTTGTAGCAAAAATTAAAAATTTTCTTTCTTGGGAAAATTAAAAATTAATTATGAGCGCAAACGCCCCCCAAAAGATAAATACTTTACAAGAAGATTAAAAATTGTTTGTCTATTGTAGAAGATGTACATATATATGTATGTTTTAGATATCCATATATTTTGTTAGTAAGAATGACTTTTTAATTTTTTTAAAGTTCTAAATACACGTTCCTCTTAGTTATATATTTTGTTAGTTAGAATGTTTTATAATTTTTTGGGTAAAGTTTTACGTTTTGTAATTTTATACTAATTAGGCTAATTTCAATGGATTTTTTTAAAATATAGCTTCAATACCGGTTTTTTGAGAGAAATATACGTCTGAGAAAATTTGTGCAAAAAAATCTTTCATTTCTTTTTCAATAGTTCATAGTACGAGAGCCCGTAGTAATTTACCCATTGTGATCATTTCAAAATGTCCGTCGCATTAAACATCCAAGCCTGAATCTAACTTTGATCACGTGACTACAACGACTACTCTTTTAGTTTACTCTCTGACAACTTCTCGGAGGCTCCTTATAACAAAAAACTTTAGGTTGACTTATAAATTAAAAATTATCTCAGTTGAAGTTCCTTGGCTGATTGCTGTCGGTCTGCTAAAATTATTTATTATCTGGTTAAAAAAGTAAATTTGAAAATATATAATATTTTTTTCTAATATAAACGTTTCTAATAAAAACAGAAACATGTAGTCTATTAAATGTAGGCTATTACTTGTTTTTTACAACTTACTCATAAAAACTTATAATTTAGATCTTCAAATTTTCCCCAAAATCATTAAATTTTGGTTTTGTCATTGTTAACGAATAGCATTAAAAGCCGACCCTTTGAATAGAATTTATTTTCGTTCGGGTACATTACAATTAATTTTAAACAATATACTGAGAAATGTTGCGTAATATCTTTAAACATTTACTTATTGACGCACTTACATAAATAAAATCACCTTGATTCTAGCTCATAAACTAGCGTGACCTAAATATGAAAGTGTTTCACAAAACAACACTGACATTTTCGAGTTGGCAGTAATCGATTATCGATCTTGTTTAACGATACGTAAAGACAAAATCAACTTTTCCACAAAGAAAATCAGCAAGCAGGGTTATATACAAAAAAAGAGTTTAACATGAAATAATAACGGTGGCAACCATTTGTACAGTTTTCCAAAAAGTAACCTCAAGAAATAACCTAACCTATCGGTCAAACTTCTTCTTAGTTTCCGTAGTGTAGTGGTTATCACAGGCAAAAGGTCCCCTGTTCGATCCCGGGCGGAAACATAAAACATTAATTACAATTAATTTAATATGAGACGCGCAAAATATACTATTATATATCACTATAAATTTGTGTACTCGCATCACGCAAAATCCATCACAAACAGTCCTAAACATGCCTGAAATACCTAATATGGTTTTACAAATGTATTGTACATTAACAATTGGTTAAAAGACATAATTTCCTGTTGCGACTATGGCACAAACTAACTGCACTGCATTAAATATATATTTAATTCAATGATGTGCCGGGAGTAAGAAAACAAACAGTCACTATATTAAACGGAATTGTTGGTTAAAAATGTGTGTAAATATTTTTAAAAAGTAATAAAATTGCTGCTAGAGTGTTATAAACAGTGACTATAGTCTATAAACGTAAAAGTTTATATAATTTGTTTTACTACTCAATGATAGCCTAAATATTACGTTTTGTCTGATATAAATTTAGTATTTCACGCAAGGAAAGCAATTTTGTAAATCGCTTTTTATTCAACAGAACTCGCAATTTTCAAATTTTTTCCCCACTAAAATTTGTTCACTATAATATTCAGAATAACAAATATTAAATAAATTCTCGTATAATGGTGGTCACTCTAATCTTCACTAGTATTAAGAAGCTTAAATTATATGTTTACTTGTTTAGTTTAATATTCAGGATTACGTAGAAACTTGATGCAAACCTCAAGTGCACTTCTCGTTTGAGATCCTACAAGTTGTTAACCTTATTTGCTTGTAAAGCTGGTAAGGATAAAGAATATAAAACTGGATTGAAAATATGACGCGAACTAAAGTACGATAACATTTTTTACAAAATTCTTACGCCATTATCATTTACGTAGTTAAACTATCCGGTTGGTATGAGCTCCATTAATCTCACTTTAAAATTTACAGGAATAAAGGTACTGGTGAATTCACTGACAAATGAATTGTCAGAACAGATCTGTATAGTTATTTAACAGAACTGAAATAATTTTGGTAAGGTAAAAACTGAATTTGATTTTATTTAAAATAAAACTATAATTCATAAATTTCATTTGGAAACATTTACCAACACAATTTTTTCGGTAAAAAATTTAATAATGTATTGTGATGAGAAATACTCGTAGACACAGTTATGAAGCGACGTTTTTAATGTCAGTTTTGGCGAGAAAAGTGAATAAAAAAATTTATCCAGAACCTTTTTAATGAAACAGAAAACGAGAAAACGATTTTCGTCTCTCTATTTCTGTCTCCTTCTTTTTCTTCCTCCATTTCGATAAAAGTACATACGTATTATATGAAAACGTTGTGTTGCTTTCGTTTCGATATTTTTCCTTAGTTGAAGTACACGTGCACGTTGTAACCGTTTATAATACATTCGGAATGAATATAAACATTTATAATAATTGTTAATATTGCTAGTTTTTAACAACGTAATCTGAGACTTATTGTAACCTATCAGCTGTTCAATGAATGAAATCAGCTGATCGTTACTAATTAATATAAAACAACTGATCTTTTACTATAACTACAGTAAATAATATCTAAGCTAGGTTTTCGTATTTATTTAAACAAAACAAGATATTTGTAAACATATCTTCAATCTAATTATATATTCAGCAAAAATATCATTAACAAAAGCTATGCTTCTGTCGGTAATTTCTCGAGTATCTTTTAAAATTAAACTTGCTGTCAATTTTCTATTCATACTTCATTTTAGAACACCCCTATTTTAAAAATAATTCATGTTACTAACCGTCCAATATTTATACATGTATAACTTCTACAATCACGTATATTATGGCCCACCCCTTTTTCCTCGTTGGTCCATGAATGTGGTTAGGATTTTCGTATTGTTCGCAAGTATGGAAATTATCATTCATACTAATTATAAACGAATTTTGAACGTCGTTTCTACATTTAAAAAGCAAGACAAATGCGCTATTAAGATTTTTGTTGTTGTTATTTTAAGGCGAAAAGCACATTGAGGCTATTATCACCTCCCTAATGTAAGTGTGAGTGTAAAGTGTTAAAGTGGTAAGTGTAGTGTTGTAAGTGTAAGTGTGTGTTAAACTCGGGTACCGCGAGGGACGTCTAAATTCTCTCAATAGGTGCTGCTAGTCTACACCCCTGTGGGGAGTGCTATTAAGAAACTACTAGAGTACGAATACCAGTTGATAATGTTTTTGGTTATAAAAACTGATTTTAAAGTTGTTTCTTCGTTACATAAACTATTGAATAATTTTTACTCTGCGTGAGTAGCGAATTAGGCATGGATGTTACTTAATTAGGTTATTAATAATAGTTAAAAAATATATTTTATTAACTTTTAATTCATGTTTTATATTTTTGTTGTAACAAGTGATATTGGTTTGTAAAAGCACAGTTATTGTTTTCTGATCAATACGACCTGCTAAAGAATTGGCAGAGGCATAAAAGCAAAGTCCCAGAACGTGGTTGGCAGTAAAGGCTTATTTGCATCCCCTTCTGAAAAATAAATATTATATTTCTTCTTTTGATGTCGACAGTTTCGCTGAAAATGTTAACTTAGGCGGGGGCGAGGTGCCAAGTCACGTGACCAGAACTCTCGCTGTCCCCCTCATCAAAGGTTTTCTTTCTATACGTAAAAACTACTGAAACGATTGAGATGAGATTTTACAAGGATTACCAGTGGTTAAACATGAGCATATTCTTATTTTGATTTCAATATACTTTTCAAAATGGCGTATGTTGATAGCGTCTTTATGTTAAGGATTTAATATAATAATTAGATACGTTTTTTATAAACTTCTACGATCCATCGTTTTACATATTTGAACCCCGCAGAGGGGTGCGGACTAACTGCACCTATTGAGAGGATTCAGACGTCCCTCGCGTTAACCGAGTCTAACACATACTTAAACAACACTACATTTACAACTTTAACACTTTACACTCACATTTACATTTAGGGAGGCGATAATAGCCTCAATGTGCTTTTCGCCTTATATATATATATATATATATATATATATATATATATATATATATATATATATATATATATATTTGTGTTTACCGTCAGACTATTGTGCACACATGGGCTAATGCAGACGATAGGATGATTTATAGCGTATGTTTTCATATTCATGCCAAGCCCTGGTCGGGAATCGAACCCGGGTCCTCGGGGTGAAAGCCTAGTACGCTATCAACATATATAGGCCACATATATATTATGTTATATATATATATATATATATATATATATATATATATATATATATATATATATATATATATCTTGTTCAAATTTTCAATTGTTAATAAAATACTTTCTATTCATCCCCTTAGTTCAAATAATTTTTTTAAACTTGTAGGGGATGACACTTGATGTTAATATAGTTTTTTGTCAAATATTAAAATCGAATATTTGTACAGACTAAACGATAGGATTTCCTTAGGTAATTCCTACTTTTATTCATCCACTCAAGTTCAATTTTTTAAAACTTGTAGTGGATGACATTTGATGTTAATACAGTTTTTTTGTCAAATATTAAATAATTGTCAAATATATATGGATTTGATTTAAATAACACTTATCTTATATTGGTTTTAGGAATCGCAGCACGCAGCTGTCTCGCTGACGTGATGGAATACCGAAGTAGGAATTGACTTAATTTTTTTTTATATTACTTGTTGAAGTACATTTAATTTTATCAGTGCAACAAAAATCTCATAGTAGTAGTACAACATTACGAAAGACATTTTCTGAGTAGGAAACTTTGTGCTTAGTTTGATTTTGCACAAAAATCGTTTTAGCTCGAAATAATCCTTTAAAGGAAAAAATATGTTAAAAAGGGTTAAAAAAACAAAACAAAAAAACGGGCAATTATAAATAATAATAAAAAATGTATAACTACACTGTTTTTTCAAATAAGATTTAATCATCGTAATAAATATTAATATCTACAAAAATTAGAACTAAACATTTTGTAAATTCCATCTGTAATTCTAAATTGAACCTTACGATTGTCAGCGTACATTTCTGATTTGCAAAGTAAATCAAATTTTAGAAAGCAGATTTTAACGTTGATTATGTTGGTGAAATCATATTTTAAAAATACAGTTTGAGAGGGAGAGGGGGAGGGGAGAGGGGGGGGGAGAGAGAGAGCTGAACGCTGCAATCATTCTAATATCCGGTAATTCAATAATTGTTTAATTCAAACACAATCACAATCTAATTATTTTAATATACCAAGTTATAAATTAACCTCTTAGCGGTAGATAACGTACTTACAAAGCACGAATTTCAGTTATTACACTAACTTGCATCTCTCCATAATAATACAGTATTCATATGCAAAGTGTAGTTATTGATAAGCATGAATAGACAAGTTTGAGTGGTGTTACAACGTGTTCCAGTTACAATTTAACTAATAGATCTATGTAAACTTAAAGTTACACGTGCATTTTAGATTTAACAGTTTGCGTTTATGTTATATCTACTCTATAAGTGCAATAAATGCTGTAAAAACATTGTAAACACTTTTGTTACGTTCTTTTATTTATAAAAATCATTCGGTTTTTACTGACAAAAAACCGCAAAATCTGGCTAGTTTCTGAAATTGTATTTCGGTTTGTTAAATTATATTTCGTGATGGAACAAAATTGAAATCGGGTCAAAATATTTCGGTTTGAGGTATTTTCACAAACAACCAAAAGAAATTCTGATTGTAGGATTCGGAGAAAAAAATTACTTTGTGTTGTGAAACGACATTTTAATTTATTTTAATATTTTTTAAATAATTACAAAGCTTCTTTAACTTTATTTTGAAAGTGTTTAATAGTTTAAAAGTAAAAAAAAACTTGTTCATTAGAAATTTGGCAGTAAAGTAATGCATTCCAAGAATAGCCTACACAACACCGAAGTCCTGTGAAGGGGATGCGATAAGATATTTTATTTCCGCCTGTCTTCGCTTCCCCTTGCAGGATGCTAATGTTTAATTAACTAAATACTGAAGGGTGAAACGGTGGCATTATAAAAAAAAACAAAGAGTTCTTCTGTTGCCACCCTCCATACAAGCGTGTCCTTTTATAAAAAGATGAAATTCAAAAATACACATCAATAGGGGGTTGGTTTTGGCAGTCAGAAATATCAGGTCTGCGATATAACAGCCGCTGTACACAAGACGTAGCACCGATTAGTTCCATATGTTAAAAGTACATTATTCCGATTGGTTCATTAATGTGCGCAACCCCAGCTGTAACATTGACGTGTTAGAAATTCGTGTTTTTAAATTAACAAAAATTTATATCTTAATTCGATATTTTTGTTTTTTTAAAAGTATAAATTATAGCTACATTAAGTTTTTAACAATTTTTCATTGGAAAGTTAGCAGCCATCATGGTAAGATCCAGAACCCGTCCGGAGTTGCCTACTTAAGTGACACGTGTGTGTGTGTGTGTGTGTGTGTGTGTGTGTGTGTGTGTGTGTATGCGCGCGCGTGTGTGTATGCGTGCGTGTGTATGCGTCTGCGCGTGTGTGTGCGCGCGCACGTGTGTATGTGTGTTTGGGTCTGTGTGCGTGTGTATGTGTCTGTGTGCGTGTGCGTGCGTGCGTGTGCGTGCGTCCGTGTGCTTGTGTGTGAGTGCGCGCGCGCTTGTGTGTGTGTATGTGTGTGTTTTAGCACGCTTACGTCCCGATTCTGATCTGATCCAACTAAATTTGATTCAAATTTAGTACAAAAACCAACTTTTGTAATTGCTTGGACAATTCGTTAACCAGCGACATTTCAAAATGACGGCCATTAAAAATTCCATTACATTTTTGTTTCAAAAGTTTTTTTTAAAAATTTGACTTCGCAATCATAAGTGGCGTTAAAAACTGTGTAAATTAGCATTTTGGATTTTCAAAATGCCGTGAAGTAAAAAAAAATGTTTTTTGAAGGCGGTCAGAGTCAGTTTTCTTATTTTCAATGAATTCGAAAATTTCATTGATAGCAAAAATGCTAATATATGCAGATCTGAGTGTTGTTTTATGATGGTGATAGAAGAGTTTCTAAAAAAAGATAAACAATTTTCTCTTTCACCACGTTAGCGAGACAGCTGCGTGCCGAGGTTATAGTTTCGGAACAGTATTTTTATAGGAAATTTCTTTCAATCATTTTTTAAAATACAGTTATATCCGTTTATTGTGAATAAAAAGATCTGAAATGGGACGCAAAATTTATGAAATTATTAATAGATTTTTCATAAACACTGTTTTCTTTATACTTGGTATGGTGAAATCGTAGGAATTACACTTTTTTTAATAAAAACATATTTTTTAACTTAAAACTTGGCGTTATTCGAATTAAAGAATTAAAAAAAATGTAATTTATAAGGATGATTATCACGGTAAATTAAGACTTATAAAAAATTGTCAAATAGTTTTATCAAGAAATAAAATGAAGCTATTTTGAAACGCTAGTTAAAAAATGTGTTCAAAAATCAAGTTTGTTCAAGTTGGTTTTCGCGTTGCGTTTGTTGTATCATTATTTGAAAATTCACTTCAATCACGTCAGCGTGCAACGATTATATCATCGCTCAAATTTCAGACAATAAACATCAAAAGAATTACAAAAGGAACACATTCTGCGTGATATTTCTCATGGGGCACAAAGAGTAGTGGTTTCATATCGTCTTGATTTAGTTTTGGGAAAGGGTTCAAGAGAAGTGGATGGGGGCGGAGGAAACAATTACGTTTTGTAAAAGAAATATACTTTGCCCTAACTCGTTTGAATGCAATGTTGCCATGTTTCTGTTCTAGAACGGCGAATCACGTTAAACTTTTAAATTAGATAACATTTTATTCGCAGCGAGGCCTGCAATGTTTTGTTTAAAGTTATGTTTTGCGTTTTAGCTGTTTCCTTGAAGATTTTCTGTTTAAACTTTACATGGTCGAAATGTAATTGACAACAGAAGGTAAATGTGAGTTTAATTTTTAGCACATTTATATTGGAAAATGGTTTATTGGAGCGACAATGATGACGACATCTAGGCCCGGGAAATGTAACGAGCTGGTTCAGATCTCAAGGACAAATTTTGAAAATTCGTAAAATGTGTTCTTTTTTAGACGTAACTGAATAATAAACTAGTTGACATTTTTGAGATCTATGTACATGCATGCTTCGTTTGCATGTATATCGAGATCATTTTTAATAAAACAAATATTTTTGAAGCGCTTTTTGTCAAAAAAGAGTTAAAAATCTATTTTTTCAAAATCGGTTTCAATGATTTTGATAAAATTTTGTCGAAATTCAGCCAATGAAATTGAAATAAAAATAATTTACAGTGCCGAAGTGAATCGAAAAAATAAAATTAAAAACCCTGACCGCTATCCGATTTGTTTGGTTTTTTGTCTGTAATATAGTTCCAGAAATAGATTTTCTAGTGGAAATTACTAGAGAATTTCCATTGGAAAAGTGAGCTGTTGGAGCAGCCATCGTGGTAAAACCCGGTTCCGTGATAGTGAAATGAGCACGATACTGTCATCTAGTTAGCTTTTTGACGGGTCGTTAAATGTGTGTGTGTGTGTGTGTGTGTGTGTGTGTGTGTGTGTGTGTAGAACTCTTACGTTCGTAGTTTTGATTCGAGATCATCAAACTTGCCAAAAAAATTGATTATCGTCAAATCTAGCAAAATTACTTTTAAAGTTTCAAAATGGCGATCATTTCGAATCTTTAAAAATTGATAACTTTTTTGTCTCATTATTTTTTGAAAATCCGATCGTTTTCAACCGTCGTAATCAACGTTAAAAACTGTATAAATCAACATTTTGAATTTTTAAAAACCTTTGAAATTAAGAAATTTAATAATGACAGCGGTCAGAGTTCATTTCCGTATTTTAAATGTAATTTGATAGTATACAAACCTAATTTTTAGAATGTTGTATATGATGGTAAAACAGAATTTTAAAGAGTACGATATGATATCCCCACTCATGAACTTACCATTAAAGGATATTAATGTCCTTTTGAAAATTCGTTTCTATCACGTCAGTGAGATAGCTGCATGCCGTGGTTATTAAATATTAGTAGGTTTCTCTGTGGAAAAATTATCTGCATTTATATTTAAGCAAATTAACTCTTAATGTGGATATTTTGATATTTTAATTCCAGTCAGAAGTGAACTGAAACTTTGCAACGAGAATTGTAAAATGTAACTTTGAAATAACGAAACTGTTTGTTCGAACTTTGGCCAATTACGAATGTAAATAAAGCAGTGAAGTATGAGCGAACGTTTAGTGGCAAATTAAACATGTCGAGTTGAAGCAGTTATCCAGTTACAAGTGGCATAATTGTAGTCTACGTCATAAACTTCTAGTTACCTCGAATTGAAAATTTGTTTTTTTATTTAATCACATTTTTCGTTTTTTAAAGTTATTATGAAGCCGAATAAAATAAACTGTCCACAACATTACACAATATTTTTAATATTTAATCCAAAATCAGTAAAAATTAGCCTAATTTTTCAAAATCGTTTGGTTGATTTTGATTACATTACAAAGCTAATTTACGATATCCCCCCAAAATACGTTTCAGCAGCTATTTGAAAACGGAAGTTCATATTTATGAAATTTAAGTCATAATATCTGAAATGATGTTTAGGAAATTTAATAAATTGTCATGACCAATAATTCACCAATAATAATAATTAAGGTTATTTTGTTTATTCAATTCTGTCCGA
This sequence comes from Callitettix versicolor, assembly GCA_022606455.1. NCBI lineage: Eukaryota > Metazoa > Arthropoda > Insecta > Hemiptera > Cercopidae > Callitettix > Callitettix versicolor. The sequence goes on from CM040189.1 coordinate 74,391,924, forward strand.
ACCATAAAAGTGCTTTTATTTTTAGTCTGGCGGGGTTTTGTTAAATTTTGTACTTTCGATAATTTTTTGACATACCCCAAACGTATATTTGTATTTAAAAAATACTGTACCCATACTATGTTTTTTTAGTTTACTAGTAAATTCCTTGGAAATAATTAAAATAATTGGAATTCTAGGTTAAATTATCGAAGTACAACAATAGGTTTTGATAATGGCAGTAATACGAAACGCGTCAGCGAATATAAAATTAAAAAACTAAGAAAAGTGAAAAATTTACCACAGTAAATTTCTTTGTTTTATATTCGAGACACTAACATAAGTTCACAGACTTCCTTTCTATTTGTCAAAAACAAAATAAAATTCTACTTACAGGTTTTTGTTGATGGACTCCAAAATAGGTTTTCTGGAAAAATCGGTACATTTGCTTATTGTGTGGTTGCTTAAGGTTGTTATAAGCACAGCGTTATTGCCTTTACAACAAATCAAAGCTAGTCAGGTTAAGTGAGGGTGATGCCCAGTAATGTGGCCAGACTGATACTTATTTGTGCTGGCGTAGCTTTGCTTTTATCTGTGCTGTATTATTTCTAAACAAACGTGTCCAAAGGGACGAGAAGCACTGCTCACTTCAGTAAATGTTTCACTGCCTTTGTGAAATATTCCATGCATTTATTAGAGTATTTCCGATCGGCATTTTGAAATGTGCTCAGGTCGTGCTACTACAAAGCAAAACCAAATCAGCTGATTGTAGCAACTATCGGTTTTTCACTGATGCAACTAATCGGTTGTCATCGCTATTATTTATTCTGTAATAAGCAAGGCTGAATTTTGGTTTACTTATATTTTGTTTGTAACAACCTAAGTGGGTTTCCAGTTTTATTAGAGCACCGGGCATGCTAAAGAATTTGCAACATCGTAACAAACGAGAAAATAAGTTCGTTATAAGTTTAAAGCCGACTGAAAGTGAGGAATGTAAAAAATAAACGAGTGTCTGAACAAAGAAACACATAAAGTTGTAACTGAAATGTCGTTTTAGTAATTCAAACGATCGCCAAAGAAATATGCGACGGAATATTTTCACATAACTGATATTAAGGAATCAGAATTCATAGAAGTTTATAATTGTAAGTGGAGACCATACCTTCGAATTCTGCATTGAGTAAGTGTGAAACAATGGAAAGGTTTGATGCTTTGTTTAGTCATTAGTAATCAAACTGAACAGTATCATAACTGAAGTTATTATAAATCACAGATTAGATGACGAAGAAGTTATTATGAGTGTGAGATCTCTGTTACTTTTAGATTGATTTAACTAACTTTTGTATGAGTAAGGGAGCAAGGAGATTGCAGGGGCTAAGAGAGCAGATCTTAAATTCAGTTATTACGATGCGTTTGGTCACAATACAGTTTTTTGATCTATATTAAACCATTTGCTTAAGTGTATTGCAGTTAATATATACACGGCTTTTGGAAATGAGGTTATATCAACAGATCAAGTTTTTCGTTGGTATAAAATATTTTGTGAAGGAGGAACGAATGTTGGAAAATTAAGACTGCAGTGGACGACCATCAAGCTCATGGACAGACGCCAGGGTGCGTGAATTTCGATCGTAGAAGATTATCTGTGAAAATGTTTGCGGAAGAATTCAACATCAGTAACTGTAGATTTGGGCATGAGAACATTTTGTGCACAAATTGTTTCCAAAAATCTCACAACAGCGAGAAGCACGGAAATCAACTCAGATTTACTGGACCGTGTTCACACTGGTGATGAACAGTACGATCCAGACATAAAACGTCAAAGTTCGCAATGATGTGCAGAGGGATCATCCAGATCAAAAAAGGCTAGAATGTCAAAATCAAAAATAAAATCTGCTTGTGTGCTACTTCCATTTCAGGGGCGTCGTTTACAAAGAATGGGTGCCTCCTGGCCAAACAGTTAATCAGTATTTCTACAAAGTCACCTGTGCCCGCGCATAAATTGTTGATAATATGATTCTTCATCATAATAATGCGCCTTCCCATACTGCAACGTCTGTACATCAATGTTTAACCTCAAATTGCATTGTAGTACTACCACACCAACCATATTCTCCAGACATCGCTCCGAGCAACTATTTTCTATTTCCAATACTATTTCCTGAAATGGCGGTCAAGGGTATCATTTTCAAACAAATAAGAATGTCCAAAAAGCTGTTTGGACATTCCACATGTCCAAAAAGCTGTTTTGGAAAAAGCTCACAGGACATTCCAGAAGAATAGTTCCAGAAATATTATTTCCAGGGGCAGAAGCGCTGAACTAAGTGTTTAATGCAAACAGAAGCGACTTATTTCTGTGCAATGCAAACTTTGAAGGAGATTTGCATTGCTACCAGATATCTAAAATCTTTAGTTAAATTTTTTGACATTGGCCTCATTACATTATTATCGCATCTCAAATATCGACATTTTGATAAGTTTCTTACCTTGACAAACATTTTTTTTGGTAGTAACTAGGCATGATATTTAAACAGCAAATTCGTTCTTCCGTTTCAGCAATTAAAATAATGTTAAATAACGTTTTAATAACAATACTTCCGTGTAAAAAAAATTAAATAAAATTCAAATAATAAATTAAACTATGTTCATTATGTTTCGGAATAAACATGGTTTACAAATATTCGTGAAACGATGGGGTATTTTGTCTTTAAAGGGACATTTCACGAGATAAAGCATTAACGTCTGTCTTTCAGGCTTTCAATCCTTTTGAAGATGACTAGATTTATATTTGATTAAATACTCAAGGATAAGAGTGAAAGTGTACAAAGGACTGGAACCTCTTCTGTTGATGCACATTCTTAAAGCTCTTTTGTGTTTAACTAAAATTCCCTTTTGAAGGGTAAAATGTACCTTACACGTAACACTCTACTACTGTATATTTTTGAATAAATATTTTAGGTAAATTTTGGATTTTTTTAACTTTTATGTGAATTTTAATTGGAAAATGATTTATTTGATTTTTAACCCATCGTATGCATCCGGAAACAAACATAATTAATTCCACGGTTTAGTGATAAAGTAGAAATACCAAAATTAAACGAGGCACGCAGCCATCTCGCTGACGTGATAGAAGCGAATATCCAAAAAGTATTTTTCATTACCTTACCATTTTTGAAAGTCTGATTTCAACATTATAATTACAATTACATTTTGGGTTACAAGTTACATTAAAAATTCAAAACTGTTCCCTGAATGTTGTCAAAATATTTTGTAATTTCAACGGATTTCATAAATTCAAAATCCTTATTTTTTCAGTTAATTTAACGATGATTAAGATGGTGAAATGAGATTTTCAACAAAATTTCAAACTCAAATTTTATAAATTTTTAAAGATTCGAAATGGCTGCAATGTTGAAACTATTACCATAATCGATTTGTATGTCATGTTTGAATCAAATCGGATCGAAATTGAGGAAAGTGAGATTGTTACACGCGCGTGTGAGCGCGCGCGCGAACACACACATTTACATATAAATTATAACGATCCCTCAAAAAGTGTTCTAGGGGTCAGCATCGGTCCCTAGTCTCCCATTTTTTTCAAGGTCCCTAGTCTTACCATGATGGCTGCTCCAATAGCTCGGTTTTTTTCAACAAAAAATTGCTAATAATTAGGCCGTACACTTTAGTGAGTGAATCATAATAACACACAATAAACCTTTTTGCTTTTTCGTACCATCGAACTATCAAATATTTCGAACTTATACCATTCGTGCATCCTCTAAAGACATGAATTTATGTCGGTGCAAGAGCGAGAATCTTACGGTAAGCAGAGTGAACGTGTCACTTGACCAACAATAATTCCACACCTCATTGTTGTTGCATGCATTGTTATTCAACAATAAATCGCTACTATGTGGGCTTACTTGTACAACGAAAATCAGCAATTGGCCGGCTAAATGTTCTTTTACGTTTTCAGCTGTTGATAGCATTAGGGGTGTCAAGCATCTTGACACTGTATTTATTTATTCCTTAGGACAATATAGTTATTGAATGAAAACGTCACAACTACAATTATTAAAAGCAAAACCAATGAGTTAAATTATTAGAAAAGTAAAAAATCAAATGAATGAGTTTGAAATTTTGTTGAAAATCTCATTTCACCATCTTAATCATCGTTACATTAACTGAAAAAATAAGGATTTTGAATTTATGAAATCCGTTGAAATTACGAAATATTTTGACAACATTCAGGGAACAGTTTTGAATTTTTAATGTAACTTGTAACCCAAAATGTAATTCTAATTATAATGTTGAAATCAGACTTTCAAAAATGGTAAGGTAATGAAAAATACTTTTTGGAAATTCGCTTCTATCACGTCAGCGAGATAAATACTACTGTTTATATCAACTTTATACTATTTTCACAACAACTAATTATTATTGGCAATATACAACATACATAAAAACGATTATTTAAAACTGTTTCCTAAAATAACCAGTCCATATAACGCAAGCAACGTACACAATTTACAGCTAATAAACTCCATGATGAAGTGTTATGATGTCCAACAGAAGTGACAAATTCCTTCAGGTTGTTCCAATTATTGTGCTTGTATAAAGTTGATAAGCAAAGCAAGATGAATTAGCGTTAATACAAGTAATCCAGACAACTGTTAAAAGTCGCAGTTATTCCTGAACAATAGCTTTTACAGTTAACGTAAACACGGCAAAGCGCATCGGTTTCGCTTTTAACAGTAAATGAATTATTAATAACTAACGGAAGGTAGCAAATTGCCCAGTTAGGTACATGGCGGAGATAGGAAGGAAGCAGCGTGTTTTAAGGGTCAACTTAATCCTTTTTTTGCGTGTTTAGTATTTGCAGGAAATTATTTTTTACATATTAACCTAAGTTACTGGCATCACGGTAACGACTTTCTAAGAATTAATATCGAATTAATATTTATATAAGAAAAATTAAACTTAAAAAACAAAACAAAATGTGTTTATCCAAATTTCTATTAAAAAAATGAGTTATTGGAGCGATGATCATGGTAAGAATCAACACGGAACTTTGAAAGGAAACCGATCCTGACATCCGAGCGCATGATTTAGAACTCTCACGTTAGAAATTTGCCATCGTTATGATTCAAACTTAGTGGAAAAATCAATTTTGATAACAGTTTGCTCAGCAAAATTCGTTGAACTGTTTCAACATTACGGACAATTCAAAACTGAAACATGTTTGTCTTGAACGTGTTCAAAAATCCAATTTTACCATCGCAATCAGCGTTAACTGCACAATTATTAGCGTCAAAATTACTTTTGTAGATTCTCTTTTAACATGCCAGCGATTATTACATTATCTTTCGTTATCGTAAAAACTAGAATAAAATTTTCACTAATTATCAATTTTTCTTTTATTTTTAATAAATGGAAAGTAAAAATACTAATTTATAAAGATTTTAGCACTGATTATAACAGCCGAGTCCAAAGTTTCAAAACAATTTAAGTTAAGTAGTGATAATTTTTTAACAGTCGCTATTTTAATGAACAGATTCGACCGGATAACAAACTTGTTCAAATTATTACCAAAATAAATATTTGCACCAAGTTTTAAATCAAACCGGTATGAAAATTTTTATAAAAATTGTCAACGCCTCCTCTGAATGTCTTGAGGTCAGAATCGGTGCTCAATTCAGCTCAGTTGAATTACATTGGAAGCGTTTAGTCATAAATAATTTTAATACATATATGGTAGGGTAAAAATTTCCCTGAATTGGTCAAAGAAAATGTATGAAAGAACGTGTAATATTTTAATATTATTTTGCCTCTCCTCCTGCAAGTACACACTTATCCACAGTTCATACAATTGTTGAAAACATTCCTGAAGTGATTTTTGGAAATTCCGTTTAGCCGCTTGGTGGCATTTTCCACCATCTGTCGCGAATGTTCCTTCAATGTCTCTATCAATGTCCCTTCAATGTCATTTTCAGTCGTGGAAACAGGTAAAAATCCGGCGGTAAAAAACATGGTGCTTCCTTTAGGATCCTCAGATGAAACGTCAGTCTGTTAAACGGAAATCAAAAACATTACGTAGAAAAGAAAAATTCGCTTGGACAGAAGCCGAGATATGATGGAAGATGGAGGTGTTTTCGTATTACCAGGGCTTGATTCACTAAGACTTATTTCCTGAAGGAAAACAGTTACCAAAGAACTGTACAAGGAGATCCTCAAACGGTTATGAGATGCAGTTAGATGAAAAATATCTGAAAAATGAGCAGGAATGATAGGTTTTGGTCACATCGGTTGCTGATGATGAAACAATACCAATACCTTGCCAAAGACTCTGGAATACCCATTCTATTCTCCCGACCTTGCACCACCGGATATTTACCTGTTTCCACGAGTAAAATGGCATTAAAAGGACATCGTCTTGCTGGTACGCAAGAGGCTAAACGAAATTTCCAAAAACGGCTTTCAGGAGTTTTACAAACAATTGTATGAATGATGGAAGAAGTGTGTACACATGCAGGAGGAAAATATTTTGAAGAAAAGTAAGGTTAAAATATTATACATATTTTCAAATATATATATTTATATTAAGAATTAAAATAAATTAATAATGATCAGCTCAGTAGCTCGTTGTCAATCGTTCTAAAGTAACCAGAGCGGTATAGTACGAGTGCCTGCAAAGAATTGTTTAGTTAATTTAAAAGAGCCTGTAGTAATTTAATGCACGTCATCACAAGAAGATATGAAGATATGAGGAATGCGGTAAGACAGTGTACTTGAAAAAATTGTGGAAGTTTGATGGTAATATAAAACTTGTAAACATTACTTTAAAACTTAAATGTTATGAATACAAAATGTAGTGAATACTTATAAAAAGAGTCGTGTACAACTGTAAAAGAGAGAGCGTCTATTCACACTGTTTTGTTTACACAGCTTATTCGTCTTTTACCAGTATCCAAGTGAGCGAACATTGCCGTTTCTGGCCGAGAAACGTTTAGCAGATTCTGTTCTTTGCAACTATAAATAGTCTGCGAAACACGTGGAAAGGTACGGAAGTAGATGCACTTATTGCACGGCGGCGTTAGCACACTGAACTGAAGCCTGAGTTAGCGCGTGTCCTGGTTAACGAGCGGAAAATTGAATTAGTTACTCTAGCAACATACCAAGCTGAATTATTAAACAGAAGTGAGCATGCTAAGTACTGCAAAGGCTCACGATGCAAGAGTTTATTTTCTCGTTTGTCATTATGTTTATAAATGACTTTCGGTCTAAAGTGTTTTATGAGGAGAGGGTTTTTTATGGTCAAAGACGAAGAGGGAAAGAGAAATAAGTGGAAAATCAGAAAGGAGGGAGAGAAAAAAGATGAAAGCTAGAAAAAAAATAAACATAGAGGGAGAAAGAAATAGTAAAGAAAGATAGAGAAAGAAGGAGATGCGAATAAAGGTGAAAGTTAGATAAATAGATACATAGATATGTCTATATTTAAGGACAGAAATGAAGACCATCAGGTTCTCTCTGTAATTTAACCCTGTAAAAACATACAATATTAGGAAAAGAGGGGCGGCATAGTGAAAAAGCTAGAGAAAGAGAAAGAAGAAAGGAAAAGAAAAACATAGGAGGAGAAGATGGAGAGAGGAAAGAAGGGAAATTAGAGACAGAAGAAAGAAAAGCTAAAGGATATAGGAAGAAAGGAAGGATGGCGATAAAGAGAGTAGAGAGAGGAAAGGCAGGGTTAAGATTAACTAGGAAACAGAAGAAGAGAGGAAGAACGGAAAAGAGAGAGAGATATTTGTATTTTTATTTTAAATTAAGTTTATAAACGGCTTACTTTACAGTGGACATTTACTAAAACACAGTAAAAATGTGTAATTTTTATTACTTTATTCATGATCTCTAGACTTTATCAGAGACAGGTAAAATCAATTCATTAAGATAAACAGTACTATAAAAAGAATGATTAAGGCGACATTCTTACTCACAAAATTTGTAATCGAAAGAATTTCTTTCCGTCAAAATATGTTTTTGTTTCATAACAAAGTGCGACTATTGTTATAAAGTAATGAACGTGTGCGCATAATTAAATTTTAATTTATACTTGAAGGAAAATTTATAAAACATTACAACAACGAAGAAAATAGTAATTAGTTTCCACCACTTTTATCTGTTTCGTTTAATTAATGATTTGGTTGGGAAACAAATGATCCAAGATTTAATTAAAACAGATTTAATTAATTATAAACTACAATCGATGGTTTGCGTAATTATTTGTTTTAGTTTTGACTGTCTGTATATACAAATACTGTTCAGTTGTTAGCATAATTTTGAATAAAAAAAATATATGTGCATTTTATTTTATTAAACTGCATTAATATCAACATTGATGAAACAAAATGTTTATACAAATACTTCTCCCGAAACATTCGGTTTGGAACATATCGATAGTAAAACAGGAAAATACGAGGTATCTTTAAAAATCGTTTTATCAAATTTAGCTTAAATATTGGATATGCATATGAAACTAGCTGTGTACTCTTGCTTAGCTAAGACATTTTTCAGAGAATAAAAATTAGATTTGATTAATTTAAAAGGTTTGTTAAATGTAGTAAAATTTTCGGCAAGTAAGTCAGACCAAAACCTTAAATACCCAACCACTCCAGGTTGGTTAATTGTAACAATACAATTAACTTTTTACGAAGAAAACTGTCGATTGGTTAACTCGTTTGTGTGGCTAGAGCTCTTTGAATTATCTTTTTTAAAAAATCAAGCATTATTAGTGCCTGTCGTTTTAAACAGTCGAAAGAAAATATGAGGTAGCCTAAAACCTACTAAGCAATGTACCTAACAAATACGCGTACAAACGTTTCCATTGAAATCTGTCGTTTGAAATTGACATTTGAACGTAGAAGACAGATACTGAGTTAGATATAAATTTGTTTAACGTCACTTTAGTTGTTACAATCTAAGAAATGATTATGTTTTTATTACCTGGGAAAGTATTTATGCATGCATGCTTGTATGTATGTTCCTTCATAACTTCTTAACTGCTAAACTGATTTTAATTTACCTTAGTAATTTTACATACATTTTTTGGCCATTTTTTAAAATGGCAAAATGATTAAAAAAATTTTTAGTGGCTTAGTAACTAAAAATTTCTAATTAAAAAAATACTTTAAACAAATTAAAAAAACAGACTATTAAAAAAACACAAACATATATTACAAAATAAGTTATATATATTTCATAATTAAACGAAATGAAAATGTGAAATGCAATTTATTTAAAAAGATGAAAACAAGATATTAGAATAAACGCTGAAGAATATTTTCCGAGTATTTATTTAGTTAATAAATTATGAGTTTACATGTTAAGTTTATACAATAGTGCAACTCTTTTATGTTATCAGTGCAGTATATCCCTGACAAACATTAGAGGTAGTTTGATCTTTGCATGATGTAACTTTTATCATTTAGAAAGTTTTGATCTTCGATTAAAAATTTAAATGCAGTCGGGGGGTTGTTTAGTGCAAATATATTAAGATGCAGCCCCCGACCGCATTTCACACTTTATATTGCACTGGTCATTATAAAGAGTTTCATTATGTACAAACCTAACACTTAAAGTCATAATTTATTAACTAAATACTCGGAAAATATTCTTCAGCATTTATTCTAATATCTCGTTTTTATTTTTTTGAAATCAATTATATTTCAGATTTTCACTTCGTTTAATTATGAAATATATAAGTTTTGTGTACAATGTATTTTTGTATTTTGTGTTTCAGCAGTCGTGCTTTTTATTTTTTTAAGTAATTATTTTAATTTTAAAATAAATCAAACGTTTTGAGTGTTCGACCTTTTACTTTGAATGTGTGCGGCAGTTTAAAGTGGCCTAAAACAACTGTATTTAATAAATATATTCTTTAAAATCAGACCCAAACAAAATTGGACAAATAAAACAGACATTTTGAATGCCCGCAATTTTGTTCCAAGTAATAATCTGACATTGTTTAAACCTAGTAAGAGCTGCAAATATCAACGAGAAATATTTCATTGAAATGCGTTAAGCCGTATTCCAGTGGAAATCACACAAATAGTGCAAAAACTGAGATTTTATGTTCTATACAAAATCCATTTGAAAAACCAGTTTTGTACAAAACTTCAACTTTGTTGATCTTGTCGTTCTGAAGATACAGAGATCAGTGAGTGAGTGAGTGAGTGAGTGACTTTACCTTACACACACACACACACACACACACACACACACACACACACACACACACACACACACACACACACACACACACACACACACGTTTAAGTTAGTGCAGACAATTTTAAATATTACAACGTTTACGTTTGGAAAGTAAATTGGATAAAACAAACCCGACGTCAATCAGACTTTATTTTTCATTTTTCCGGATTTAATAATCCGCCAATTATTGACCTTTATTAGTGACCAAAATCTGACGAACGAATTTTAAAGTTTGTTTTTGTCGATGTTGGCAGCACTTATCTTTTTAATTGTTACTTTTTATTTCTTATTTTGATTTGACTGAACGGCCAAATTCTATTCTTCGTGTGCAGTCTCGGTTTCTAACAAGCGATTAGTATTCTTCTGTCGAATTTTCCAGTTTATTTCTGGGGTAGAAAGAAAATGCCGGGACGTGGACAGACAGTAAATAAGTTTAGACAAACTCTTCCCAACTTAAATAAGCACGGTATCATGCAGTCTAATAGTACCTAATTGCAAAGAGTTTCTGTGAAAATCACCGTTACGAATAAAATTCAATGTTGGGTCGAACAGTTACTTACTTTAGAGGAAATGTTTTATTCTCTGTGCAAAAATTATTTGTCAATAATGATTTAAAGCAGGAATTATTGCTCACTTTGATGTGGGAGATAAAAGACTTTGAAATCGTTTCATTTTTTTAATAAGTTAAGCGTATTATGAGAACATCAAAAGTAGACCTATTGATTAAAAAAAACATTTTTCTTTTACTTTATAAGTATTAAATTAATAGAAAGTCATATAATGAGACGAACATTTTGATACGAAGTCAAAAAACATGGTTTTCAGTGTTTGTCTGTACATCTTCAAACATCTTCTGATTTTGTTTAGCTTTTGTACGTAACCATATTTTGGCTGCATATTAAGGAGTCCGATAAATGATACAAATACACATGTAACTGACATGTATGAGAACAAATAGTAGCAACTAGAAACTTTATGGACACATATTGAGGACCAACTGCAACTAGAACTGAGGATAACACACCGAGATATAACTGGGATTAGAACATATGAGCACACAATAAATTAAGACTAGCTGCAACTAGAACCTGTAAGATCATATTTTGATGAGCAAATACTACTAAAACCGAAAATAACTAGAAAGTTGAATAAATTACAACCTGTAATAAATAATAACAGGAACTGTGTTCGTAAATTTAATCATTCATGAAGAGATTGACTGAAACTGGAAATTATTATCATTTAACGTTAATTAATTGAACTTCTGTGAAGACTAAAATTAACACCGATGATCATACACCGAGGAAGAAAACAAAATTTTTCAAGTCGCGTTGTAAGTGAAGTTTGGAAGTTTGTAGAGGTTCGTGTATAATCACGTAGTAACTTTGTTAAGACAATGCCTATCTTACAACACAAACTTACTGCGTGCCACTTTAACTCGAACTGCTAAGTTATGTCGTGAACACACGTACTCAAGTAACCTGTAACCACTAAAGTTTCCCGGATATCTTCGAGTTCATAGGTGAATTAACTGTTATTTTGTGAGAGTCCTGAGTAACAGTATCGGTTAACTTTACTGAATATAATATTACTACAACAAACAGAACTGTTGAACGCAACTGGCTCGCTGACGTAATGGAAGTGAAGTTCCTAAAATATTTTCTTTTATCGTGCCCATTTTTGAAAGCTGATTTTACAATCGTAATCAGCATAAACTTCTACAGATATATTAGCATTTTAAATGTTAAAAATGCATTTGAAATATGAAAATGAACTTTGGCATCCGTCAAATGAAATTTCTTGATTTCAACAGTTACGATGGTGAAATTATATTGTCAAAAATATTAAAGACAAGTTGGGATTAAAAAAAAAATTAAGTAACTGCCATTTTAAAACTGTAGAATAAATATTTTTAGATAACGAACTTGCCGAAGATACTGCGAAAATAGATTTTTGTGTGCCAGGTTTGAATCAAAATCGGAATGAAATTGCGACCGTGAGCTTGCTAAAACACACGTAATAACATACTGCAATCGAAACAATTCGGTACTAACAACCTAAAATTTACCACAAATGTTACTTAAAGTTCGTCTTAACTTAGACGGAGTATTGGTAGCGTTTCTTAGAAACAATATATCTTGTACAGATATTACCACGATCTGTATCTAAAAACTACCCCAATGACGGTGGCAGAATTTTTAATTTACTCTCTAACAAATTTTTTTTCACATTCGTTTCACTTTGTTTAGTTATGAACCACCATTCATGACAAACCTAAATGCCATATTGATACATAGGTGAATTTTTTAAGCAAATTTCTGTTAGAATATAAGCTATTGGAGTATCAGTCTTGGTAAGACCTTAGCTCTGGGCTTTGTAAAGAATACATATTGTCAGTTTTTTTATCACTTTTTAAGGGGTCGTTAGAAATGTGTATCATTTGTGTTTTGGTAATACCACAGACAATTTCGTTACTCAGCGAAATCCGTTCATCAGTTTCAAAATGGAGGTAATTCAAAATCTTTAAGAAGTCATAAGTTTCTAATTTCTTGATTTCAACAGTTACGATGGTGAAATTATATTGTCAAAAATATTAAAGACAAGTTGGGATTAAAAAAAAAAAAAAATTAAGTAACTGCCATTTTAAAACTGTAGAATAAATATTTTTAGATAACGAACTTGCCGAAGCTACTGCGAAAATAGATTTTTGTGTGCCAGGTTTGAATCAAAATCGGAATGAAATTGCGACCGTGAGCTTGCTAAAACACACGTACACACACTTAATACGAGGGTTGATCAAATATAAACGAGACTGACTTTCTAAAAACTTTTCCGTTGGACATTGAACTCTAAAGGGTGGGGTTTCAGGTAGCCTGGGAGGTTTGGGACGGGCGTAGACGGGCAACATTTCCGTTCGGACCCTTCAGTATAAAACTATACAATGAGTGAGAGTGAAGTGCACGTTTCCGTGGAGCAGAGAATTATTATTAAGTTTTTGGCCAAGGAGGTCAATCCGACTGAAATCTTTCGTAGATTGACGGCTCAATACGGGGACAGGAGCCTGTCAAGAGCTCGCGTTTTTGCTTGGCACAAGGAATTCGCCGAAGGTAACATACTGCAATCGAAACAATTCGGTACTAACAACCTAAAATTTACCACAAATGTTACTTAAAGTTCGTCTTAACTTAGACGGAGTATTGGTAGCGTTTCTTAGAAACAATATATCTTGTACAGATATTACCACGATCTGTATCTAAAAACTACCCCAATGACGGTGGCAGAATTTTTAATTTACTCTCTAACAAATTTTTTTTCACATTCGTTTCACTTTGTTTAGTTATGAACCACCATTCATGACAAACCTAAATGCCATATTGATACATAGGTGACTTTTTTAAGCAAATTTCTGTTAGAATATAAGCTATTGGAGTATCAGTCTTGGTAAGACCTTGGCTCTGGGCTTTGTAAAGAATACATATTGTCAGTTTTTTTATCACTTTTTAAGGGGTCGTTAGAAATGTGTATCATTTGTGTTTTGGTAATACCACAGACAATTTTGTTACCCAGCGAAATCCGTTCATCAGTTTCAAAATGGAGGTAATTCAAAATCTTTAAGAAGTCATAAGTTTCTAGTTTTAAATTTAAAAAAATTGATTTCATTATTGTAATCAGCGATAAAAATTTCTTTAATTCGCATTTTTAATTTTAAAATTATACTGACAATTTAAAATAATATTTAATCAAAATTTTAACGCTGATCAATTACGATGATCAATCAGATTTTTAAGAAACAAGTGAGATAAAAAAGTAATGTTGAAAATTGTTAGCATTCATCTGATTTTATCAGTTATTTAAGTTTCAAAAGCAATTAATTTTGTACAAAAATAAAAATAGCTTTGTTCACAAAGTACTAATGGTGACAAAGATAAAACCAACACCCGCATTTCCACTCCACTCAACACATAATTTACCAATAAAATATAATTCATATTTTATAAATTATATTTTTCCAAATCAATACGGTAATTATAAAAATTCATCCGCCTAAACATTCAAAATAACTGGTATTTAACGTTGCTTTGTTTTGCGGTTCAACTTTCATTGAATTCTAAAAATGTAGCAGTAAATGTTTACAGTTTTATTTGGTCCGAAAAACGGAGGAAATACAAACATTCTTGGTTGGGAAATTAAATTATCATTTTGTATTTTGTAAAGGATTTTAAAATTATCTGAATGTAAGTTTAAAACTACTGTTGAACGACTTAAATACATTATTTTATAGGGGAGCACGCATGCTTTCAAATAGATTAGATTCCTTTATTACGCTTTATAAGGTTTAACTAAAACTACAGCGGTTTCGGAAAACAAAAGACAGTCTTGAGAAGAATGTACACAGTCCTTTTATCTTCTTTAACAACAATGAGAGATAACACAATGACTATTCATTCGCTACGAACAAAAAGTGGAAGCATTCATTCACAATTCGTTGGAGTTGGTAGAAAAACTATAGCGTATAATACTTTTTGCTGGAAGTTTTACAAAATTAAACTTCACTTTTCCATTGTTCGAAGTATGTAAAGTACGATGACCATTAGAATTATAATGGCCAAGTAGCCTACTTTCTTTAGGTTTATAGGCTTAAGTCTAATGCCCTTATAAATTATTATCGACCTTTAAAATATAAACTCTATTGTTTACATCTAAAATGCAGTACTTAGACATAACTGAATTGTGATGCTTAAAATGACCTGCATTTTAAATATAAGGGTATATAAAATATTAAAACCTTGTCTGCACTATTGCACTCTTAACACAAGTTGCTCAGGAATTACCGTTTTTAAACTACGATTTAAATGATCTTTTTGAAACATCAATTGGTGGTGAATTTTTTAAACCACGCTTTGGTTAAGATCCATAAGTATCATAAAATATCGATTTATTTTCATAACGTTTGTACTTGATGCCAGTCAGACTAATGAGGACGATAAGGATCAGCGTTCACGGTAAAGGAAAAGCAACGCGAGCGACTGCGACTCGAACTAAGAACCTTTAGTTGCGCAGTTCAGAGACGCAGCAGACTGACCGGTGCTTTAGATACATCGACCACCGAGCCCCCATTTAATATCGAAAAACGCTGAAAAATCGTTATTTGTTTTAATCCAAACTAGATTTATAAACTTTAGGCCTATACAAGAATCTGACCTAGCATGTCGAAATTAGAAAGATTTGGACAAGAAACGTGAAACTTTAAAAAGTCAGAAGGTTCATTATATATCTAGTTCACTTCTAATTTCAAAAATTGTACCCCACACTAGATAAATAAAAAATATTTTTGCCCTACGATTTTACCCCTTAACTACCCGTAAATATTTTTTGTCTTCAGCTGTTTTTTTCCCTTTGTGTCGCTACAAAGTTCATTTTGGTTATTTTTTTGGTGACTAATGTCACATTTTTTATAATAAGAAGTGCGTTACTACAGTCAGTCCGGCGGAGGCAACTGAAATGAGCAGCTGATGGGTTTAGCGATCCCACCGTACCTCTAGCTCACATTACTCTCATGCATACACTCAAGACATACACTATTCTACACAACCTGGTCAAATCTAAAGTGCAAAGCGACCAGTACTGACTAAACGGAGCGCTGGGATACCTGGCTACTTCCCAATGTGCATTCAGCGCTCTGTGTGGACGGACATAGTGTTTCCATGAGTAAAAATGTAAATAAAATGAGCAGGAACTCATAACACAACAAAAGTCTGGCCAAATGGGGCACAATCTCAGTGGTAAGGGTCAAGAGAAAGGGAGAGAAATTGAAAGACAATTAGCAGAGAAAGCATCTCCAAGTACACCAATAATGAATCGAGAAGTCACTAATTAGAAGTGGGGGGGGAGTCTCCAAATATTAGACTTTATTAAGAGACTAGTACTGGAGAAGGCTCTGTAACTGAACATCTCTTATAATATAGGAAAAGAGCACAATATATCTACAAAGGTTGCAGTGCAATAGTAATCCTATATACTCATTCATTCATTCATTCATATGACAGTTAGACACGCGGCCAAATTTATAAGAGCTCTTTGACTTTGCCCGAGGACCCTAATGTTGAATAAACCATAATCGGTGAATAAACAATTTCACCGATTTTCTTTAATTTGCCAAATAAATTTGCCCATTTTTCGGGAAAAATTTTCAATTAAAGAAGTTTTAAAGTTCTTTTAAGTTTAAAAAACTGTTACAAATCTGATTTTAATATTTTAAAACAAAACAAAACTTATTGTTCAGGCTATAAAAAAAAAAAACAAAACCAAGAACCTATTGTTGTTGAGAAATCTGTTATATAGAAACATCGTGTTTACAAATACACAAATTATAACTGAATACCCAAGTTTTGCAACGGTGTAAACATTTCCGACATTAAAACGGTAGGGTCAGTACCCGAGTGTTTCTTTATTCGGATCGTCATGACGGCCTTTTTGGACAAACACAAAACGGTTTTATTCATTTATTTGAAACTGAAGCGATTAAATCGAGTATATGCTTAATTAGTGTTTGATATTTGTAAGTTGTTAATCATTTTTAAGTTTCAAATATACAGGTTTTCCTCTCTATATTACAGCAAATGTCCGGGGAGAAAATTATTATTCCCAATGTTTTGTCCTGTTTTATAAATAACAATAATATTGCTTTGAAGAAAAATCGAAAATAATTATTCGAAATAGTTATTAATTATATAAATAAACTCTTTAATTAGAGTAACGGATTTAATTGCATTCTATGTGGGTCATTTCATTTAAATATGCTCTTTGTTTAGTGAACATTACACTAATTGATAATTAACATATCAAATGTCATTAGCGATAGTTGAATGTTACACTGTAGGATAGTTAGAGTTAAATCAATTAATTACAAATATCTTCATTATTTAAATGCAATCACAGTAATACTCAACGAATAACTGAACTTGCCAAGTCGAATGAGCAGTTTTGTTAATATAAATTCGGAAATTTTATATAACTTGTATTGTTTTTTTTTAATTTAACGAATTTTTATTGGAAAATAGTTATTAGAACAGCAAATACGATGCAATGTGTGGTAATCACATCTATAACTCGTTACACAAGTTTTATAGTTGTAATTTTACAGTTTTACTCGAGTTTACAAGAGTATGTCATAAGTTTAACAAACATTTTAGAGTTTTAATTCAAATTTGGCACACAAAAATATTTTGTTAATACCTTGGACACGTTTGTTGTTAAAACAATCAGTTCTTTTAAAATAGTGGCCATTAAAATTCTTTAAAAAGTACTTCTTATCCTAGGTATTTTAAAGATTTCCTTTCACCATCGTATAACAGCTTAAATTACTTTTTAATAATTTATAACGCTTTTAAATTTACAGTAATTATTTTTTGTACATTATTTTTTAATTTTGAAACTCGATTTCACGTTTAATTAGTGTCACGGTTAATTTAAAAAAACACGGCAGCAGTTATTGTATTAAATAGACTGAATTTATAAAAAATATTAGAGTACGTTTCATTAGTTAGACCTTTAACAGACCTAACATCTACTGACTTTATACTTGATGAAAACGTAACGTAAATTTGAATAATGAAAATGCAGCATTTTACTTTTCACTAAACAAAGTATTACTTTAGTGTAGCGATAGTGAAAGAAATATATTTTAAGATATTCATTTATCTACACAATTTCGTGACTCCTAAGCCAAAAAAAGTAGTTTTTACTGGATTGAAAAAGTGGTTCGGTCTGTCCAATATGTTTGTCTGTATATTTCGTTAGAGACTAAGGTCGGGTGGCCACCAAATGCGGAGCGGAGCTGCGCTGAGCTAAGCCGAGCGGAGAAAAATGAAAATGAACGTCAACCGGAAGCTGAGTTGTCAGTTTAAAGAACGCGTTTGTATCTTTTAAATCTAAATACTTAGTCTACTGTAACGGATTGTAGGAACTATTACGTTTAAAAATCGTAATACAGGAATAAACAATGGTAACCTAGGTTGAGAAATAATAAGTTTGGAGGCGAGGTGGAGGAAGCCGAGTCAGCTTCAAAACCGACCCAGACAAAATCAAAGCAACACTGAGCGGAGTCCAGCGACGCCTCTTGATCCGTTACATTTTCAGTCGCCGTACTTGTATTAAAAACAATAGGTTAGGTTTTGAATGCGTAGTGGGCTGCACTCAGAGCAACTCCGCTCCGCATTTGGGGGAAGTATGGTTTGTTCATTTATAAATAATAATAATATTATTATTATTATTTGAATAATATTACGCCTATAATATAATTTCCCTCCTGAAATTTTGTATAAATAATTAACTTTGTTAAAATGTTGGTTAAGTTTGTTTTTTATAAGATTCAAAACTAAACTTATTGATAGTTATATTTTCAAAAAAAAAAAAAAAAAAATCAGCTATACAAATAAGAAGAACTGAGAAACCGGCATAATTAATCAAAGTTTGTTAATTAGATTTTCCTGATGCACAATTTAAGACAGTGTAAACAAATTCGAATAAAAGTATTTTTTGGTTCAAAAATCGATCGGGAAAAACAAAAATAAACTCTTCCGCCGTCGTGATTTTTCCCCGATATACTCTGCTTCTTTTACATTTCAAATTTGATAAATTAACTTACGCTTAATAATGACCAAAATTTTATCAAAATCTGATTAACTGCTCTTCAAAAATAATACTGTTGATATTCCTGTTCTTTTTTTTTTTGTATCTCCTTTGTAATAACAATTCATTTTTTGAAAATAATTGAAGTACGAAAGTTTGGTTAATATGTTTACACCATTGGTTTTATCCAGGTATAATTTCTGTGTATATTTTTACATGTCTAAAACTTTACAAAAAGAATTCCTTTATCTAAATGTGACCTCAATATCGTGTCTGTTTCCAAAGATATATACTTTTCATAAAAATACAAAACGTCAGATCGTCAGAAAATAAACACGTTTCATTATTTTGACGAGAGAAATTCCAATTTGAAGTTAAGTCATCTCCTGAAATACTCTATAACTGAGTGAGGAAATGTAGAAAATCGACAAGAAACTTCTGTTTGAAAGAGATTTTTGTTAAATAATTGCATACTGTAAACTTTCAACTGAAACAGTTTGCAGTAAACATTATTGCATGCGACGAAAGCATGCTTCCTAATATGGAATATAATCATTAAAATTTGAAACTCAGTTTTGTTTGTAAAATATTTTCATAATTATTAGTTCTTAATAATGTTGCAAAGAGAATTTAATTTTCTCAGAATTAATTACATTTAATTGAAAATTAATGGTGCAAAAACATCACGCAAACTTTCTTACATTCGACGATTACCTCAAAAGTCCGGTTCGGATAATATTGCAAAAAACATCAACGGAAAATCGGCTTATTTTTTCAAAATCGGTGCATCAGAATTTCGTTCATATTTAAAGATTCATAACTTATTAAGCGTACTCTTTGAAAAAAACTTTATTCGGGAATAAATAGAAAAAAACTAAAACCCAACTGCTGTAGGTTTATTTTTGGTTTTTTCAATTGGATAATACCAAACCGGAAGACAAAAAAAATTTCTTCAGTTATTTTGGAAATTTTGACCGAAATTCCGATGAACTGATTTCGAATCGAGAAATTTAATTAAATTAAAAGTTGTATTTTTTCGATATACTTAATTTTAAGGTGAATACACTTTTTTTCCGTGTAATTAATTATATACTACATTTGAGCGAAGTTTGAATCGTTTGAAATATTGATAAATTTTCTGAACTACAGGTAAATAAGACTTAAATGTCAAATTCGTATAAAAATCGGTAAATTAGTTTAATTTCCAGGAAAACCGATTGTGTTTAATTTGCACCAGAAATATATTTAAGCAATTAGAAAGATAAACTGTAATTTTATTCGATTTGGCGTATTTTTAAACAGGCTCGGAATTTTAACAAACTTATATTTATAGCCTTTATGGTTCTTAAACAAAGCACCACGCAGGGAAGTGCAGACTAGCTGCACCTATTTACAGGACTTAGACGTCCCTCGCGGTACCCGAGTCTAACACACACTTACACTTACGACTTTAACACTTTACACTCACACTTACATTTGGGAGGCGATAATAGCCTCAATGTGCTTTTCGCCTTAAAAAAAATTAAAGTAGTTCCTCAAAATTGCGCTTTCCGTTTCAGTGACTACAATAAAAGAAATCTTTAAATTATTTTTCTGTAGTTATTTCAAAGCTTTTTGGCTGTATTTCACCAAGACAATTTGTTTCTGCTTTCTGCTTTTATTTTGTACACATTTATTGTGCAATTTTTTTAGTTAAATGTTTTTATGAATTAAGTATAATGACTGATTTTACCAAGTTAGCTATTGAAAATTAAGGAACTTTTTTAATTAGCTTGCAAAATGCAATTAATTTTAATTTTAATCGACTCACTTGCTTCAGAAGTAAACAGCTGACGAAACTTTGCACTTACCTGAAACAATGAAAAACAAAGTCGTTAAGAATGTGATAAGTACACAGGCAAAATAAGACTTTTAATGTTATAAAATAAAGTTTAAACCAGCACAAACTGTCTCACATTGATTGAAGTTATTTGACCGAAAAAGAAACACTCAAGCATGTAAGAATTGTATTATTTAAAATTTATAGTGTTAAAGTTAATTATTTGGTTAAGTAAAATTTAATTTTGAGAAATGTAGTCGATTTTCTATTTTTTCGATAATTTCCGAACAGTTTTTTCAAGTTTATTTACTTTTGGTTATTTACTGAGTGGTTTATTTGTGGTTTGAGTGGTTTAAGGTGGTTTATTTAGGTACCTTCGAGAAAAGTAGTTGAAAAACTCGATTTGAGAAAACACAATTTTTTATAAAAATAATCTAAAAAATTGTTTCTTCGAAATAAGTAAACCAAATGTAGTCTCCGTAAGAAACAATAGAAGTCCAGGAGTTTATCAGGTCGCTGCGGCCTTACTCCGGTTCCGAATTGTAAGAAGTTCGTGTCTTCTTTGAAGTTGTCCACAATCCTTCTCTTTCCTCCCAAGCAAATTGTTGTGGTGTCTTGTAGAGTAGATCTGAGAGTTGGTAAACTGTCCCGTAGTTGTTCTGTGGTGAGTGGTCTCCCTTGATGTTCTGCTGAACAGCGTTATTTAACCTGTATTTATACTCGAAATTATGGCGTGAACCATAATGCATTGTTAAAACCAGAGAAACAATGTACTAATCAGGATAAAGCTACTGTGTACGGGAGAGGCGACGTGATGCCTGGGCAGAAATGTAATAATCTAGCGTACTTTAGACGCAAGATACGCGAATACTACGAACCAATCAGAAGCGAGTTTTGGTTGACGGGAGAATTGTGAACAGGTTCGCAAGCGTAGGCTATTTGAAAGCCGGAAGAGAAGTTCGGGAATTTAGCGTGGATGTTTTTCGGTATTAGTAAGCGGAAATAGGTTGCGTAACTCAGTTCCTATGTTGTTTAGACTATGACACAAACCTAAATGCCAAATTTCACCAAAATTGGTCAATTAGTCAGTGATGTGTACAATATCTGACAGACAGCCAGTAAAACCACTTTTTCACTCGTGGCACCTAAATATGTATTACATTTATCGAAATTTCACGGTTTTTTCACTTTTTTATACTTGGCATAGTAAAAAGTAAAATTTAAATCGATTTTATAATAAATAACACTGAAAAAGTTGTCAGAAGAACAACAACAATGTTTGAAAAACCTAAATTTTGAGAGAACAATACAAAACTTTTCTCTAGGTTTTTTTAGAATATTAACAAAACAAAAATGTATGTAAGAAACAGATTCTTCCTCCTATTATCTGATTATTATTCCTGTGGCGACCTTGCCAGTTCATTATAGTTATCGCAAGAATTTGAAGCAAAGATCAGGACGTGGATGGGCGGTAAATGCGCACGTTCCCAACCATTCGGGGCGAATAAATATTTATATTATTTTCTTCGGTCTCGTAAAATCAAAGTTACAATGTTAGGTTAGGTGAGGGCGGAGTGCTAAGTTATGCGGGAAGGCATCCCCTAAGGGGTAGCTTTGCTTTTATTTGCTCAGTATTATTTCTGTACAAAGTAGGCTTTGGGGATGGAAATACCGTATCTTCAATAAATTCAGGTGCATATTTCCTTCAATTATTTTCCTAACAATGGAAATTTCCAAAACTGATTTTGTTTGTTATTGTTTACTGAAATATGGTTCGTGAATCAGTGACAGCAGAGGGCGCCCCTCAACCAAAATAAAGTGAAAATAATCGCGCACGCAGCTGTCTTGCTCATGTGATGGAATCGAATTTTTAAAAATGTTTTGTCTTACTCATAGTTGAAGTCCTAATTTTATTATCATAATAAAAATGTTACAGAATTTTAAACTTGTAAAATAGATTTAAAATACGAAAATAAGCACTGACTGCTGTCAAATCCGATTTTTTGTAATTTCAAAAGATTTTTTAAAACTCAAAATGCTAATTTATACAGTTTTCAACTCAGATTTCGATGGTGACATCAGATTTTCAAAAGATATATTCATTTTTAAAGATTTGGAATGACAGCCATTTTGAAACTGTTTGAATTATTTTAGTGGTATGTAACGTACTTGTCCGGGGACAATAATGTAATGGGAAAACAATAACCACAATAAGCGTCAGTTGTCACTTTCCAATGGAAATTCGCTAAACAAGAGGGGAACGAAGGAAAACTATATGGTTTTAGTGTGGGTGGCAGATTGGTTCTAAATATATGTTTTTTTCCACGCTGAGAACTCAAAAGGGTAAAAGATTGTCGCACATCAAATATGTCATTTTTGACAACATATTTTCACTGCTAAGATTATACAATTTTTTTAAGTAAAGGCATAGAAAACTAGTCTACAAATATGTCTGGAAAAATCTTTAAAAAAATAAAAAACCGGTTTAATTTCTCAAAATTAAATTGACTATACTTTTTAAAATCTAATGCTTAGATTTCAAAACAGTTAACAAATTTAAATATTTAGGAAAATCATCACTTCAAAAATAAATGAAAAATTGACAGAAGGAGACAGAGCTGTAAATTATCTGAAAAACATAATTCTACAGGAGGATGTGTCCACTCTTAACGTTAGTCACAAAATGAAAACTTCAATCAAACTAGTTAAACCTGAAGGTTTAAACACAGTAGAACCAATACAAAAAATTATTTACCAAAAATAAAATTAAAGAACCAATGGTTCAATGAAATCAGATGAAGGAAATTATATGTGTAAATGAATGGACAAAAATGAACGTTATGTAAAATTTGAAGGTAGTCTATGGTTGCCGCTTTAAAGAGAAAAAGGTTGACTTTAGTATGAAAACAATTATGTAAGAAAAAAAGATTTCTTGTGTAAAAGAGGTACTTAAGAAACATCAGAGGAAAGAATGAATGAATACAGGAAATTCTTCTGGAACAATAATTGAAGTAAAAGCTTTTAGAACTGGAAAACCAGAAAAGAAGTAATTAACAATCTATCAGAAAAAAGAATTTCAGAGGAAGAAAGAATTCTGGCGTATTGATTAAAACTCAAATTATGATTCGTGAAACATAGTTTTTCTCGAACGGAAAACAGTCACGATGACACAAAAATAACTTTCAGATGGCTCTCGTTGTTTGTTGTGTAATTAAGACGGCTCTTTGAGATTAGTGAGCCACTGTTTGTCCAATATAACTTAATACGGTGGGCGTTATTCCATGGCACGCATCGGTCATTTGGCTACAAGCTTAGCGTTAATAACATCGAGGGGAGAGTACAATGTTTTATTAGGCTGCGTAAGTTTGCAACAAGGACTCGTAGTGACCCTCTATCGCCTCAACGGTAATTCGGAGAAATGTTTGGTAGTTATTGTTACTACATGAAACGACAAATGTCGTTGTAATTATAGCCTATTACAATTTGAAATACGATTCATTAAAACACAACATACACATACGCACGCGCGCGAGCACACACACACACACACACACACACACACACACACACATATATATATATATATATATATATATATATACATATTCATTATATAAAATTTAAATGTTCTACAACTAAATTTTTTCCTAATCTTTAACTTAACAAATCACGTTATAAATGCTTTCTCCTAAATATCAAATGAAATGATAAAAATGTACACACAAAAAAATCGCATTTTATCATTTTATCAGTCCACCCCTTACACCTTGTAAAGGAGGGGTGAAAACGCTGAGATTTTTACAATCCTTTCAACGTAAACCGAGAGTCGTAATTAAATCTAGAAAGAAGAAAATAATAGTTAGCTTACTTCCCGGAAGAGTAAATAATGAAGTCTGCAAAAATAAAACAAACTAATTAATTGACCTAATTAAATAAAAATCCTTGTAACATTGCGCGTGTTCATAATTAGCCTTGCTGACCTATTTAAAACTGCTCAAATGGTAAAACAAATATGTCGGGGTTGAATGTGTCCAAAATTGAATATATTGCAAAACAAGTGTGTAATTTATTAACGTGGACGATCAGTTGATAGGCAATGTACCCACGTAATTTGTTCAGAACGCTATGAAAGTTAGCCGAATACGCGTGCGAACCGATTTACAACTAGTGTTCGATTCCGAGATGTTTTTACAATCGACCACCGTGCAACAAAACATTCGAATCAGCCATCGAATACCAGTCGGGTTTAACAATCGAGATGTTTGACGATTGTTAGGGCTATGGTTCCAAACAGCTGACTGCTGACTCGGCTTTTAGAGCAATGTCTTTAACTGAACATCAATTTACTGTAAGTAAAGTTAACTACACCCTAATACTTTTATTGACATTGATTATATTTTTTTCATTAGCTTATATTGTATGTTTTCTTACGTCTCGCCAAGTAATAATTATAATAATAAAACAGTGATATATTGTTGCAAAATATTGAAAAAAACAAATTACAAATTTTATAAACTTAAAAAAACGTACAACTTTACAAAATAAAGAACAATTTATTGCACGCACTGCTTCAGCACATTTCAAGGGACCGTCTCCTGGGATAAGCAAAATTGTAAATTTGTACTTGTCACGCTGACGTGATTTCGAGTTCTGTACTTGAGCACAGCGTATTTCATTGCATTCCACAATTAAATAATGTAAATACATTACATAAACTGCCTTACTTCCAAAAAATCCAGATTTTGCTAAACATTTTGTGATTCATGAAGACACAAAACTCGAATCGGTGCAATAATTTTTGTTGTTGTTATTTTAAGGCGAAAAGCACATTGAGGCTATTATCGCCTCCCTAAATGTAAGTATGAGTGTAAAGTGTTACAGTCGTAAGTGTAGTGTTGTAAGTGTAAGTGTGTGTTAGACTCGGATACCGCGAGGGACGTCTAAATCCTCTCAATAGGTGCATACTAGCTGCACCCACTGTAACAAATGTGAAAAAAGAAACATTCGGGGGAAAACCGTGGCGTCTGGGATTACTTATGGCTTTATTCGAATCACTTCTAAAAAGTGAATTTCTTTTTACTGAAATTAAAATATAACTCCGCCCAAACAAAAAGAACTAAAAGTGAATATTTTATACATTTTTTTTAAATTTGCCAAATGGAAAATCACAAAATGATTTAAAATGACTTATAGAAATATAAATAAATATATTCAACCGAAAGTGGTTTCAGTAATGTTCAACTAAAGCGTCTTCATATACGAGAGCTTCGAGAATAATTGTTTAATCTAAATTCTAAACTGAACTTCCGGTCTGGAATTACAAGGCTATAAACCCAACTGTCTCAGCTCGTTCTGGTGCCTATTATGTAAAGGGCAAATCTTTCTTTTGTAAATATTTATATTTTATAATCATATTCACAAAGTGCGTTTGTCATATTAAATGTAATATTTATCGTATATTCAGCCAATTTATTGAAAGCATTGACATCTATTCTTAGAGGCACGGTTGTGACTTTTGAAAATGAATTTTAAAAAAATATTTTTTTCATTTTACCCTTTTTTATGTAATTCACAGTCTTTATCAGCATTAAAATCTGTATACATTAACACTTGAAATTTTGAAATTGTATTGAAAATACAAAAATTAACCATGACCGTCGTCAAATTAAATTAAATTTTTGAAATTATATATAACCTAAATATATATATATATATATATATATATATATATATATATGTGTGTGTGTGTGCGCGCGTGCGTGCGTAGCATATACATGTCTAAAAGTTAACATTGCTGCTTAAAAATGTCTTATAAATTTTGAAATATTTCGAGAATTATTAAAGTTATCGTAAGATACAAGAGCTTAAAACATTGTTTATAACACGAAAAACAGACTGAGCTCCCATTCACAAAACCCTTATATTATATAATATAGTGACGAGCTACAGCTGATTTCAAATATATGATTAGACGAGCTACAGCTGATTAAAAAGTTTCGGTTAAAGTACCAGCTGACTAAAAATATAAGGTTAGACAGCTGGTTATAATCATACATATTTTGTTAATTTATGCTCAGTTATTATTCGTTTTACTATTTTCTTTGAGATTATTATAATGATTTAATTTGTTTTATAAATAAATATATCATTTAAAATAAAGTACTCATAAATTTATTTCTGCATAAAATGTATCTCGTTATAAGATAATGGAAGAGGGCAGAGAATAAGTCAGAATATTAGAGGTTAGAGCCACATATTGTGAGTGTGTGTGTGTGTGTGAGAGAGAGAGAGAGAGTGTGTGTGTGTGTGTGTGTGTGTGTGCGTGCGCCTGTGTGTGTGTACTTGTGTGTGTGTGTGTGTGTGTGTGTGTGTGTGTGTGTGTGTGTGTGTGTGTGTGTGTGTGAGAGAGAGAGAGTGTGTGAGGGAGTGTGTGTATGAGAGAGTGTGTGCGCGCGTGTGTTTGTGTGAGAGAGAAAGTGTGTGTGTGTGTGTGTGTGTGTGTGTGTGAGAGAGAGAGAGAGAGAGAGAAAGAGAGTGTGCGCGCGCGTGTGTATGTTAGTTTCGGCTCTGATCTAATTATCCCAGATCTTACCCTGATGGCCGGCATTCCCTTTTGAAATTCACCAATAATGTACCTTGTGCTGCACGCAATTTATTTATTATGAAAAAAATTACGTGATTGCAGTTCACAGATTTAGAATGCAAAAAGTTATATTTATCTGCTTTTAAAAGTGTCAAACTCTTCCATTATAGTTTTATTACGAAATTATTCAATTAATCTGTTAAACGTAACCTAAAAAACAAAATTTAAAACAGAATGAAACGTTAATTTGAATAAAAACAACGCTTGTTTAGTTCTAGTTTCAAACTCATTCTTTTACAAAACAATTAATCAGCATTAATTGAATTTATATTTTATCCCTAATAGAATAATTTAAATTATAGAGCAAACTAATTTTTACCGTTATAGCCTAATTGTAATTATTGTAGTAAAACATTATTTAAGGATGTTAAGTAAATAATTATGTAGAGTAACATTGTGTTAGTAATTATTAATAATGAATAAGAAAGAAAACGCTCTTTGACATTAATTTTAATGAAATAATTACTTCATTTGTGTAACTGAATACAAACATCTGATGAGATACTCACGTGCCTGGATAACATAATGAGCATAACATAAAGCGACAAAACATTGATGTTTATTCGTTTAAAAACTTAAAATGTTTAAAATCGTAATTAGAGTGTAACAAGATGCAGGAGTTTTTTTCTTATTGTTACTTAGTTTTTTTAACGAGTAATTATTTTGCACACTGACTTTAATGTTAGAATTACTAAACATTCTGTGTTAAAATTTACTGACATGACTAAATTTACTCTAAAGTCAGACGTGTTGGAATAATTACCTTTTGTGCGCCTCTCTAACTGCAACAATAAAGGTGTAGTTATTCATTTTGATATTTTACAGCGTATGCACAATTGTTTTAAACATGCTCCTCTAAAGCCTTCATTGTATCTATCCTCACATTCCCTGTGTACCTTATAATATCTAGAGCCTTGACCTTCGAGTATCAATTCATGCATCTTCCTTAATACTCAATCTCCTTTCATTCTCTCGAGATTTAATCCTCCTAATTTCTTACTTTCCATTGTTGTTTTTGACTGCCTACTTCTAACGATTTTCTTATATCAATATTTTAAAATCTACCTTAGTTCTTCCCACTAGCTTAACTGAATTTTTCTGCTTCAATTCTACTACAAATCTTCCTACGTGAAACGAGTATCAGATGTATAAGTAATAATCTTCTTGAGTTATAGACCTATCTTTTGGGGCTCGGTGGTCGATGTGGCTAAAGCACCGGTCACTCTGCTGCCTTTCTGAACTGCGCACCTAAAGATTCATGGTTTCTTAGTTTGAACAGCAGTTACCTGTTGCTTTTCCCTTACCGATAACGCTGATCTCTCATCCTTCGTCCTTTTTATTCGAACAGACACACAGTATGAAAGCCGTATCTCCATTTTCTATTTTATCCATAGTATCCACACATCTTCTCCTATCTTGTCCCAATCTACTCTTTCCTAACCAGTCTTATCTTTTCTGATCATCACCTCTATCCCCGTATCATCCCATTAATTTTTCTTGCTTAATATACAACTTGTCCTTTCACTTTTTTCTTCCTTGATATTGTCATGTTTATCATAACATCCTTGCGCTCCTATAAAACTTTCCTCATAACCCCAACTGAATATTCAATTTTAAATTATTTACAAATGATGCCTATTTTAATGTTTTAAAACGGTGTATTTGTTTTAAAATGTCTCAACAGAAAAGAAAGACCTTAAATATTGAAAAATCAGGTTATTTTATTTATTAAAAATTATGTTAGTTTTTCGTAGATTTTTCAGCTATACTTTGAGTGACAATAACAGTAAGAACATAACTTTGTGGAATTATAAAAGGACGAGCATATAGAAAACGAATTACTACAGTCATTGAGCGGCCATCAGTTAAGATCCAGACCTGAGACTTTGAAATGAGAACCATTCCTGACCTCTAAATCATTGTTTGATGGTCTTTAAAATTTATTGGTTTTAGCACGCTTACGTTCGCATATTTAGTCCGACGTGATTCAAACTTTGCACAAAAACTGATTTTGTTAATAGCTTGAACAAATTCATTAACCAGCGAAAATCGTTCAACAGTTCCAAAATGGTGGGCATTTTATAAATCTTTAAAAATTTGTAACGTTTTTACCATATTTCTGAAAATATCATTTTTCCATCCACTGTAATCAACGTTACAAACGGCTAAATTAGCAATTTTGTACTTTCAAAATCCGTTGAAACTAAAAAATTTAATTTTTTGTCGGGCATGGTTAAATTCGTATTTAGTACAATTTATAAATTTTAAATGCTATATGTAGATTTTAATGTTGCTTATGATGGAAAAATTAAATTTTCAAAAAGAGGATGTCCAACTAGACAGATGCGTGCGTGATTATTTTATGCTTTTCTCGATTCAAAGGAAAATTGTACAAAACAGATCCAAAATTTGTTCTAAAGCAGCAAAATTTGTTCCTAATTCACAGGAGTAAATTAGGTTCAAAGAATTATACAGAAATTAAAACACAAATCAGTGTGTGCACATGTACTGCCATGGGTAATTGATAAAGTTTTGTATAGAATGGAGTATACCGTACATTAGGAAGATAAACGTTGCAACAGGCCAACAGGTAGCAGGTGGGCAACCCGGCTTGGCTATTGTGAACCATAAGACAAAGAACTGCTGAGTTAGATTTATCGACTCCATTACGCTGCACAGGACGGAGGTGAACACTCTGTTGTTCAACGTTCCTTCTTTACATTACTCTGTTCTTTTGTTCACCCAAATTGGAGAAATCACAGATATCAGCGTTTGGGTCGGTGTTGGCTACTTATTAGAGAATTCCTATTGAAAAAGGTAGTTGGTCAAAGTTCTATGAAATATTCAACAAATATCTCTGATAGTGAAATATATCCAATTTTTTCATGGCGTTTTTTAGACACAATAATGAGCGAGTGAATGAGTGACTTTACTGAGGAAAATTGCCTGCAAAACGTAGATTCAAAACACTCATTTAACCAGGCCGAAAATAGTTTTCGAACAAAATTTCGCGTCTGTTACGAACTTGACCACGTGGTTACGGACAAATAAAAACAAAGAATAAATCATTGAAAGTAAACAACGCTGCAAGTGCCACAGCCGAGTTAATTTTATTTTACACAAATAGGCTACTCGTAACAATAAATGCATCGTGTAAACAAACAAGTGGTCCGAATTTATTGACAGTCTGCTTTGTGTATGCTGCTTAAATGTAAACATTGTGTTATAAACAATTCAGTTGTTAAAAGTATTCGAAAGCAGATCAATGTCCTTCCTTCAAAAAACAGAGTGTACACTGCAACAGTGTAATAAACGCTATAACTGAGCACGCGGCGCCTTGGTTAATAAATGGGCACACAGGGCACGTGCGTCAGAGATACGAACCCCGCAATCATTAAATGATATTTTTATTTTCATTTAAAGCAAAGCTTGTACGTATCTAGTAATTTATAAAGTATATACATTTTAAATTATACAGGTAGATGGAAAATATCAAAGGACCAAAAGAGAACTATTCCAGCATCAAGGAAAAGAAGTTAGTACATTCCCGACTTTACAAGTCGCAATGAGAATTCATCTTATTCTTCCGCTTACAAACTGTAAGGCAGACAGGATTTAACCAACACTCAATAGAATCAAATCTGAAAAATAGATCAACTATGTACAGTGAAAAGCTGAACAGGTTTTTATTGCCATCCACACAAAGTGACACAAGAATAAACTTGATTACAAAGATCTGACTGACGATTTTGCAAGAGCCAAGGATAGAAAGAAGCCAATTGTTTAAGATAAGAAATAAAGGCAGCGTGAATAAATATATGCAATACGTAGTTACTATGATGTGTGTACGGTAATAGTAAAAGTTTTGTGGTGTTTGTACACTATTTAAAATATATACAATAGGGTGGGAGGTACAATGATGAAGTAAGAAATGAATTATGTAGGCCTGTTATTGTGTTGTGAGCAATAGATAATTATTTCGTATGGCTGTTCCGGGACACGGTGGTGGATGATGGAAGGACTCACCGAAGAGGAAATCCTTCCCGAACCAAAACTGGCAAGTCAATGACTGAAGTTGAGGTCATGCCTGAGGGGGAGCTTCTTCGTCGAATCCCAGGACGCTGTTGACTACTAAATCCACCATGGCCTTGGCGAGACTCTAAAATCCTGTCCGATAGCTACTGACAAAAACCCCAAAAAACTAGAGTGTGTAATTTCTTTACATGGATGCATGAAATTTTGCTCAAACTGTGTAATATAATCAACATTTTTGTATATGACAAAACTTTTAGGAAAATATCATCAAAATATTTCGGGAACTAAGTGAAATTTCAAGTTTTTTATATAGTATATGCACTAAATATGAGCAAAATTTGATTAAATTGCTTGAATCCAGTTTTGATGAAATCTGATTTTTTATATAAATAGGACTTAAAGGACTTTAAACGAGGACTATAGAATTTGCAAAGAAATATGAAAAATTAAAACGATTGTCTGAAACTCGTTTCCATCACGCAGCAAGGAAGGATTTATAAAATTTATAAAATCAGAGTACAATTATTTAAAAATTTTGAACGATTGCCATTTAAAAAAAATGTTTTTTGTTAACGAACTAATCCGAGTTATTAAAAAATCAGTTTTTGTGTCAGGATATTTGCGTATGGAAATGTTCGACGAAATTATGTTATTCGATATAGTCAGTATCGATTCGTGAATCGTATCGTGTCTTATAGACCCGTGTTGCTGGAAGGTATTGAACCTTTCTCTTATCTACGTCATTACCATTATTTACATAAAGGTGGTACTGTACTAACTTGTAGGTGTATTTGGCTTGAACAGGAGGGTTACAAAACCGTTTGAAAGCGTCACCCGCTGGGAGTCATGCACCTTCTATCAGCTACTTAAGGACAGTCCCAAGGGCGCGAAGGATTTACCTTCTGACACAAGAGTATCCGAATTCGATGAAACATCGTGCGATAAGTGCTTTGTTTAAGGTATTTGGAAATATGCGTTAGCCGAAACAGATGCGTGCCGTGATTATTGTCTGATTAACAATGAAAAATTGAAAAAAAGGATCACAAAAATATCCCCAGATGACAACAGTTGAACCTTAAATTTTGAATTAACTAGGAGAGGTTAAATAGTTTGAAATTCACTGCAGAATGTATATACTGGCAACTTATTGTATGCATATGTATTCCTAGTGGACTAGAAGATAACCTATCAAATTTAAGTTGGCACATATCACAACACAATCCTCGGGAAATTTATGGACGTACCAGCAATTTATGGATGTCTTGGCGAATTAAGTTAAAATCTAGGTTAGTTTCCTTTTCCTTTATCCCTCTTTCTCTGTTGGTTCAACCGTCCTCTTCCTTTGGATGTTTTTTTTACCATCACAAACACTAAATTGAAGTTCTATAAAATAAGTACTGCAACAATTAAAAAGTTCCTTAAATTCTTATAAACCGTATATTTGGCTCAAATTTGGGTCGTAAAAATTCCAAATTGAAGTCATTGAAGCAAATTTGAAAGAAAAAAAAAACGATTTAATAATAAAGTAGTAATTGGAAATATCTTGACATGTATCTCCGTATAAGGATCAAAGAAATTATCAAAATGTAATAATCCAATTTTAAGAATTGTTGGTTTTTGTCTGCAGCGTCCGGCTTTTTTGTACAAATTTAAAAGTGGAACCGAAATAAGGAGAAACCAGTTTCAAATGACTGAAGCAATTCGGACAAATATCCAAAAAATCAGGACTCAGCGGACGTGAAAAGGAATAAATTAATCAAAATTTCAAGATCGATTTTTCCAAATTATCCAAAATTCTTTTATACTTCGTACAGGAAGAGTATAAAAGAAGTATAATGTATATATATATATATATATATATATATATATATATATATATATATATACATGTATACTATTCGTCTCTGTGTTTGTGCGCTGTGTCTGAAGACTAAACTAAGTGACCGATTTGTATGAAATTTGACTTGTACAACTGCCGGTAACACTCGAATATTTTTTATTTTCTAAATGTAGCTAAAAAAAGAAACATAATTCGAATTGTATCAAATTTTGTTTAACGAATTTGGTGAAAGTTTTGCACAAAAATATTTCAAAAGTATCCGAAAAAACGTACAACGGATATTTCTAAACAAAGTGGAAAAATTAGCGATATTTCATTAAATTAATTTATCAGTTATTTTTCATATTTTCGTATTATAATAATTTATAACTCATTCATTGCAGTAAATTTTAAATGAAAGGAATTTATAGTTAGAAGTAAATAGACAAAAGCAAAACTAAACCAAAAGTACTGTTAAGTTTTTCCCCAATGTAGGTTATTCTCTGACTGTAAATTTTTATTTCAAACTTTACACACTGACTTAAGTTATAAATCTGACCAAAAATGTAAGAGAAATAGAATAGACATTGAGAAAGTAGGTCGAGTTTTTTTCTCGGTAACTTCCGAAGTGGATTTTAGGAAAACAATTGAATATAAAATAGTTCATTTATCGTTCTTGCAACATCCGCAACGATAAAAACATAACACAACTGTTAAAACCTTTGTGAATCAGCTGTTTAATTAGATGTTTTCTGCAGAGATAATTTAAAATCAACAACTGAAACAATAGAAGAAGAATACATTTAACGATGCACGTTTGTAACCTTAATGAGCAAAGTGCATAATAAGCAAGTAGGTAACAATATGTTATGTCAAAGGGTCCTTTTAACAACTATTTACATTACCACGCAATGAAAGCCCATGTCATGTATAGAGTGTCACGTAAATACGTTCCAGTACATTACTGCATTGCTGTTGATTTACTTTGTAGCAGATTATCAATATTTATATAGTAGTAAATTTCAAGATGGCGGTAGTTTATTACGTTATAAACATTACGCAAGTTAATTACAGCTCATTTCATGAGTACACAGTACGTTTAGCCTGTGGAGGATTATTTAAAAACGATCCGGATATTATTACCGAAAATATTATATATTAAATTCAAAAAGAAAGGATTCACAAGGATTTTGCGGAACGCGTGATTTGAGGGAACATTTTTATATTGATATATAACCGTATATTTTGCACGTCGCAAGTCTCATATTAAATTAATTATAATTAAAAATTTCTTTGTTTCTGCCGTGATCGAACTGGGGAACTTGCGCGCGTTTGAGGCACACGAGATAACCATTACAATATGGAAACAACGAAGAAGTTTGGCCTATTTAAGTATATAAAATGAATAATTAATATAATTTTGGTAGTTGTATTAAAAGATCAGTTGTTTCATATTAATTCGTAACGATCCGATGTTTTCATTGAACAGCTGATAGGCTGTAATAAGTTTCAGGTTATGTTATTAAAAACTAGCTATTCTAATTTGTCGTGTTTTCAAACAAATTATCGTAATTAAAATTTTTTAAACAAAGAGAAAACATGTTACATCATTTTCATTTTTAGTTCAATAACAGAATATTTTTTTTTAAACTGTTGTGTCTAATTTTTACCCCTTTAGTGGTTGAATATTGGAAAATAGTTCCTTGCACCTCTACATGGTGATACTGAGGTAATCTGAAAATGTCAAACCTGTAACTACTTTCAATATGACATATAGGCCTATACATGGTGGCTTTTTATCTGTAAAAGGATAAAGATATATTTATAAATACTAATTATTAGATATTATTATAATATAATAATAATATGACAAAAATTAGGTTGTGATTTCACCTACTTAATTTAAAATGTTAAACTGTTAAAAATACTGAATTTTTTTGCAAATCAAAACGTATCGAAAAACTGAAAATAGAAATGTCTTATCTTAAAATTGGGTGTTTAAGTTTTTTTTCTTATCGATAACCTAAATCGATTATTTCTGTTGAAATTACATTTAGTTTTTTAACAAATTATAAAATAGACTTATGAAAAATTTTAATATACAAAGTTATGTTTTGTAGGTTATCAATTACAGCGATTTTTAAAAGATTGAACAGATTTTGCTGGAGTTATTGAGAATACAATAACTTCTCAAAGATATTACCAAAGTTAATGTTTACGTCACGTTTGAAATAGTACCAAAATTGCGAACGGTACACGCAAAAATTAAATTTTAAACGTCCTTCAAATCGTGGTAACAATCGATACGGGCCGGGATTTTACCATAATGATCCTCAAAACTTTACTTATCACTATTGCAGGTACATTCTGCAATTCAAAGAATTCATTACTGAAAATGAACTTCGCCCGGTGTTAATTGTTGTTAGAAAAATTAAAACAATACTGAATACTGAATAGTAATTGCAGGATGAATAATAAAAACTAATTTACAATAATTGTTTCCTGTTACTGTATTTATTGGAAGAAATAAATTACCATAAGGAAGCACAACAATTAGAACACACTGTAACAATATTCTGAGTAAATGGTTATAGTTATAGTTATGAAAAGTACAATGTTTTTTTGTGTTACAAATGTTTAACACTGACAAAACTGTTATTGTACTGTAAATAGAAATACTATTTTCTTTCCTTTAGTGCAACTCGTGCAATAGTTTTTTTAACGAAATAAGAACAAAAAGGATCTAGGTTATTAAATTGGTATGAACTTTCAACAATCATGTTACAAACTTGTCGCACCGGTGTAATGAAAGCAAATTTCCAAAAGTGATGCATACATAATTTCTAATTCAGCATCACAATCATCATTCAAATTTTCTTATGCTTATGTGATAAGAAAAAATTTAGAAAAAAATTTCATTCTATAATAATGCATGCTTATTATAGGAAAACAATTTTCTAGCATTTTTAACCTTCTAATTACACTGAATATTCCAAAATTAATGCTGTACACTGCCAAATTTATTTAATTTCTCAAATCGAACATATTTGGAAAATTCGAATTGCTAATTAATGTATTTTCAACGTTAATTAGATATTCAAAAATATTTAAGACTAAAAAGTCATACATTCTGAAGTTATAAAACATTTAAAATTATTTTTGTGCCATTTTGAAATTATTGAACGAATTTTGCTGGTTGACGAATTTGTGCAAGCTATTACCAAATTGGATATTTATGCATAGTTTGAATCACGTGGTTTGAATTAAATCGGACTAGGGTTACAAAGGTGTGCATGCTCTCTTCTCTCTCTCTCTCTCTCTCACACACACACACACACACACACACACACACACATATATATATATATATATATATATATATATATATATATAATTTTAATGATATCATTCAAAAATGATGAGCGCTCATTTCATTTCAAGGTTCCTGGACGGGGTCTTACTTTGATGGCCGTCGCAAATAGCCCATTTTCCAACGCAAATTCGCTAAGGTATCTTCATATAACCTTGCAACGCAAAGCTTTGTAAAACTACCACTAGGGGCGCACGGATAGGCTAGATTTTTGTATTACAGTCAGTTATTCGCTTTCTGTTTTCATTTCAGAAGAAAATGAGTTTAGCAAATAGAATTTTCATCCGCAGCAAACCAGACGGATCCACGTAGTTGCAGAACAACGTTGAGGGTGCTTTTCCCAACGGATTTGGTATTTCCTTAAGAGAATATTTAATTAAAATTTAAAGATTTTATTACTTCTAAAAATATTTTTAGTAATGGCGAATGTACGTTGCCTAAAATATTATATAATTTAAAAAAAAATTTTTTTCTGACGTGTACAATATCAAGGGTTATTATGATTAACGGATGCTAAACAACAGATTTTCGTGAGCGTAGTAGATGTAGCAGATTAGTAAAACAATAGGGCACGCATAAGTATCGATGAAGTGAATAAACGTTTTTTTAGTAAAACTAATTTTGATAAGTAGGCCTATCAATATTACACTATAACTTTTTAACTTGAAACATTTTAAAAATCTGATTTCACTACATAGTCAGCGTTAACATCTGCATATATTAGCATTTTAATTCTTTAAACTACAATGAAAACTGAAAATACATTTTGCCCGCCGTCAAGTTAATTTTAAGTGGATTTTAGTTAATTAAAGTTATAATTTATGCAGATTTTAATGCTGATACCGATGGTGAAATCAAATATTAAAAAACGTTTCTTGAATGAAAGAATGAATGATTTATGGATTATGGATTACAAACGCACTGCGACCTCCGTAGATCTACTGTGCTCCCTTCCTATACCTATTCCTCACACTCTCAGGTACAGTATCCTCTACAGGCCTAGCCTCTTTATGAAGTCGAAGATTCGGAGACGATTCAAAGTTAGGTAAATCCTTCACATCTAATTGGTAACTTCCCAAAACACTACATCTCCTCATAGTAATCGCCTCATAATCTACCAGAAGGTGATGGAGATTTTCCTATTCCTTCCTGCAATATCTGCAAGTTGGATCTTCTACTAAGCTAATATTTTTAAGACGTCTCTTAAGGGTGCCTTGAGCCATAAGGAAGCCCTTCAGAAGTATTTGCTTATTTGTACTAAGTCCGGTACAGATATTTGCTCTGCTCCTGTCAAAGTTCCCTGGGAGCTCCTTGGCCTGTCATTCCAGAGCGTAGATGTTCCGCCTAAGTGTAAGGTTAAGAGTTATGATTTCTTAAAATTTGGAATGGCCCCCATTTTGAAACTTATAAACAGATTTTGCTAGTTAATGAACTTGTTAAACTATTAACAAAATCAAATTTTGTAATGTTTGTTTTACTGAAATATTATGTAATATAAAAAAATAATATATATATATATATATATATATATATATATATATATATATATATATATAATTCTCAACGAAATTTCAAGAATTGCATTGAAGTGAATTACAGCAATAAACTAAAAGCCCTGGGCTTTATGAAGGCTGTTTCAATAGCTTATTTTGAGTGGCTGAATTATGAAATGTCATACAGAAAATTAACGGATGTAAGGCCTTTGTAGTCATGCCCTCAGCTAGAAATGAACTTAAAATGAAATGACTATATAAGATGAATTGGCTAAGTTAAGAAAAACAGTTAAGAATAGGACAGTTACAAGAGCCCAAATAAGAAATAAGAGAGGATTTTTCAACAGGTTTGCTTCATGTAACCAGTTAAGACTGCAAACCCTTCCGTTTACACGGTCAAAAAAGTGCTGTTTTTGTTTCTGACTTGCTTGTATATTCGGTTAGGTTTGATATTTATCACCTACTGTCTCGATGTTTAAAATGGTTTATGCTTACTATTTTACAATAGAAACTACTTTGCAGACTACTTTCTATTAGAAACTAGAAGAATATCTAGAAGCCATTTTTAGATGTAAACCGTTCGTTTGGTAATTTGAAACATGAAAAAATTTATCATTTTGTTTATAAATCACACACACACGCGTGCGTATATATATATTTAGGACATCGTTAGTCACAATTTTTCACATATTTACCTATTATGTAATGAGGTATTCATAGTGTGATATGAAAACTTGCTTGTGAAAAAGTGTATGGGTCTTTCAGACAGGCATTACAACATCATAATTCAGCAAGGACAAAACATCCTTAAATCTGCATTTGAATTGGTGGCAACCTGCGTTAATGAAGGAGGGTTACTGCAGAGAAACCTGATTTACTTTGGGCTTGTAAATTTACAACAAAACAATGCCAAGTTATTTGTTAACGCTTAATTCTGCCCATTGTGTTTGCAGGTTCTCTGGTTTTGTGCAATATTCATATTTTTTGTAAACAAGTTTGATTACGTCGCTTACTGGCTCTCATGATGGGAGCGGATTTCCAAAGTACACAATTTATAAATATTACATAAATTAAGACTTTGAAATGTGAAAAGTTTTGGTATTTGTAAAACGAAAATGCGAAAGTAAATTTGATCTTTGTAAAAATCAAAACATTTTTATCTCTTGATGGAAACTCATTTCAAATAAGTAACAATGTTGTATAGTGTTTTCTTTATCATACACTTCTCAAAAACCCAATTCCATTACCATAATCAGCGTTTAAAATGCATAAATTAATACTTTAAATATTCTCATTACAGACTGGGAATACCTACGAAATGAACGTTGACCGTAGTCAGGTTATTTTTAGTATTTGCAATGAAATATGAAAATTTAAAATGCACAATTTAACGTTGATTACGATGATGAAAAAGATTTTCGAAAAAAGTGTAGAATAAAAAAGTGAAGCCTTTAAAGTTTTCGAATTCTGACATCTTGAAACGATTGAACGGAATCAGCTGGTTAACGATATTGTCCCAGTTGTTCGCAAAATACATTTTGTGCCAAATGTCATTGCCTATACAACATAGGAACTTAACTATACAACCTAGTACCGCTTACTAAAACCTAAACATCCACGCTAATTTCCTGAACTTCTCTCCCGGCTTTCAAACAGCCTACGGCTGCGAACATAGTTCACAACTCTCCCGTCAAGCAATATCAGCTTCTGATTGGTTTGCCGTTCTCTCGTATTTTGGTACTAATATACCCTAGATCACATTTCTGCCCAGACATAATTGCCGGCGCACCACGCCGCATCTCCCGTATATAACAGCTTCATCCTGACTGGTGCGTTTTTCTCTAGTTTTTACAATGGATATCTGAAAAATTATGATTCCCGCCTTAATTTTCAGTATAAATACAGGTCGAAATTCGCGCAGAATTTCGAGAAGCTCTACAAAACACTGCAACTTGCTCGAGAGGAAATAGGGATCCGGCTAATTTTAGAGAAGACACGAACTTCTTTCATCTTACCATTCCGAACCGGAAGCAAACTATCGACCTGGTGAACGCCAGGACTTCTACTATTCCTCCCGGAGACCACAATACAAAAATAAAATCGGACCAAAATTTCGACACTTAAAGTACTAACACTTGTAGTGCAAAAACAGAGTCCGCTTGAGCTGTTTATAGAAAAAACAATGTTGCGAAACAAACGTCTATAATCAAACTGTCACATTATTTTGTTTCTGAATACGTCTCTTGACGACTAGTTAAAAAGCTTTCTAGATATCAGGACCTTTACACAATTATTATTCCCAAGTTCGAGTTTTACTTAGCCCAAGTAATCTTCACAAAACTGCTACGTTTTATTACTTCGTCATGTCATGTTTGAGGTTATGATAATTACCATTATCATAACAGCAAAGCGGTTAGGAAAAAAACATAAAACATTAATTAAAGTCAATCAATATTTGGAAAGTCAGTTTGACTCATTCGACGCGATTTCAGGTCGAATAATGATTTACGTTTTGCTATAACGACCAGTTTGTGTTCTTTAGTCCAATCCTTCGCTTTAAAATTATTTTTAACCTTATGTTGTTTGTCAAATCCACCTCCGTTAGTTCTATTTAAAAACTCAAACAACAATCAGATTAGGACAAAAGTAAATTATATACGTGGTCTGGCTGTTAATCATCTCCGTCTGGAACTGATTTCATATTTCAGTTTTTGGCACGGGCTTCGTGCGTAATTAACTTCAAAAAAATATAATATTTACGAGCGCCTGTGAAAATATTAACTTATAAACTATACTGCCTAACGATTCCAATATAAATCACCTAACAGCTATATCAGGAATAAAAACGTACCTTAGTTCAAGATTTAAAGTTAAATTTACCATCAGTGCTTTGTTCAAAAGCAGGTAACATTGAACAATACTGTTATAAAAGAATGGAATAATTATTACACACACACACACACACACACACACACACACACATATATATATATATATATATATATATATATACATACACACATATGCAAATTTTTGCGACAGCTCAATATGTTTTAAAAGTCAAGATCGGTGACGTCCAAAAATTAGCTTTACGAGTTTTATTAAGGGGGCTACAGGAACCATTAGGTTTGAGAACATTGATTAGATTTTTCCTCATTTCATTGATTAGACTCTGGGTCTTACATTGATAGCCGTTTCAAATGAAAACTCACAAAACAAAACTTAATTGATAGATCTTTTAATTATAAATAACATTTAAAACATTTCTACTGGACAAAAAAAACTGAAAAATCTAAAACAATCACGTTGACTTGACGCAGGACAATGCGATATTAATAAAAAAAAACAGCGTCTGTTTTAAACAACTTACTTCGATATTGAAAAGTACTGTGATTTAAACAGCAAGTAATATAATGTTTATTTTAATTAAAACCATTTACACCGCTTTTAAGATCCACTGAAACGGGTTATCGCGAGTTATTAAACGCAAATAACTGTTCATCAAATGGGATTATGACAGTATAACCCGTTAAATGGGATAGAAGTGTCGCTTTAACTTGTTATTAAAAATATGATCTATTACAGGTATTGTTAGGCAGACTTACAAGTATTGTTAATGGAGCCCCCTTTGAACAGGAAGTGTTGCAATTTATAACAACGTCAACCTAAAGTAACAAAGGTAACAAAAACAAAGGGCGGTATAAAATTATAAGGCGTTTCCATACTGCTTCATTGCCCTATAAATAAACTTTGTGTTTCCCGTAACACAATCTTGTAACACATGCATGTTGTGTAGTAATACTTTATTGCAGCCGAGTTTCTTATAAAGTTAATACTGAAATAATGCAAAAATGTTCACACATTCAATTATGATATAGAGTGAATCCTAATCGAAACACCCAAACAAAACAAAATACAAGTACATTTGGAATATCAACTATATTTTTAATAGGGAAATATTAACATATGTCCTACTCATAGCCTCAAACTATTTTGATCAAATGTAGTCCCTATATACATAAATAAAATTTAAATGTCGCTATAAACTTTAAACAAAAAATATTTGTGAAGAAATTACGCGCTTTGAAGTAAATACATATTCATGACCCTATTTACACCTGTATCTGAGATAACGTAGTCTTTAAATCAGTTTAATGATTTTTACTTGCCCCTCCGTTTTTCAATTTTTCGTTACGTTACTCTCAATTCGATTTTACTGCACCACAAAATTTGCCGTAAAGAAGTATTCACATTTCCATTTCACTGCACCACAAAATTTGCCGTAAAGAAGTACTCACAATTCGATTTTACTGCACCACAAAATTTGCCATAAAGAAGTACTCACAATTCGATTTTACTGCACCACAAAATTTGCCGTAAAGAAGTACTCACATTTCCATTTCACTGCACCACAAAATTTGCCGTAAAGAAGTACTCACAATTCGATTTTACTGCACCACAAAATTTGCCATAAAGAAGTACTCGCAATTCGATTTTACTGCACCACAAAATTTGCCGTAAAGAAGTATTCACATTTCCATTTCACTGCACCACAAAATTTGCCGTAAAGAAGTACTCACAATTCGATTTTACTACACCACAAAATTTGCCGTAAATAAGTACTCACAATTCGATTTTACTGCACCACAAAATTTGCCGTAAAGAAGTACTCACATTTCCATTTCACTGCACCACAAAATTTGCCGTAAAGAAGTACTCACAAATCGATTTTACTGCACAACAAAATTTGCCGTAAAGAAGTACTCACAAATCGATTTTACTGCACCACAAAATTTGCCGTATCGGGAAGTAAAGATGTATTCATGTTCAAAGGTTTTTGAAACTATCAATAAAGTAACGGAAAATAGACCTAATTTATCAAACTCTATAAGTAGATTTTGTGATGACGACAAATAAAGATTTATTGTCCAAATTCACTGTAAAAAAGTGATGGTACAAAATTTCAAAAAAAAAAACTACAATTCGTTTATAAATTAAATTGGAAATAGTAGCTTGACCATATTGTGGAGTGCTTTTCTTATTTATTCAAAAGCCTATTTACTCAAATGAATAAATAATATTTATTTCAAATTTTATACACTGACGTGAAATATTAATTTTATTATAAGAATAAAACATGCCAAATTTTGTTTCGTAACATAGGCCAATTTATAAGTATTTTTACAAACGCCATCGGGTTTCCTTTTTTCAATTTACTTTTTCTTGAACTGTAACTTTTCTTATCTCATTTTTGCTACAATGACGAGTAATAATCTTTCAATATACGATCAAAATTTGAACAAAATCCAATAAACTGGTTTTGAGAAATTAGAACTATTTTATGGAACTATTTTCACATTTTGCTTCTTAGTGAAATAATATAATGCGAAAATTTTTAAATAATATTTCGCATAAAATATTTTATAATAAGTTAAAATAAAAAACGTTGTTGTTATATCACTTATATCGTGCCTATGATTTATTTCCGACTAGCTGATTTAACCAGCGTTAACAGATATTACCGTATTTATCCTAATTTTATTCCCATTGGATGTCAAGCATTAGAATTTTGGAATGTTAAACATTTCATTTTTCGTAATTTGCTCACCTTCACGATTGAACTTGGACAAAGAGAGCGAGCATATTCAACTCTGCGACACAAAAAATATATGAATTCGGTTCTAATGTTGGTAGTTGTTTAAATGTCACATCTATTAAGTTACTGGAGATATAATGACCATAGCATTTGTTCTTAGTTGAAAAGTCAATCTCTGCAATCTCAAAAATTATGAAATCGATAGTAATACCGGTCAAATACAACAAGTCACTCATTTCCTCATGGAGTATTGAGGATTCCTTAGCCCTACTGTATTCATTTTAGTACGTAATTATTCATCTATCTGCCTAGTCCCCAGGAACTATAATTTTAAATTTATATTCGATAATGTATCAACGTCACTATTATTGTAGAAATGCAATATTTTCCGCTTGTGACATAATTTACTTACGTCTTACATGACGCGTTACGGGATTATAACCCAATCTTCAGATCTCACTCCTAAGAGGTCCTGGTGCGCACCCGACGTTATTTAGTATAATTGTTGTAGTATTGTTTCATGTGTGATGTGTTGTGTTTTATATACATGTTAATGTATTAATGACCTCATAGGAGCGAGATCTAAAGATGACAACGTAATCCGAAACACGTAACCTAAAACGTCAATAAATTAAGACACAGACGGATAATAGATTGTTTTCCTAAAAATTAAATTGGATATGATAGCAACCTTTATTGTCCGGCGGAGGCCCGATAAATCGATTTATCGACCCCCATCGTAACTCTAACTCATACTACTCTCATTCATGTACTCAAGGCACACACCTTCACTAATCTACATAACCTAGTTAACTCTAAAGTGTAAATGGGAATTCGGTGTTTGACGTGGCTAAAGCATCGATCAGTCAGTCTGCTGCGTCTCTGAACTGCGCACTAAACTTCTTAGTTCTAGCCGCAATTACTCCTTTGCTTTCCTTACCGTTAACGCTGATCCCTCGTCCTCATTAGTCTAAATGGCATAAAGTATGGACGTTAAGCAATAAATACAAAACTAAAATTCAAAGCGACCCATGTTTATGAAGGGTATGACACCGACCTAATGGTGCATCATCGGAGCTTCGGGATACCTGGCGACCTCCCAGTGTACCTTTATGCAGGGATCTGCACGGGTGGGAATCATTTCCCTAGCTATTCATATGAACAACTTTAGTCACAATGTAAACAGAATTATCTGGGACAAAAAGCTGGCTGTGATAGGATAGGCGGGGGAAATTGGAATGGAATTAGCAGAGCAAGCATATGCAAACAACTTAAAACAAATTGGGAAGTCACCAAATAGAAG
Source organism: Callitettix versicolor (assembly GCA_022606455.1). Lineage (NCBI taxonomy): Eukaryota > Metazoa > Arthropoda > Insecta > Hemiptera > Cercopidae > Callitettix > Callitettix versicolor. Next base: position 74,436,872 of record CM040189.1, read on the forward strand.
AGGAAGAGTTAATCACCTTGAATTCTTCCCGAATCCCAGTTTTTATGAAGAGACTAGGGTTGTAGAAGGCGCTGTACCTGAGCACTTCAGGAAAATTGAAAAGAGGCAAAAGAGATGTACAAAGGTGGCAGTGCAAGCCTAAAACTAGAAAGTCAATCATTCTCCTGTAGCGTATAGGGTCTTACCTCCACAATATTTGTTTATAGTTAGTATGTAGTGTGTATAATAAAGTTAGACTTAACTATATATATATATATATATATATATATATATATATATATATATATATATATATATAGAGAGAGAGAGAGAGAGAGAGAGAGGTGTATGAAGGGGTATATTAATCATTACTAACCTAATTACGTTCGATGGTATGTTTGATTTCATGTAAGTTTCAAAACATATTTGTACAAGTTCATTAAAGCAGAGGGTAGTATTGTGCCATACGGAAGCAACGGGACATGCTATTTGTACGGTAAGTGCAAATTGACAATGACAATGAGTTATGTCACAACGTGTGCATTGATCATTATCAGTGTATGACGGTCGCACTACCGCAGCCTATAGTTGGGTATAATTTATAATTAATGGCATAATTGGTTTAAAGAAAATTTAGAGGTAATCATAATAAAACTCACAAGCGTTTTAGAAGTGAGGAAAAACAAAACGTAAACAATTCTAAAAATGATTTATTAGGTAATTGATGACAGTTGTTGTAAGATAACGAGTTAAAAGTTAATTGAAATCGAGAATAATTTTACAAGTTTTTTTATAAAATTAAATTAATCTACAATTAAATTTTGGTAAAATAAATTAATCGAGATTTTCTTGCAAACTGTTAAATTTCTCAGTTAACTTAATTCAGTTAGCTTTAATGGTTCAGCAAGAGTTTGAATAAGAGGCATAGAGTTAAAATAGACTCCTTTATGAAGACAGATGGACTGGAGGTAGACAGACAGACAGACATGCGTGCGAAACACGCAAGCTTCTAGACAGATGAAAGAAGCCGACATTTTGTTTTCTTTTGACTTAACCACGGAGCCGTCTGATGCGACGACTGAATATTGACAAAACGGAGGATAATTAAAAGGGCAGGACTTCAAGTAATATTGAAAGATGAACACTTGCAACACGTCGGTAATATATACACTAAAACATTATTTGGCGCAAAAATTACACAAACTCTCTCGTATTCAATTATTCCTGCCCTGTTTGTAGGAACAGTGGAGAACTCCAACGAAAATATACCTATTTTTCAAAATTGTTCATTAAATTTTATTCAGTTTTCGTTCATGTATGAATAATCACAATTCAAGTTATTGTAACAAATTTGAAAAAAATAGAAATCACGGTTCGAGAGTTGGCCTGAATAAAAACGAAACAAAACAAGCCCGATTGCAGTAATTGTTTATTTTTAATGTTTCCGATTTTTCTTAATAATTCCCGAACAAAATTTTATGTATTTTTAAATACCCACACATTTTCTAGATACTTAAGGACTAAATTTAATAAAGTCATTGGGACAGATTTAAAAAAGTGATATTTTTACCAAAAGAAGGATTTACAAAAATAAAAAAAAAATATTCGCGAGTTGTGGAAAGCTATTGAAAAACAGTACTTCCTTGTAATTTGTTCCACAAATGCTGATGAAATCTGAAAATGAGATCGTAACTCAAATCAGTGTACGAAATACTAAAAAATAATTTTACAAAGCGTTATTTGAAAAAGGCAAAAAAATCTATAAGGAGAACATGATTTATTCAATTCCTACTATTAGTTCACCCTCTCCCTGTATATATTTATTTATATATCTTGTTCAAATTTTCAATCGTTAATAAAATACTTTCTATTCATCCACTTAAGTTAAAATATTTTTTTAAGCTTGTACTGAATGATACTTGATGTCAATACAATTTTTGTTAAATATTAATATCCAATATTTGTACAGACTATACGATAATACCTACTATTATTCATCCATTCAAGTTCAAAAAATTTTTTTAAAACTTGTAGTGGATATTACTTGATGTTAATACATTTTTATGTCAAATATTAATATAGCATATTTATACAGACTATACGATAGGATTTGATTTAAATAACACTTATGTTCTATTCTATGTTGGTTTTAGAATCGCAGCACGCAGCTGTCTCGCTGACGTGATGGAAGCGCTGACCTGAGTAGGAATTGACTTAAAATTTTTGTATGTTACTTGTTTTTATCTGAGTTTAATTTTGAACCGTAAATTTTCCCAGCTTCAAATTCGCTGTGGCCTACCGACTTTACGAATCCTTATCTGTGCTCTACGTACTAAACTACTTGTACTATATGTACTATAACTATATGACCTGTAACTATAAGTGTTATAACTACTTACTCACTTATGACATACTAAACTACACTGCTTTAACCAAATTTCCCTCGAACATGAAACACACATACTGACCTAATGTGACAAAAAGAACTTCATAAATTTATGTTTCTTTTTTATAACAATCACAGTACTTTAAATTACTATAAAATTCCAAAATGTGTCCACATTTAATGAAACTTTGTATAACACAACGTTTGTATGGTGTTGATCACAACATTTATTCTCATAATATTCCAAATTTGTTATACCTGTTTAAAAGTATTAAAGGAATAACAAGAGAGTATATTTTTTTGAAAAACTACACTTAAGAAATTAAGAAGGGGTAGTAAGTAAAAATTTCAAAAAAAAAATATCTTTGTGTACGTGAATAAGAAGGTTCTAAAGATATTTGTATTTACAACCTTTAAAAATTAGCTGTTTTTAGAGTCGAATTTAAAAACGAATTTAGTGAAACTTCGTATACAGTTGGTTATACGAAGTTCAATATTTGTTTTTGAATTTCGTATTTTTGAACTTCAATATTTGTTTTACAAGGTATGTCGTCATGAAAATAAAACATTAAGTTGTTCATTAAGACCTTCATATATGAAAAAAATTTTAAGAAATTCCGTTTAATCAAAATGAAGCATCAACTATCAGAAAGTCAACTACATACAAATTTTGATCGTGTTAAAGAAAATTCTGTTCAAGTTTGAAGCTTTGTTTGTAAAAAAAATGCTTTAAATTAAAACAATAAATAGAAAATCTTGCATGCATGGGGTGCAGACTAGCTGCGCCTATTAAGAGGATTTAGACGTCCCTTGCGGTACTCGAGTCTAACACTTAGGACTTTAACACTTTACACACATACTTACATTTAGGGAGGCAGCTTTAATGTGCTTTTCGCCTTACGTCCCTCGCGGTACCCGAGTCTAACATACACTTACAATACTACACTTACGACTTTAACACTTTACACACACACTTACACACTTACATTTAGGGAGGCAGCTTTAATGTGCTTTTCGCCTTACGTCCCTCGCGGTACCCGAGTCTAACATACACTTACAATACTACACTTACGACTTTAACACTTTACACACACACACTTACATTTAGGGAGGCAGCTTTAATGTGCTTTTCGCCTTACGTCCCTCGCGGTACCCGAGTCTCACATACACTTACAATACTACACTTACGACTTTAACACTTTACACTCACACTTACATTTAGGGAGGCAGCTTTAATGTGCTTTTCGCCTTACGTCCCTCGCGGTACCCGAGTCTAACATACACTTACAATACTACACTTACGACTTTAACACTTTACACACACACTTACATTTAGGGAGGCAGCTTTAATATGCTTTTCGCCTTACGTCCCTCAGGTACCCGAGTCTCACATACACTTACAATACTACACTTACGACTTTAACACTTTACACTCACACTTACATTTAGGGAGGCAGCTTTAATGTGAGTCTAACATACCTACGTCTACACTCGACGGTACCCAGTCTCACATACACTTACAATACTACACTTACGACTCTAACACTTTACACACACACTTACATTTAGGGAGGCAGCTTTAATGTGCTTTTCGCCTTACGTCCCTCGCGGTACCCGAGTCTCACATACACTTACAATACTACACTTACGACTTTAACACTTTACACTCACACTTACATTTAGGGAGGCAATGTGCTCTTCGCCTTAAAAAAAATTGAACATTAAAATATAAATTAATAGAGGTAAAAAGAACGGGGCAACTAGAAACCAATTAAAATCTAAAAAGTGACTTTTCACGATTCCTTTTTCTATACACGGTGTCGTGAGAAAAGTATTAAAAAGCAATCCCAATCAATGTTCTACAAAAAAGTTTCAAGTCACAATGTAGAGTAGTTATTTCTTGTTCCTGAAGCAGAAAACTTTTACGTTTTTTTAAAGTATAAAACTTTCGTAAAGTATTCTAAAAATTGTCTGCAATAAAACTTGTGTTCCATACAAATGCCAAGTTTCGAACAGAATAGCAGAAGTAATATTGACACGCTTTCTCGACGAAATGGCGGAAGCGAATTTCCAATATTTTTTTGTCTTGCACTTTACATCTGATTTCATTGACATAGACAGCATTAAAGACTGCACGTGTAAGTACTTTTAATTTTCAAATTCCTCATGTCCACTTCGTAATTTGAAAGTAAAAGTACTAATATATGCAATTACAACGCTGATTTTCAAAAATATATGTTAGATAAAAAGTGATACATTTTAAAGATTTGAAATGACCGAATTTTGAAACAGCTGTGGATGCCAAAATGCAAACGTTTATTTAAAATACGCAAGTCAGATACGATTTTGTAATTTCAATAAAATTTGAAAATTTAATTTCTTATAATTAGATATAAAGCTGATTACGTTGGTAAAGACAAGAGTTCAAAAAATTGTTAAACGACTAAATCGCTTGATTTTTTTAAATTTTGAACTGGATGCCATCTTGAAGAAACTGTTTTAATTTTGCGGGATAACTAACTTTTCTAATCTATCAACGACTTCTCAAATAGTGATGTACAGTTAACGTTAAGGTCCTGCAACAAGCATCTGTTAGCTGCTCAATGAAGGCAGCTCCAATAGTTGCAATTTCAGAACAGAAATTTGCTAAAAATAAAAACAGTAACATTGTTCCGTTTAACATTGAATTATAAAATATAATAATTATATATTTGCTAAATATAAATTACATATTTTCTTTGTAAATTTACTACAAAACTTTATTTCAAAATCACTGTTAAATATCAATTCATTGTCTAATCACACTTAAGTAACTGTGAGGAACAAACAGCTGTTTTACTACATACTATTCGTCATTGTTAACTAAACGGAAGTGAAAAAGAACGGCAGGAGCAGTCTTTGATTTAATAGAAACAAATTTTCAAGAATAACTTTTCTTATCTTAAACATTTTTAAAATCTAATTTCACTGCCATAATCATCGTAGAAATATAAATGATTGCCTCAGCATTTACGTTTTTAAATTTCAACTTATTGGCACTTTCAAGCTTGTTTTCATATTTTCATTGTAAAATACAAAACTGTTTACATACTTAAACGTATAACGTTTATTAAATGTTCTTTTTGATAATTCGCTTCTATCAAGTGTCGCGATTATTTAGGATTTTTATTACATAATATTTTTTTAGTTATCTTGAATTTTTCTATTTAGTTTCCGACGGTTTTCATACTTTCTCTTGGTTCCTTTAAAAAGTTTACTCTGTAAAATATATTACGCCTACACTGGATGTCTGAAAAACTTTGTACAAAAATATTTAGTGTTCTGTAGCGTTTCTATTTATTTTAAATAATAAATTATTAAATTTGATTTAAACTTACAAAAAAAAGTTCTTGTAACAGCTTTGATAAGCTTACCTGGAAAATACGTTTAATCGTTTCCAAATGTCGGTCATTGAAAATCTTAAGGTGATATTTGAAATACTAATGTACTCATACCTTCACCCTGATTACAATAGTGATATCTGGGTTTTAAAATAATACATTAAAATGAACCGCACGGTAGTCAACGTTCATTTTAATATTTTTAGTTGTAAAATACGAGTATTTTTAGCTAATAAAAATGTTTTATGTTTTTCAAATGTTTACTTAATGGTGGAATATTTATGTTAGTATTACTATTTATTCGACATCTGCCATTATTTGTGTGTATAAAAATACACGACATTTCAAAAATATGTATCAACTCTCGTTCTTAAGTACATAATATAAAAACTACTCTGTTTTGGCATGAATGGATTTTAGTCAGTTGTTTACTGTTGTCTTGAGCTCATTATCGATGGTTGTTTGTTCTGATACGGTATTTGTGAGCTATTGTGCACGATTTCGATTCGTTTTCTTTGCGAATTATCGTTTCCTGATTCCATGTAAGTTTTAGTTTTATTTATGTTTGACCACTGAAGAAATCTGACCTGACGGTTAGTTCTTAGATTTTAAGTTACAGGTCTAGGTATTTAGATTTATTGAGTTAGGCACTTGAGAACGAAATACGATCTACCGTATTTTCAGAACTTCGTGAATTGTTTGTTGTGTAACAGTAACAATAACATTAAAAAATATTGTTTACGCGAATTTATTCAATGTTAATAATATTTAGAAGTTGGCTTTTATATAGTCAGCGATATTTATTTCCATAACAAGTAAAATTTTCTCTTTATGGTGAAAGTTATAAAAAAAAACCTAAGAACATGAAAGCATTTATGAGTTTTATTCGTTAAAAAACCTGTTAACATTTTGTTCGTTATGTAAAACACACAAAACAGGAATCATTTAACGTTTTGTAAAATTGTATAGACTCCGGAGAATATAAGTCAAGCACCTGCACTCGTTTGGCAAGTTTTAAAACAAAAATAATTGGATACGATAGAGTACACAAACTTTAAGCGCAGTTATCAGCCTTTGTGCTTGAAGTGTGTTGTGGAAGGCAAACTTAGAAATAAAAATAACAATTTGTAAAAGGTAAGATAATTTTACAAACTTCTTTCACTCCGGTAGCAATCTATAAACATGAACTATTATGAAATTATAATTAAAGTAAACACAAATGTATCAAAACAAAACGTATCGACTACGTACTCAAAAATACCGAAATTGTCGAATTAAAATTTTTAGACCTAGACCTGGGCTGAAATCACATTTTCAAAAAAAAACGTCATGAAAACATTATTGTTAGATTAAATTAGCTTAGATTAAATACTAGAGGAAGGGATTATAAAACCACAGACGCTGCGATCGACGGACCTATTGTACAACTAAACCTCTTAACTTCTAGTTCATCAGTTTGGTGCCCTTATTAAGTCCTAACAATCCCCTGACTAACTCCTATCCTGCTGGATGTCCCTAGAGTCCTGGACACCCAAAAGGCCTCCTGTTAGCATTACAATTAGGCGGTTAAAAAACCGCCTTCGTCGATGTCAATTAATATATAAATATAAAAAAAAATTTCTGAAAAATTAATTTCATTGTCATTCAAACAGATTTGAAATATAAAATTTAAAATGTAATTTTGTGACCTAAGATGTCAAAATCAGGCGGAGATATTGAAACTTAACTTTTGAAGAGGTCAGGAGTCACTATACTCTTTACACTAAACCCTTTACATGCAAAAGTATATATATATATATATATATATATATATATATATATATATATATATATATATATATATATACATACATATATTCGAAAAACACAAATATTATTTCTAAATTCGCCAAATTTTATAATTATTAGTCAAATTATTTACGAGTAAAAGGTTCATCACAGACAGACAGACAAACAAAACGTCCTGAAGTTCTTAGCCTTGTTTATGGTTCCTTAAAAGTACGAGGAACTTTAATTCCCATTGGTATAATAAAATCAGCTGTTTAAATGTACAAAGTATAAAATTTATGTACACCTTGTACAAACAAAATGTATAAGATAATTATAGTTATGAATTTCACGTTTGTTGGGGTTTATTGTAATTATATTGTAAAAAAAATGTTCGCGTATCTAACGCCGATCTAAATGATATTTGCCAGAGATGAATTTCTCAATAAATTGACTTGAGTACAATTTTGCAGTCAGCAATTAATAATGACTTGACATTGCACTTTGAGATTCATACACTGAATGAGACCATGGTTATAACGAGAAACACACACACAGAATTACAAAGGTGTTAGAAACAGAATTACAAATATACTGTAATCCTGACCTTTGCGAAGTTTTGGAATATATTCTAGGTCTTACATTAAAGCAGATTTAAATGTTGAAATATTGTGCAGTCATGCGTGTTCTAACATCAGAGGCTGTGTTCGTTAAGGGGATATCAGTTAAAACGTGCTCTCTCTCTCTCGCTCTCCCTTCTTCTCGCTTATTTTCGTCTTACAGACAAACAATTTTCTGTCTTTCTCATGAATATTTCGATCGAAAGTTTAAGCATACAAGCACTTAACTGTTAAGCTGGCTAAACAAATTAAAACATTAACTACTCATAAATGGGTTATTTTAATCGAATCTGCTTACGGATAAAATTATCACCTTAAGGTGATACAAAAGTAAATAACATATTTATCCCTGTCCGCTTCTTGAACCAAATCTCTCTTTTTCAAACTGCTCTTGGTGTAAAAACGTTTCGTTTTTCCAAAATTATAATAGAGTACGGGAACATTTGAGTCTGAAAAATTTCTTTGACAAAAGTTTTAATAAAATCGGTCAAACGTACTTTGTAATAGTGATGGGTTTTTATAAGAGATAAACATAGTTAGTGACTTTTTATCAAACGCGTTGCATCACATAATTATGATTTAAATTTATTAATATTAAATTTTATAATTTTAAATGCTTTTCAACGGTCTTGTTCAAGTTATCAGAATCAATATTTGTGGTGAACGAGGGAAGGAATGAGTATGCAGGGTTACTATTGAACTGCGATCTTTGTAGATCTATCGTGTCCATTTTCAATATTCATGAGATGCTCAGTTACAGCGCCTTCTCCAGTCCTGGTCTCTGTGTTACGTCTAAAATAAGGAACCAGGAAATAGGACCCACATTGAATCCCCTCCAAATCCTAGACGTTATGAAGATCTAGTTCCTTCATAACGTCTGGGATTTGAAGGGGATTCAAGGTGGATCCTATTTCCTGGTTCCTTATTGAAGTGCTTTCAGATTCCTGCTCTATTTTACATTGTTACTTATAGGAACATCCACAGAGAACTAAGGTAATTAGGTCGGTGCACACAGAGCCCTGCATCAGTAGGTAAGGTTACACTGGAGAAACGCCAAATTTCCCAGCGGTCCGTTTGATACATCATTAGGCCTATGTTATAAACGCCATCAACACGGGTCGCTTTATACTTTAAGAGTTAGCTAATAGAATAGTGAATGTGTGTGTGTGTGTGTGTGTGTGTGTGTGTGTGTGTGTGTGTGTGTGTGTGTGTGTGTGTGTGTGTGTGTGTGTGTGTGTGTGTGTGTGTGTGTGTGTGTGTGTGTGTGTGTGTGTGTGTGTGTGTGTGTGTGTGTGTGTGTGTGTGTGTGTGTGTGTGTGTGTGTGTGTGTGTGTGTGTGTGTGTGTGTGTGTGTGTGTGTGTGTGTGTGTGTGTGTGTGTGTGTGTGTGTGTGTGTGTGTGTGTGTGTGTGTGTGTGTGTGTGTGTGTGTGTGTGTGTGTGTGTGTGTGTGTGTGTGTGTGTGTGTGTGTGTGTGTGTGTGTGTGTGTGTGTGTGTGTGTGTGTGTGTGTGTGTGTGTGTGTGTGTGTGTGTGTGTGTGTAGATGAGTGAGTGTAGCATGAGCTAGAGGTACGGTGGGATTTCTAAGCCAAATCAGCTGCCTCTGCCTGGAACTATTAGTGGTAAATTTAAAACAATTAAATCGGTTTGAAATTGAAAATGCTAGAGCCTTCTTTTTTTGTTGCAAAAAAAGTAAAAATAGTTTGTCTTTTGTAAATATTTTTGTAAAAATAATGGACAATTTTTAACAAATTCGTGTCTTTATAACACTGAGTACCATGCAAAATTCCAACTCCATATTATTAACATTTAAAAAGATACGTATTTTGTATAAGAACACAAACTTGTGGCTTAAGACAAAAAATTAGCATTTTATGAAGTAGGCCTATGTTTATTTAGGCTAAATTTTGTATTCGTTTTGATGTAAAGAATATGCTCCTGAATTCCTGAACCGTATTTTGTAAACACTCTGTATATAATAATATAGTTTCAAGTTATTACTGGTTTAGATTTTACAATGACTGGATTTCAATGATTCACTTTTCACTGTTGTTTGAATTTGGACTGAGAAAATTTGTTCAAATTGTTAACGAGGTCACTATGTTCATCAGTTCTGAAAAAAGTAAAATTATTTCATACTTCATGATCCACAATACCGGCATACTGTACGTTTCCTGAATTATTCAAGGCTACAGTAACCCAGCGTGAACAGCGTTTTAACGATAAACAGTGGGAAATGTTTGAGATTAAAACCGAGTTTATAGCTCGGGCCAGTGTTATGAAATGCGCAATGTTACAATAAAAATATGGGGATTACAGTTTTAGCAGGTCCTTTATTTGGGAGCAATGTTGTACGTTATGGCAAATAATACGTACTTTCACAAACACCGCACTACGGTAGGATACTATTAAAATAAACATTTTTTTTTAACAAATCGTTCGGAGAAATCAATTTTTCATCTACAAAAAAAATTATTAATGGTGATAATTAATTATGTTCAAATTATTAAGGGCAAAATGTTCACGTCGTTTTGGAAATATATGTTTTTGCAGATGTATATGCTTTGCAGATGTTAAACTTTCCTTCAAATATATGTTACGACAGATGTTTTCGGCTCCTTTTTACCCTGATTACAACGTAGCAACCATTTACAATTACGATGATGTAATGGTAACGATTAAGAAAATAACCATATGTATAATGATTTTTTTAAATGCGCTTAAAAAAACTGATTTTTAAAGTTCACCAGCGCTATCTCTCCATAAGTTTGCGTTTTAATGTTGATTGCGATTACTGAATGAGGTTTTCAAAAATGTTAAACTTTTTTAAAGTTTTGTATCGGTTAAAAGGATTTCTCGTGTGTATAAAATCTTTCCAAGCTCTAACTAAAATATATTTTTAACTAAATTTTGAATAATTTGATATGAATTGTAAAGGCTAGAATGCATATCTTTAAAAAGTGATTTTAAGGGTTGTATTATAAGTACTACTAATTTTTTACGCCAATTTTGAAAAAAGGATAAAATTAATAATTACGATTTTCACATAAATGCTAAGTTATTAGCCTACTTTTAAATGGAAAAAACAGTTTGTATTTGATTATTTTCACGTAGCATTGTGGATACGTGAAAATCAAATTTGGCACAAAAATTGATTTGGAAAAGCTAGTATCCAGCAGATTCTGCTCAAACCATTTCAAAATGGTCGCAATTAAAAGTATTAATCACAGCTTTATAAACTTACACTTTTAAAAACGATTTCATAATCAAAATCGCTGTTAAATCTACATTAATTACAGTTTGAAATTACCAAACTTCACTGAAAATACAAAATCAACCAAAAGTCGGACAACCCCGCAGAGGGTGCCGACTAGCTGCACCTATTGAGAGGATTTAGACAACCCTCGCGGTACCCGAGTCTAACACACACTTACACTTACAACACTGCACGTACGACTTTAACACTTTACACTCACACTACATTTAGGAGGCAATAATAGCCTCAATGTGCTTTTCACCTTAAAATAACAAAAAAAGTCAGTCAGAAGTAATTTTCATATTTTCAACGAAGGTGAAATCGATCTTTCAAAAAATATTAAATTATAGGCCTAAATAGAAGTAAGAAATAAAAATTAATGAATTTTAAGGCGTCAAATTTAGTTTTAAATTATTACTGTAAAATTTAAAAAATATTATGGAACTAAAATACGATGTTTCTAATTTTGTTGTTTTTTCGAAATCGGCTTCTGTCAGAGCAGTGAAATAAATTTTCATTGAGAATTAGAATTTCAGAAATTCCGTGAAATCAGCTTGTGCGTTACACAAACATTCCTGTACGTTATTGCGAAACAAATTCTCGTATTTATTTCCCACTACATCTTGGCTTAGTAAGTAAATTCACCAATCAATCACCGTCGATTGCCTCGGTCTACGCAGCTTTCCTCTCGAAATTAATGGCGCACGCAGATCGTCTTGTTAAACACATGCTTCTTGAGATGCCAATCTTTCAATTGGATTGATTTCAAAACAAGAACTGCGTTACTGCTTTAGTAAATTCTGAATTACGCAATAAAATTTAGAATTACCGCTCTACGCAAAATTAAACATTCAATTTACCGTAAAATTGGTTTCATAACCGTAATTATCACTAAGCAAGTTTAATTAATTAGTATTTAAAAATTTGAAGTTACCTTCAAAATACAAAAATGAACATTGACTGCCGTGAGAGTTTTTCAATAAAATGTGTAAACTTAATTTGAAGCAGATATTAATGCTGATTACATGGTGATATATTTTCAAAAAAATTTAGTTTGTTGAAGTTATAATTGCTATAAAAGTAAATCCATTTAGTATTAACAACTTTCATTTAAAAATGGTCTACTAGAAAGCCAATAGGGTAAAATTCAGAGCCGGGTTCTTAGAAAGAGCGCATCTTTATTACATTTTAAGGTATCATATGAGACAAATGATTTACGGCTAATCAACGTCAATACCTGCATATGTTAGCATTTTACATTTTCAATTTAAATTTTAAAAAATTAACCCTCAGATTTATTTAAATAAAATAAATAAATAAAAATAAACGACCCTCAGGTCGTCAGATTTATTTCGCATCTTCAACGGAATATTTTTAATGCTGATATTACGACGGTGAAATTAGATGTTCAATAAAGTGAAAATAAAATAGTTATTAAAGCTTTGGAATGACCGCCATTTTGAAAACTCTGAACAGTTTTCTCTGGGCATCTAAACATGATCAAACCGTTAACAAAATCGATTTTTGTACCCAATTTTGAATCAATGAGTAAACATGTGGTATACACACACACACACACACATACAAATATATATATATATATATATATATATATATATATATATATTTGTATGTGTGTGTGTATACCACATGTTTGTCTAGCATTGGAATCGATTCAAACTGGGTATATATATATATATATATATATATATATATATATATATGTGTGTGTGTGTGTGTGTGTGTGTGTGTGTGTGCGTGCGTGCGTGCGTGCGTGTGTGTGTGTGTGTGTGTGTGTGTGTGTGTGTGTGTGTGTGTGTGTGTGTGTGTGTGCGCGTGTGTGTGTGTGTGCGTGCGTGCGCGCGCGTCTGAGGGAATGTGATTTACATCGCATAGTGAAACAACAGTAAATTTAATTACATATTAAAACCTCGTCGCTACATTTCCGTGTTGAACCAAAGTCTTCGTCCAATCGTCGGCCACCGAGAGTAATGCATCTTTAGTTACGAGCAGGTTGAAGTAACTTGTACGATACGTATCGGAACGGTTCGCCTGGTCCATTCCCGCGTCCTGATTTATTGCGTGTATCCTGTTCCCTTTCCGGAACCCGATCCCGTGTTCACTACCTCTCCCAGCCTGGTAAACAATGTTTTATTCGCAGAAACCTAATGTAATCAATACCGTACCTGCACAATTAAATTTAATTTTAATACAACTGTTATGTTATAGTAGGTTAATATGGTGCCGTCATCTTGTTTGCAAACTAGTTCCGCCAAATTAGTCACCACCGAAGTCAAAATAAGTAAATTCAGTAACAAAACTTTCACAAATTCTAATAATTAATTAAGAAAAAGTAGGATATAAATAGAGGACTGTGCAGTTTTCATTACAGTTAGATGCATAAAGTCTGTATTTGTTTTATGAAAGCAAGTTCTATGTTCTTTTATACTTTTAACCAATTATATTTATTTAACTATGCTACGTTTTTTCTTTCTGCAATATAAATTATTTTTAACGACATAAAGTTTTTACAAGTGCATTTGTGTTCAGTGCTTACAATGCTCTTAGAATCTTATTGCATTTTCTTTTACTTTTGCGCTTTAAATTAAACAAAAGTCTGTTATAAAATGTGTAGTCATCATAATTATTAAATTTATTGCTTATCTCCGCAAACAGGCGATGAATCCTTGCGACTTAATAACGTATTTTCATTTAAATTTAAAACGCAATTTTTAATGAAACAATAACAAAACACTTTCTAAAAACGAAATACCTTGCAGGCCAATTTGTGTTAATTTTAAATTGGTTTTAACCAAAAATATATTTGAAACAAAAAATGTTTTTAAAAATTTCCTGATAAAATGTTGCTTGGTTGAATTTTTAGATGTATTTTTAAAAATGATACGTTTGTTCAACTTACCAATTTTTACTCGACACTAATTTCCCAATATTTTTTCACTATCGCCATAGAGCCTGTGTTACGAAAAACGTAATGATATACTTAGGCCTATATTATATAAAAACTGTAATAATACTTTGTAAATGGTGTAGAACACATACAAACTTTTAAATATTCAATATTTCTCTAAATATTGTAGAGCTACGAACACAAGAACCGAAAAATCAACTAATTTAATTAAAATCGGTTTGTAAGGTTTTCTTCAAATATTGATTACTTACAAAAAAGCCACTCGAAATTCGCTACTCTAACTTAAATGATATATCGTCATAAATGAACAAAATTATTGCAAATTTTTATAAACCTTTTTGAGGAATTTATTGCGTTTCTAATTTATGCTTGATAAGTCCCGATCTGGAATTTCTGGATAATACGATACAAACGTGTTTGGGTAGGCTAGTTTGAGCCCTACATTTGAGCAAAATTTTATCAAAACCGTTTAAACCAATTTTATAAAAAGATGATTTAAACATTTTTTTTAACGAAATTCAGAAAAACCTTTTTTTAATTAAAAAAAATAATAAGCTCATTATATTACCAAAATTTTATGAAACAATTTTGAAGAAATAGCTGTTTTTTAGTTCTTTTCAGTATCACTAGAAATTGACTTTTTAGCTATCCTGATCACAAAATTTTATAATTATAAATGTTTTTTAACAAACTTGTTCAAGTAATTAGAATCACTATTTGTAAGTTTAAAACAATTAAATCCGTCCAAAATTTATAATACTAGAGCCTTCCATTTTGTTATTAAAAATAGAAAAATCTTTTGTCTTTAAATATTTTGTAGATTAATGAGTTTCAAGTTATTCGACTAAAAATTTTAATAGCCGCCATTTTGAAATGAGCTAAAAAACAGAATGATTATTTTAAACAAAATATTGCATGCAATTATTTTTATTAAATAATGTGCAATTAGCTTGAAAATAATAATTTGCCATTGTCACAATTTATCAAATGGTTTTTCATTGAATGTTCATAACTGACTGGATCAAAATCATGTTGTGTTCATAACCAAGAATGTCCATAATTTATAGGATATTTTTTTAAATTAAATTCGATTGACAAATTATTTAGACTATCTAGGCCTACAATATTCAATACGTTCAAAATTGACAAGCTCATTCGTGCCCATGTAGACATGTAAGCTATTAGCAAGCATTTAGTTTGTGTATTTATGGGTAACATTTGAGCGAAATTTTATCAAAATCTTTAAAGCCAATTTTTAGAAAATCAAATTTTAAACAATTTTTAATCACAAATTGCTTCAAAAGCCTTCAGTTTAGAAAATTAACTTAACGTTAAGTGTAAACGAGACACACATACAAAAGTTTATCGAAATCGGTTAATTAGTTTACACACATACACAATCATTATCTCAAGATCGATTATTATACAATTATTATTAATACTTTGTATAGTAAGGAATTTAAACAGTGAAAAACAGCGCATCCATTAATGCCAGACTTACTGTTTCACTAAGCTGTGTTTGTTGAAATTAATTTCCACAGTTTAAGCTTGTCATCCTGTACCAGTAAGTCTGAAAATATCCACACTTGAAAATAGAAGTCTCTGTTATGAAGACAGATGAAGTCAAGGCAGACAGACAGACATGCGTGTGAACACGAAGGTGTCTCCGGAAGATAAAAGAAGCCGAAATCTCGCTTCCCTTCTTACAAAGTCACGAGTCGTTTGTCCGTTATGTCTAAAATTACCACATAGATAATGTAATGTATATGTAACGAGATATTTCTTTCCGTAGTGTCTTATTTGAAGAGAGGAATTGCCAATGAAGGGAAACAGGCGAGGTGTTTCACCAACGCCCACATTTCAAAACTGAAACCAAACATTATTCTTTGTACTTAAGATGTTATGATTAAATAATGCATTATAGCACAAACACTTTGTCGTATTCAATTAAAATAACAGTTTAAATGAAGAACAAAACGTACGGCTGTTAGTTATTTAATTAAGGCTTTTATTTAAAGACAGTATAGGGGCCTATCGCAATAATACGGCGCGTTCAGTAATCCGTCGGTGTTATTTGTTTGTTTTCTTTAAAAAAATATAGAAAAATTATAATAGTACGTCAACAACCCCGAATGTGTGTGTGTGTGTGTGTGTGTGTGTGTGTGTGTGTGTGTGTGTGTGTGTGTGTGTGTGTGTGTGTGTGTGTGTGTGTGTGTGTGTGTGTGTGTGTGTGTGTGTGTGTGTGTGTGTGTGTGTGTGTGTGTGTGTGTGTGTGTGTGTGTGTGTGTGTGTGTGTGTGTGTGTGTGTGTGAAGTAAACGACAAATATGAAAATCGGCGAGTTTGGTATGTCAGACATGTTTACGAGACAGCTGCGTTCCACTATTTGTTACGTTAGGGTTTGCCAGCAGTTAGCTGATACATTTGTATCACTCCATACAACACGAGCTGCCTGCCAAGTAATCCTACTTAACTGCAGTTCGGTTCGGCTAATCCTGTGTTGTCAGTGTAAGAAGTCCTAGCTTAGCGGTTAACTTTGTTCAGTCGTGCCAGTTACGTTGACTTAGACGCTGCGTGAATTAATAAAGAATGTAATTGTTGCAAGCAGCTGTTTTGATGACATTATTTTAATAATAATTTGTTTATATTGTACTTTTATTGAAAATTATATTTAACGTCTGATTTCAGCGTTAAAGTGTGCATATCTTATCATTTTAGATTTTCAAATATGTAAACACGCAAAATGTATTCCTGATAATAGACTCATTTTCATCTTTTAAAAGGAATTTGAACATCTAAATATTAGGTTTGCAACTTTCAACTCTGACATCATATCTTGAAAAAAGTAGAAGATTTAAATAATTAAGCACTATTTTGACAGGTAACAGATTTGTAATAACCGTTATTTTGATGGCAACAGATCTGTAAAACTGCTACTTTGACGTATAACAGATTTTTAATAACCGCTATTTTGACGCATAAGAGATTGTAATAACCGCGTTGTTGACACATAACAGATTTGTAATAACCGTTATTTTGATGGATAAAAGATTTGTAATAACAGCTATTTTGATGAATAACAGATCTGTAAAACTGCTATTTTGAAGTATAACAGATTTATAATAACTGCTATTTTGACGGATAACATATTTGTAATAACATCTATTTTATGGATAACAGATCTGTAAAACTGCTATTTTGATATAACATATTTGTAATAACCGTTATTTTGATGGATAACAGGTTTGTAGTAACTGATATTTTATCGGATATCAAATTTTTAATAACCGATATTTAATAACATAACAGATTTGTAATAACAGTTTAAAAGATTTTTCTTGAAATTAAATGATGAATATTTATGCTATTTTACATTAGGTTGATTGTAAAACAGTCTATAAATTTTCACTGATTATAAAAAAAAAGTTAATAAGGTTTTTTGGTTAATTGTGTTACCAAGTCTCATGATTAAACCCACTATTTCCACTATTGGAATTTGAATTTGGTATTAAAAAATACCACACACACCAAGTTTTTAAAGATTGGTTTAAAATTATCAGATATTTTGTTTGATTACACTCTGTGAAATGAATTTTGTTGAATATTGAATAAAATGGATGTTATAGCGCAGTCTCAAATTTGTTTGTTAATATGTTTGACTGGTGCTTAATTATTTCCTGACTGATACTTAATTATTTATTTTTAATCAAAATTCACAATGGCTTCCTCATTGTTGAGTTTCTCCTTCTCATTTTTTTATTGTTCTTATTCCTTAACAAACTATTGGTTCTTCTTTAATTTTCTTAATCGACCACTTATTGAGGTAACGCTTTTATTTATGTTTAATATGAAAGTATCATAAGTATAAATGATGATTACGATGTTATTGTGAAAACGATATTTAATGTAATATGAACTGAGAATGGAAATGGGCAGTGGGTGTTTTCTTTCTTTAAGGTGAGTTCAGGGTTCAGTAATTTATGATATACTACCCTGAGGTGATTAGATATATTTATGTATAACTAAAATTTCTGCATCGTTACACTATGTACAATTACGATGTATTTATAAATATATTATACCATATTCTAGTGTGTTATTTTAATTATTCACTGAGTTTACCTTTCATGTTCCTAAACACAAAGCCAAGCTTGGAATCATACGGCTCTTACCTAAACATAAAAAGTAAGTATAATTAAACATTCATTATATTTAATAAAACTACAAAAACACATGCAATGGATAAAGTTAGTAATTAGAGTAATAATTAAAGTGTTTTTAATTAGAGTACTATTGCACACAAATAACTGCGGCACGCAACAGTTTCGGTGACGTGAAGGAAGCAAATTTTCAAAAATACTTTCTTGGCGTGAATGTTTCTTTACTCGTGGTACAGTGAAATCGAATTGAAAGTAAGGAAGGAAACAGTGAAGAATTCATAAAACAGCTGATGGTTGAAACAGCTGGTTAGAGATGCCAGTCAATGAGTAATAATAATATGTATTACAAAATCAAGCGACAAGACCATAGATAAACTACTTAGTTTGAATACTGAAAGGCGAGAATGTAATAAACATTAAATAAATGGTAAAATTAGAAGTTTAAAATGTTAAAATGAATGAAATAAATTAAATATTATTATTTATAAATTTTGATACTAATAGAAACTACAATTGTAGACAATTGTTTTATTTGTAATAAGAATATAAACGTATAAGACCGATGCTGATGTCAACAACCGATGCGAAACTACATTTTTGAAGGAAATACTTTTACACACGCTACGGCAAATTTTGTAATGCCGTGAAATCGAAATAAGAGTAACGTAATGAAAAATTGACAAACGAGGGGCAAGTACAAGTCATCAATCTCATTTAAAGTCGATCCTAGGGACCTGTACAAACACTCAGTCTATACGCACCATTTAATTTGTTCATTTTGCGATCTTTTTGAAACTCTGACTTCATAGTCATGAACTGAATTTAAATTTGCATATATTAGCAGTTTATCCTTTCAAATTGCTTTGAAAATAAGAAAAAGAACACTAATATTTTTAGGAAAATAAGAAAAAGGCTTATTTACCTTTACTGTGTAGCACTGTAAAAAAGTTACAACTGTATTAAACATAAAAGATTTGAAATTTTAGAAATAGATATTCTTAATTAAAAAAAAATTAAGTACAAATAAAAAATTAGGCTATCTTTAATGTACAATTAATATTAGGAATCGAAACACATTCGAATATGTAATTTGTAATGGAAATTGTGTTTATTTACTATTTATGTTTCAGTTATTTAAATTTGCTATTAAGCAGTACAGTCAATGCTAAAACCATATCTCATTAAAGTAGCCTACTGATGCTATCGAGCGGCTTAAAGAGTTAGCCAATTCCAAGCAATTTATTACCTTTTTGTAGGTTAATTCTAATAATGAGCCATTATAGAGATTAAACGGTATAACCTATCGACGTTTGTTATAATTAATTTTCGTTTCATTGTCTGTGGCGATTTCGATTGGAAAATATTAAATTTTACAAATATTACAACATTACAAATATTAAAATTACAAATATGACAAATATTACATATTATAAAATTACAATGTTACATATATTAAAAAGTTACAATATTACAAATATTACTATAAAACAAAATGTATTGTAAAAAAAAGCGGCCATTATTTTAAAACACAGACCCCCAGACCATACAATTTTCGCCAATCTTGGCCATATAACAGTTTTTGAGAGGTCGTTTCAAATGAGTGTTATTACTCTAGCTTTTGTAATTTTGGTTCTATTTGATTCAAACTTGGCTTGACTTTTATAACAAGCCCAGGTCTTAATATCGGGCAAGTTTGTTTCAAAAAAAGTTGGTTTAACAGTTTCAAATTGTATAGGACTTAAAATAATAAAAAAATGCAACTTTCAAAATTATACTTTTTTGAAAATACAACGTCACAAAGTAATAAGCATTAAAATAATGTTTAACGTTTACATTACATACTACAATACACTCTGCTTACATTTTGATAACAAAGTGAATAATAAAAAATATCAGTTATATTTTTTAAAATATGTGATATGGTTTTGTTTGGGTAATTTTCTTCTTAAGGACAACTGCGTGCATCAAATTTTTTACTTCAAATCTAGAACCGTAGAAAAAAGTTGGAATTATGTCAACATAAAACGTGTTTAATATTTAGTTTTGCCTAAATTTCTTCGTTAAATTAACTTTAAAATTCTTACGTCAAGAATAAAAACAATTTTGTTATTGAAACAAAAATAAAATTCATGCATCATGTTTTCTCTTCCTTTTTTATATTAACTACGATAATAATTTGTTTCAAACACGACAAATTAGAGGCTAGTTTTTAACAACATAACCTGAAACTTGGTGGACCCTATAGCCTATCAGTTGTTCTTTACGAATGAATATAAAACAACTAATCTTTTAATATAACTACCAAAATTAAATTAACGATTCATTTCATATACTTAAATAGGTCAAATTTCTTCGTAGATTCCTTAGTGTAGTAGTTATCGCGTGTGCCTCAAGGTTCGCGGTTCGATCCCGGCGGAAACACAGAAATTTTTAATTATAATCAATATAAAACTTGCAACGAGCCCAATATACTACAATGTAAACATATTCCTCACATCACATGTCCCGCAAAATCCAACAACAAAACCAGCCCTAAAACATGATACATGTTAAAAAAAAAATTATGTCTAAAATTATACAACACAGGGGGGAAGTTTATGATTCATTCAATGTCTTTGCCAACAATTTTTATGAATTACTTTTTCTAGCTAAACGATTTTTCAGAAATGCCTGCCGAATTTGCAGTTTATAATTGTAATGGTGATTAATAATTATTAACAACTAATATTAATTGTAATGGTGATTATAAATTAGAGATTAATCGATCAAAATATTCTGTACAGGTCAAGTATTGTTCCAGTTCTAGTTATACGAGGGTTGATCAAATATAAACGAGACTGACTTTCTTGGGGTTTCAGGTAGCCTGGGAGGTTTGGGACGGGTGTAGACGGGCAACATTTCCGTTCGGACCCTTCACTATAAAACTATACAATGAGTGAGAGCGAAGTGCACGTTTCCGTGGAGCAGAGAATTATTATTAAGTTTTTGGCCAAGGAGGGGGTCAATCCGACTGAAATCTTTCGTAGATTGACGGCTCAATACGGGGACAGGACCCTGTCAAGAGTTCGCGTTTTTGCTTGGCACAAGGAATTCGCCGAAGGACGGGAAGCAGTAGAAAACCTCAGCCATGATCGTCGCCCGACCACTTCCGTCACGGACGAAAACATTGATGCTGTTCGGAAGCTCCTGGACGAAGACAGACGTATATCGCTGCGATTTATTGCAGATGAACTCCAGTTGAGCTATGGTAGCGTTAAAAAAATCGTTACATCAAACCTGGAACTCAGCAAAGTATCTGCAAGGTGGGTTCCACGAATTTTGACCGACGTTCACAAACGGAATCGTTTGGAGATTTGCCAGCGACTATTGACCCAATTTGAACGAGATGGTGAGGCATTATTAAACCGGATTGTCACCTGTGACGAAACATGGGTTCACCATTACACTCCCGAGTCGAAACAGGCAAGTATGGAGTGGCGGAAGAGGGGAGAGAGGGCGCCTCTGAAGGCCAAATCACGATCGTCGGCCGGGAAGGTAATGGCCACTGTATTTTTCGACAATCAAGGCGCCTTTCACGTCGATTTCCTCCATCAACGACGCACAATAAATGCACAATATTATTGCGATGTTTTAGAGGCCGCAAAACAGTCTTTTCGTAGGAAAAGGAAATCTAAACCGGCGAGAAACGTCATTCTTCTTCACGAAAATGCCCGGCGAACGCTACGAGGCTTAAACTCGATCAAATTGGCTGGGAACCAATGGAACATCCCCCATACAGTCCAGACTTATCACCCTGCGACTATCACCTGTTTGGGCCACTCAAAGAGGCGCTTGGAGGCCAGCGTTTCGAAGACGATTCTGCGGTGGAGACCTTCGTGCTCCAATGGCTCAATGAACGCCCGAGAACTTTTTACGAAGATGGAATTAAAAAACTTCCAATCCGGTGGGAAAAATGTGTTACTCGTGCGGGAGACTATGTAGAAAAATAAGTTGTATCAAGAATAATTTCTAAGTAAGCAATAAATTTTTTAAAAAATCAGTCTCGTTTATATTTGATCAACCCTCGTACAACATTCGTCAAATTTATTTGCAAATTCCCGGTGGAATTTTTATTCAAATGACCAACATGGTGAAGCCTAGATTCTGAATTTGTTTCATATTCAACTTTTTAGACTTAAAAAATAAATAAAACCAAAAAAAACATTATTTTATCATATTATATTTAAATTTGGTTTAGAACAATACATTGTAACGCTTTGCGTCAACGACCCAAGTGAATGAATGAAGACCTGTTGAATGATGTAATCAAAATATAAATGCATTCATTATGTAAGAAAGTTAACACCGCTTTTATTTAAACTCCCCCGGGCGAATACGCCGTTGTTTTAGTAAAGTTATAATTTAATTTCAGCTTCAAGTTTATTTTAGCAACTTATGTACAATTAAGTTGAATCAAAGCCCGCCTAAGTTGAATACATGGTGCGCCTAAATCGTCGAAGCAATAGGCTTGCAATAACACGGCCACTTTAAGTGGTTCGGTTTAATATTTTATTGTTATGAGTTTAAAAATTCTGTTTAAAAATTAAGAAGTATGTAGGGTAGTTCTGTTATAGAGATTTTTTATGTCAATGTTATTAATAGGCGATTTTTTATTTGATAGAGCTGCCATCATGGTAAGATCAGTGACTACTTAACGAGGGATCATTAAACTTGGTGTGTGTGTGTGTGTGTGTGTGTGTGTGTGTGTGTGTGTGTGTGTGTGTGTGTTTGTAAAAGTTATGGTAGGTTACAAAAAAAATTTCAGGCTAACGACAAAAAATTTAGCACAAAATTTGATTTTTGTTATGAAATCAAATATAAAAATGTATGTTATTGAATAAAAAAATAAAAATCATGTATCATGTTTTCTCTTCCTTTTCTATTTCAATTACGATAATTTGTTCGAAAACACGACAAATCAACATAGTTAATTTTTAACAACATAACCTGAGACTTCTTACTGCCTATCAGCTTTTCAATGAAATCAGCTGATTTTTGCGAATTAATATAAACTACAAATTAACATAGCTAGTTTTTAACAATAACCTGAAACTTATTATGGCCTATCAGCTGCTCATTAAAGTCAGCTGATCGTTATGAATTAATATAAAACAACTGATCTTTTACTATAACATAGCTAGTTTTTAACAACAAAACCTGAAACGTATTATAGCCTGTCAGCTTGTTTGTGTGTGAATGCAAACAAAGCCTTTGTCAGAAAGTAAATGGGTTTAATAGAGCCAATGATATTGCCGCCAGAGCCTGACTAATGGTTGTGCATTTACTTCTCTGCAATATCCGCCACTAAATGATTGATTATGTATTTGTGTCGAGCAGAGATGTTCTGTAACACTAACTTATCCTTCTGTCTCTTGACGTCAAAGCGTTTTTTATGTACACTATGTGCTACGTCGTATGTTTTACGTATCTCGTAACGACGCTGTATGTTTATTTACAGCATTAATATACAATATATTTACCAAGTAACTGGACATATGTCCCATGTGAAGAAATATATGGTTTATTTACAGCATTAATATACAATGTATTTACCAAGGAATAAGGCATGTGTTTCATATATTACATGACGAAGTATATGGTTTATTTACAGCATTAATATACAATGTATTTACCAAGTCCCATGTATCACGTGATGAAATATATGGTTTATTTACAGCATTAAAATACAATGTATTTACAAAGTAACGAGCCTTATGTCCCATGTATTACGTAACGAAATATATGGTTTATTTACAACATTAATATACAATGTATTTACCCAGTAATAAGGCTTATGTCCACATATCACGTGACGAAGTATATGGTTTATTTACAGAATTAATGTACAATATATTCACTAATAAGGCATATGTCCCATGTATAACGTGACAAAGTATATGGTTTATTTATAGCATTAATATACAATGTATTTACCAAGTAACAAGTTATATGTCCCATGTATCACATAAAACGAAGTATATGTTTTACACAAAGCATTATTAGTTTTACAATGTTTTACTTTATCTTTTTCATCGATTCTAAGAAGCATTGTAATTTTACAAACAATATTTTAATGAGCATTATAAAGTAAAATACAATTAGAAAAACACAAATTTAATAAATATATCCTATTGTACTTACTTGAAAATACAATGGTCAAACACTTATTTGTACTAAACTAAACCTCGGAATTATGACACCTAGCACAAAACTTATTTAGCTTATGTTGACAATGAAACTACATTTTTTAGTAATAACACTACAACTGGTGAAAAACACTTTTAATCACTCTCTGTCTTTCTTTAGATGTGTGGCCTTTAAATGCATCAATAACTAGCATGTTTTTTTTGAATTACGAGTGCTCATGTCCGCCTATTCCAAATTACACTGACTCAGTCGTTAAAATATCCATTTTTTCTTGTACACGAAAAATTACGTTCTTCGAGAAGATTTCTGTTTTTGAATAGTTTTCCCGTTAAGAATTAGTACATTAGGTCGTGGTAAGACCATGATAAGGTGATTTTTATACCCTGTATTTTTTTTCCTTCAACACCCTTATAACTCACTGTATATTTTCGTGGCATATCAAAACAAACGGGCTTTTCATCCGCATTGCCTACATGACTGAATGCATAGTTACGCAAATTAAAAAGTCTAATGACGTTGGAAGCTCGAAAGTTGTATTTACAAATCAGCTGGAAGTTTTTAACAAATGGAAAGTTCGAAGTCGTACAGACAGACCTTGACGACGCATAAACCTATCGCACCAGCCTCTTGTAGACTTCAATAAATTTATTCCGTTATATATTGCTGCTTTCAGATTCATTATTTGATGTGTTACCGGAAGACACTTTTTTAGCATCAATCGCGGTAGGACAGCTTCATCAATTGTAGGATAGCGTTATTTTTTAGATCCGGTAAAACATTTTAATGTAGCTATACATGCAAAAATTGAATTTCTCTCCTTGCGCCTCCTGCAAATATTTGCTTAACTTATTGTAAATTCCCGTACTGCAGCTCTGTTTCCATTTTGTTTCGGCAAATAACTTTTCGTTTCATTGCTGCACCGTAATATACATTCTCTTTAAAAACATTTTACGTACGTTATTTTTTTTAACAATCTAGTTCTCGCTAAAAATATCAAAAGGTTAAAATAAAAACATTCGTTAAAGTACAAGCTTCAAATAAGAACACTCGTTACTGACTGGCAGTGAAAACAAAATGACAGAATTGTTGAAGAGTGATTGGGTGTCATAGTCAATGACTGTAACTGCGCTTTGTTCTATTATTCCATTAACAAGGATTCATTTCTTGGAAATATGAGAAGTATTTTTGTATTACCGTTTTTATATAAAACGTTAGATGCCATTGATTCTAAGCCGCACTTTAATTGGACGTTAAAAAAAAATCTAAGCCGCACCTCGTTATTTCTGATTATCAGAATAAAAAAATGTGTTCTTAGAATCGATGAAATACGGGCACAATTTAAACAAAAAATATTTTGTAACTCTTTTATAGTCAATAACATGAACTCACATTCATTAATTTCATAACCAAATGCCATAACACTGTCAGGAATGCACGTGGAAACAATCAACTCACTGGTAGACTTAAATTCAGTTGAAGAATACTAATAATTTGTAAACGGTAAGCGTGACGCTTGTTTACATGTTATTTGTGCTATCGTGAGCTCGTACTCTTTCCTGATAAAGTGTTTAACTCGCCTACAACTCGTAAACAAGTTTTTTTACATCAAAATATTAACGTAGGCTAATGAGAAAATATTTTCTGCTGTCGAAAATACATTCTGTTCGTGTAAAAATCGATTTTTGGACACCGGGAGCTGAAACAGGAAAGAGTGTTTAAATTTGAAAATATTTTTTTTTAAATCACTAATTTTTCTTCATACTTCAAATAGTACAAAAAACAATTAATGAAAATCATAAGTGGACAAAAATCTGGAAAACAAAGTAAGCGAGCTTAAATCTGCGCATTTCAACTTTACTACTAAAACACTGATTTATTTCCAACACTTACTACTACCGGAAACGTTGTAAAAATAAGGCTAAATCATTTGTGATTGCAGATTGTGCTGGCAGGACAATATACTTAAGGAAAGAGCAGAACTGGGACTTAAGTATAGATAACACTAGGCCTATTGGTTACTAAGAAGGTATTCCATCCTAGCAATACAAAATAAGATTCTTTTATACAACCAAATAATTAAAAAAAATAGACTTTTCATAATAAGATTTTGCGAAATATGGTAAACGCCCCGTGGTTGTGCGAGATCTATGCATTAGTGTAGTAGCTGAGGAAATTAGGATGTTTGCTATGAAATTAGACCACAATGCAGAAGTAATGAAACTGCTTAACAAGAATTTAGTTAGAAAGGTTGAAAAAACTAATACTTTTGTACTGGTTTAAGATTAGATCGCCTGACGCCGATTTCTACAAAAGGTGTTGTGTGTTAGCGAGTAGGAAGGAATTTCGGACAAGATAGAAGGAAACTTGGAAACATCAAGGATGAACTAGGTTATTGTTAATTTAGGTTATGCTGATTAGATGTAGAACAGTTTTTTGTTTAAATAATTAAAAAAAAAAATACTTCGCATAGTAAGGCAGTGAAAATTTCATGTAAACTGATATTCATAAGAAAATAAACACAATCTAAATTTCTGCGTGAATGTTATTAACTCCGATTTGGACATAATTGTGTCACATCTGTGGTTACGTCTTGCTAACTTAACCAATATCTGTGATCCGCGAGGTATTGTTCCACAGATATCATTAATATGTCGACAAAGGACGTGTGGGCAGATAGAACCAACAGTGATTGATGATGGTATTTATTTAGCCAACACAAATACAAGGCGCAAACCAATGTCGCTAGTATAAGCGTTACCCTAACTTACAATAGTTGGGCCAACGTGTTGACATTCACGCCAGAAACATTGTCCAATGCCTTGGTTCAATTATTAGAGAAATTCGATTACTATATTATCTATTCAAACGACCAAAAAGATACAGATTTCCTGGCTTCCAGAACACTTTTGATATACGGAAACGTCAACGAAATTTTCATGAACATTTTCAAAATGGCGGTCATTCAGTATGTTACTTAGAAAATTTCCAACATATTAGTATTTTAAAATAAAATGCTTTCTGTAAATACATGAATTTTTATTTTGCCTTCATGAAAATCTGATTTCACTCTTGTAGTCAGCTTATAATTCAACATAAGTTATTATTTTGAAATTTTAAATCTTCAAATATTTTAGACGATTACTCTACATAATACAGTCGTATCATTAACACTTGACGAAAATCTGTATCTTAAATTTTTTCTTGTCAAAGCCGTTTTTTTACCGTAATATTTCAGACCCTGTTCTTACTTTCTTAACGTAAGAAATTAGAAATATCGACCGTAAAAAATCTATTGAGAATTTGATTCTTTGGTTTCAGGTCTCACTAGGCGAAAACACGTTTTTATTTGAATATCTTTCTTTTTATGTTTGTTTATGTGTTTGTACACATTCCTGGAGGTTAAACTAATTGACCGATTTTTATAAAATTTGGCATAGGTCTTGCTAACTTTTGATTAGTCTTGTAGGTTGATTAGTCTAAAACAATTTTTAAAATATTTGAAGAATTTTTTTATCAAAACAGCAATACTGTTAACAATTATTTTCAAAATTTCTTTTAAAAATTTAATAACATTTTCTCCGAATGTAGTCGTTTAATACAAAACGAAAAAAATACGATAGTCGATAATTGTTATTTCGAGTAGGCCCTAATCATTTTTGGGCTGGGAATGTAGTAGTTACAATTCACAATATTTTTATTTGCAAAAGCTTTGAACAAGCGTGTGCTACATGAGTCAAGTAGCGATTTTGAACTCACATTTTTAGTTTCATAAGCAGAAATGACACCACAGTGATAAGGAATGCACGTAGGAACGATCTGATTCACTGGTAGATCTAATTCACTTCAAGAATACTAATAATGTGTATAAGACAAACGTGCTTTTTTATATGTTGTTCGTGCTACTGCAAGTTACTACTTTCCCCTGTTTGCCTACCTAAAGAAGTATTGACTTTAAAAAATGTATTCGGTTTCAATGCGATTAAAAAAAACCCATTCGAATTAAAAAAAACTATTTTATCAAATTTAACTAAAATTTTAGTCATTGCTTTTTGAAAAAGAAAGAACTCAAGTCAATGTACCCCTTCTCTACGTACTTAAGACATTTATTTAGTTTTTTTCTGATTTATTCCCGGACCGTAAGATTATATTACTTCAAATGTGGTACACTGACCTGTGTTATGAGCCTTTAATATAACTAATATTTGAAAAAAATCTGTTTTTCTTGTACCTTCTGAAAAAAATGTAGTAAATAATCCAACGTGTTAAAGAATGTGTAACCATCTTGCACCGTTGTTTAATGGACTGCATGTGGATTTACGAGAAAGGTAGTCTACTTTGCCCCGTTTTTTTATATTCAGTAATGATAGGACAATATAATTAATGTTCTTTTTGAAGTAAGACAGTCTGTTGGTCTCAAAACTAGAGTTGTATGTTATAACTTCCCAGTATTGGTTCACTAAGAGCTACAAGAGCTGCATCTAACTTGTCTCTCTCGCAGTAATCAGTGATGCTGCACAGATGGCTTCTTGCATGAAAAAAAACAAGTTGCCAGATTGCTTTAGAATGATTAAAAGTTTCAGAATCGCGGTCGTTGTTGTTAAATTTGTGTTGTAGAGAATTTATTTTATAACACGGCCATTTAGAGTGGAAATTACTATAAAACACACAACATATGAGTGTATGAAATGTTCACCGATCCCAACCCGTTTTAAGGATCGTTAAAAATCACACACACACACACATGCACAATTTTTATCTTATGTGCATGTTTGTGTATGTCGTTTATGTTTTGTACAAAATATTATGGTATGACAAATATGTGTGTACACTACGTATGCATCTACCTATCTATATATGTAACTATGTATATACACTAGGTACGTATATACACAAATATATGCCTACACTAACTTCGTATACCAACCTTTAAATATGGTCAAGTTAAAAAAAATCCTCTGATTTTGAGGAATTATTCGTGATTTTTGTAGATAACTCTCGAACTAAAGTTGCTATTATAGGCCTACCCTTTGTTCGGATACCTTGTTACTACATTTCAAAAAAAAAGATCAAAGTTCTAGAAACTGTTTAAGTTTTTGTGAATTTTTAAAGGTATCAAGACCGAAACATTTGAATGCACACTTTATCGAAACAAATAATTTCGTTTGGGCTTGAAAGATATGCAGATATAAAGAAACTGCAGGAGAAAACACTTGTATGGACTCATAATAATTTTATCTAAATTCAATCGAAATTTGAAAATATATTTTCTGTAATTATGATCATTGTGTTTATATATTTTGTGCAGTGAGGAAGAACAGATAAATATTTCGAAAAAAGAAAGAGTTGGAATCACAAATCCACTTCGATAATACTATCTTGGCGCCTCTCAAAGATTTCGTCACAAGCACCACTCACTTCCTTTAACACATTCATAGAAGTGAACCTGGAAAGAGCATTGGCTTCCAACCTGGATACAAAATCAATATGATCCCTCTGCTCCTATTTATAGCCAATGTACTCCAGGATGTGGAGATGGAGCAAACACATTACAAAACTTTCTGAGGTGAACTTTTCATATGTTATACATCTCTACCCACTTTGTAAATTATTATTTACTTTGGCCGTGGGTTATTTCTGTCGTTATGTTTGTGTGTTTTGAATTTATCACTTTAGTTTGTACGGATTTGTTTTCATAGTTTAACGAGATCGATTTTCTTTATTTTCTCACTTTAAAGTTTGGTGATTGTGAAAAATCGATCTTTTTATTTTGATGGATATCGATCCAGAAGCTATCGAAAAAATGACGCTTTTGAAACTTCCATTAATATTCTGCCAAATAGAGAGATGAATTTTCCACTACTTATTTGGCCGCTCGGTCACTAAATGTGGAGCTGCGCTAAGATGAGCCGAGCGGAGCGGAATGAAGATGATCGGAAACCGGAAGCGGAGTTGAGTTAGCTTAAAGTACGCTTTGTATCTTTTAAATCTAAATATTTAGGCCTGCTGTAACGAATTCCAGGAACATTCTATGTTTAAAAACCGTAACGTAGACTACCGTTGCCTAGGTAACGAGAAATAATAAGTTTGAAGGTGTGGTCAGCGTGGAGGGGAAGCGCGGAGTCAGTTTAAAACCGAACCTAGAGACAGGGCCGAAACTACGCTGAGCAAAGTCCAGTTTGAAATCGTACAACACAATTACGCTTTCAGCTGTCACAATTAAATTAAAAACAATTGGAAAAACGGACTCCAATTTGGTCACTCTATACATGAACATAAACAACAGCTGTCTCACCTGCTGACTTAATGGAAGTTTCAAAAATTAAAACATTTATGAAATCAATTAAAAGCACATTTCAAAACGTGAATGTATAACTGGTTTTTGATAATTGGCCATGCATGTTTGTTACCCAGCTAAACCATTTCCTAAATGAATAAAAATCTTTTTAAAAAATCATTATTTTTTTATTCTTAAAGAATAGTTTTTTGTTGAAAATATGATTGTATTGTAAACTGCAAAAATAGACATGTAATTGAAATTCTAAATTATGCTTATTTTGAAGTCGATTTCAATAATGAAATCAAATTTTCAAAAGCATTTATGACAAAATTGTTACAAAGATTTTTAATGACCACCTTCTTGAAAAGGGTGAACGGGTTTTGTTTGGTAACGAAAATTGTCCAAATTACCATAAAATTTCGTTGGTCGATGATTATTTTATGATTCCAAGTTTGGGTTTTACTATAACGGCCACTCAAAATAACTTATTATCCGATTGAAATTCGTTAGAAACACTGCCACCTTCACTGCGCGTGCGAATTGGAGTAAAATAGACGGTTGGGAGTTAAATCCACAGCTCAGAACTGTCATAAACATTGGGACTTTGTTGGGCGTAAACACGTCAAAACAACAATAGCTTCCAACATTAACTTTTTAATAAACAACTGTAGAAGAATTACGGGGGAGAAGAAAGGTGAAGTTCGCCGGTTATATTCCATATTTTATTGTACAAATGTCTGGCTTCTCAACAAGAGGAATTTTAAATGTTGTCGTTAACATTTCATTACATTTAGTTTATTTAAATTTTAATAAAAGGACTTAAAAAATTGTGTTTATGACAGCCTAGTACATTTTAGAAAATTTTCATAGACAAATGATGTAACAGCAGTAATAATTACGGTAATATCCATAAACTGTGTACAGATCGAGATCTCATGACGTTTTGAAGGTTTTATAAACTATATATAACTTTTTATATATTGTTTTTGTTACTTATTTGCTAGCTGTACTAGTTAAAAACGAGGGATCGGAGTTAACGGTAAAGGAAAAACGTACTGTAGTAACTCCAGTCTCGAACTTTATAACCTTGTAGCGCGAAAGTTCAGTATACAGTATCTTATATACTGGCTTTTAGAAATCCGACCGTATTTTTTATTTTGGTATTTAAGAAATATATTAAAGAAAAACTGATCAAGAAACATAACATGTTTGTTGGCCGTCACAAGGAATGAATCACGAAAAAAGATGGCTTCTGTAATAAATCGTAAATACACCTCAAAATGAAAAAAAGATTTACAAATTTTAGTGAAAAAAAAGTTTTACAAAATTACAAAGTCTTTAATAACAGTAAAAAAGTATAGTTTATGTAGTATTGTACTATTTAATGATAAATCTTAAGTTTTATCTAATATAAATCTAATATTTCACGCAAGGAAAGCAATTTTCGAAATCTTTACCTTACTCCATACAACTAGCAATTTTCAAAAAATCGCAACGGCAACAATTTTTGAGATCGCACACAAATGTTTCACCATGATATTCAGAATAACGTACATTTTCAAAAATAAAAGAAATTTCGGACAACGGTGATCACGCTATTCTCCATAATTACAAAATAAAGAATCACTCGTTCGCTTAGTCAGAAGCCAAATTCCATTATGTTCGGTAAAATAAACCACAATGTGAACACAATGATTGTACAATGACAGTAGTAGTAGTGAGGTTAGGTTATGCCAGTGTTGAAACAATGAACTGGGGTGTAGAGCTTCCAGATTAAAACTGAGTTTATTGCTTATGCCAAGCCAGCGGTGTTGCAATAAAAATAGGAGGATTACGGCTTAAGCAGCGCCTTTGTTCACTTAATTATTTATTATTACTTACAGCTGATTTTATTTTTAAACGTTGTGGATTTACGGTACTTGTTTTTTTTATCATTCATCGGGTCAACTACTTTATTTATCTTCTGCAAAGTTGAATATATATATATATATATATATATATATATATATATATATATATATATATATATATATGTCACAATAAACTATTTATAAAAGGTTTTAAGTAATTGTAACGCTCGAACTAAAAATAAACCGTGTGTTCTTAACTTATAAAACAATCCGTTAAATGAGCTGTTGTCACCATGTTTCTTTTTTGTAAATTGGTAAAATTTTGGAAGTACGTATATATTCACAACTCAATTCGTGTTCAATTTTTTTAATTATTTTATTTAATTTAAGACGAAAAGCACATTAAGGCTATTATCGCCTTCCTAAGTGTAAGTGTGAGAAGTGTGAGTATAAAGTGTTAGTTGTAAGTGTAGTGTTGTAAGTGTGTGTATTAGACTCGGGTACCGCGAGGGACGTCTAAATTCCCTCAATAGGTGCAGCTAGTATGCAACCCCCGCAGGGTTCAAAAATTCGTGTTAAAAAAAGAACCTTATCGGTGGTGATTTAGTCGAAGATTATTTTTTCCATTCAGTCCCGTCTCGTTAATTTCTTTTATTTGAAACTGTTAAGCTTGATTTGAGATGTATCTGCATGTTATCATAATTTTTAACAAATTATATTAACTTTGAGAAATGTCAACGATTTTTTTTCAGTTGGGTATTTACAACAAAAACTGTATTTAAGCAAAATCTATTTAAAATCATAAAATATTTGCAATAGACACTGCAAAACATTTCGTCTAGTACAGAAGTGCAGTGATCTACCATGTTTACTGGTAAAAGATATTGATATAATAATATTAAATTTGAAGAGTCCCTAGGTCTAACCTCTAAATAATAAAAGTTGTATCACTGTCAGTGTGGGTGATTTTGTAAATTGAGAAACAAAATCATTAATTTTTTTCAACAAATACTGAAAAACGTTTCGTCTATACACGGGTGGTCAAACTTTCACGAATCAAGATCTATCCTAATTTACCATCTTCTACTTACGATCTACAATCTTTATTGATAACATACTGATAGCAATTTTTAGTCAGTCTGCAGAGTATCTTATTTGCGCACCTCAAGGTCGTAGATACGAGACGCAGTTACTGCCGAAAGCTTTATCCATTCCGTTACAACCAATCTCTCGTTCTCATTATGCCGTAAACGTTACAAAAAAACATTTAAATAAAAACATTCTGATATAAAAATTTACACCCAATATAGCACAAAACAATACAATTAATATTTATTTAAATATGTATTTGTGATAGTTTAACAGACACAATAAAACGTAACGTACATCCAAATTTCGGATGCTAATTTTATTTCTTATCTTAATTAATTTTAAGGTAAAAAATAATAAAGTAAAAAGTAACTAAAAGGAAATTAAGCAAGCGCAACACGCCGCTGTCCCGCACGTGGTAATATAAAGTAACCGAAAATTTCGATACACGAAAATAAACTTGGTTCTGTTAACAGCTCGCATGAGCCCGTCACCGCAAAAATTTGCCGGATAAAGTCGGGCAGCCACCAAATGCGGGAGGAGTTGCCCTGAGCGGAGCGGACTACACATTCAAAACCTAACCTAATGTCTTAAGTGTAAATACTTAAACTGCTGAAAGATCGACGCCGCTTGACTCCGCTCAGCTCCAATTGCCGTTTTAAAAAACAACAAATATATATAACGTATGTATATATACATAAAACATATTAAACATATAGGCCTATGTGGTAATTAAATGAATAAAAAGATTAATACGGTAATTAAAAAGTTTTGAATTCTAAATTTTAATGTTAGTTATAATATAAACATTAATTTTATAATACTGGTTAGAATGAAATACGAATTTTTAAATAATAAGATAAATAAAAGTACTTTTAGAAATTTGCTTCTATCACGTTAACGAGACACGCTTGTTACACGTACATTATGCATTACACATTACACATGCATACACTTTATATTATAATGATACATTATATGTACTTGTATATTATTATAATGTCCAAGAGATTGGAGTACAATTTGTTGAATGTGTGAAACACACGTTTGACTGCTGCACCGTTGTGATAACACAAGAACCTTTGAGCAAAGCGTTAAGCCAAGCAATTACCCAGGGCCAATATCCTGTAAGGATTAGTGAGCAGTAATTGTCCAGAACAGATCGATTAAGGTGAATAAGTCATTACTTTGTGCCCTCAATCCTTTCTTACATCTTACTCGCCCTCTGCGTGGCTTGAAATCAAAGTAAAATACTGTAGGCTATCAGTAGGGGAAACTGCAAACACTTTCTTCCAGCTATAAAAATATTTGCGAAAAATTAGTGAAATTTGTATTAAAATGATCTTGAATTGTGTGATAATAGTGAATAATAGTGAAATAAAAGTAAATAGTGAAATAATAGTGAACTGTGAAATAACAGTAAATAGTGAAATAATAGTGAATTGTGAAATAACAGTAAATAGTGAAATAATAGTGAATTGTGAAATAATAATAAACTGTGAAATAACAGTAAATTGTGAAATAATAGTGAATAGTGAAATAATTGTGAATTGTGAAATAATAGTGAATTGTAAAATAACAGTGAATTGTGAAATAATAATGAATTGTGAAATAACAGTACATTGTGGAATAACAGTAATTAGTGAAATAATAGTAAATTGTGAAGTAATAGTGAATTGTGAAATAACAGTAAACTGTGAAATAATAGTGAATTGTGAAATAACATGAAACAGTGAAATAATAGTGAATTGTGAAATAATAGTAAATAGTGAAATAAGAGTGAATTTTGAAATAACAGTAAATAGTGAAATAAGAGTGAATTGTGAAATAATAGTAAATTGTGAAGTAATAGTGAATTGTGAAATAATAGCTTGTTTGTATACACCAGTTTGTGTGTGTGTGTGTGTGTGTGTGTGTGTGTGTGTGTGTGTGTGTGTGTGTGAGAGAGAGAGAGAGAGAGAGAGAGAGAGTAAGTAAGTAATTTAGCATGTTTCGTGTGTTGGGCACACACGTGTATGTGTGAATTAAATGTTCGCAATTCTGGTCCTATCTGACTCAGATTTGGGCAAGCGAAATCAATTCGTTTCAAAATAACAACAATTTAAATTGAAAAAATACACCTTTTTTACACCATTTTCAAAAATTGGAATTAACTATTGAAATCTTATATATATATATATATATATATATATATATATATATATATATATATATATAGAGAGAGAGAGAGAGAGAGAGAGAGAGAGAGAGAGAGAGAGAGTCAGATAGACAGACATGCAGACAAACAGAGAAAGAGGAGAGCTAGGTCCTGACTGACTGACTGACTGATTATAGTCGAAACTATAATATGTAGACTTGAAATTTTCGTGGTACCTTAGAACCCCCATGTACTAACTAGGAAATGATTTTCCAATACTGAACCCCTAAAGAGGAAAAACTGGAGTTCAACAATTTTTATTGGAGAAAATATGTTTTTGGTCGAATCTTCTTGAAACTTAACTCTAAAACCCAAGTAATAAAAAAAACATTTTTCCTTACTTTACAAAATTCATCCCCTAATGGAATTAAATGAGGGTAGAAAATGTAAAAAGGTATACAATTTTGCATTAAAAATGTTCACCGTGTCGCCACTTTTGGCCGGTTTGAATCAAACCTGGCACAAAAATCGTATGTGATAAGTTTTGGCAAGTTCGTTAACCAGAAAAATCCCTTTCAAAAAGTGCTACGCACTCAATATTTTAAAAAAGTACGTAACTCCTTTTATTTTACGTTTTTTTACCATCGTTTTGCTTATTGTCAACATTTTTTAATAAATTAGCACTTAAAAATACGAAAATCAAGTGGTCAGGATAACTGCTTATTTCAAAGCCCCGATATGTATTTTTCATTATTTGTTTATACAAAGAGCTCTTTTTTTGTTGAAAATTCGCTAAAAATAGGTTTTTTAAGCTACTATTTTGAACATTTTGTTCAATGTTTTCACCTCATTTTTTATTTTATTATTATTTTTTAAAACTCAGCTAACGTGAATTAGAATATACTCTTAACTGAAATATTTTTGTTTTGTCAAGTAGAAGTAATCACCACTGAACCGTGTGTGTACAAAGTTTCCGCGCAACGAAACTTGCCCTAATCCAGCCGCTAGAGATAGCAACTGTTACAAACTGTGTCTGGTCTAACTTTGGGATTACAACTTTTAAGGCCTTGGATTTAAATGTTACGGAAACGGTGATTATAAAAATACATATTGATGAAGAAATCGAATAGGCAGTTTTAAAGATGTCCAATTAATATAAAAAAGTTTAATAAAACATACTTATGCAAATGATTTTGCAAAAAATATTTGTAATTATTTTTTTTTACATATAATTAAGAACATATGATTGTATTTTTTCACTATACATATATTTCAGAGTTCCTTACAAATATTTAGAATTTTTTCGATCTTTTTGCATATACCTGGAATCTAAACGATTTGCCAATGGTGTAAGTATATAGTTCGTACAAATAGGATTACGCTACAATTTTTGAAGCAATTTTTTTGTTAAAAAAACGTTTTTTTTAATTTATTCTAACCATGTTCATCGAATTACGCATAATTTTAATCTTTAATAAATTGAAAAAAACGTACAAAGCTCCCTCCACGACCGTTACGGGCAATTTGGCAACAAATTTGACAAAACATTTAATTTGGCTCCAAAATTTTGGTGCGAAGATTCATAACTCGAAGTAACTACGAAATAAATCCTGAATGTTATTATGCCAGAGTAACTAAGACTAGCAAAGTAACCACTAATAGCACATTTGTTTATGGTAAATGAATTTAAATTTTCTTTTTGGCTCTTCACATGGTAGTTTAGACTTAACTTTTTAAAATTTTAAAGTAAAAATACGGAAATGAATCTAAACAATTTATTATTTATTATTAACGGTTTTACAACTTTGTTAATTAAGACCGTCTTTTTAATATTTTCAATAAAATTTAAAACCGAAGTAACGCATTTTCTCCACTTACTACCTTATTAAAAATAATAAAGTATCAAACCAATAACTGACAAACGTTAGCGAATGTCAGGCTTGTGTTGTTACAAACGACAGAATTAAGCAGGCATTGGAGTAGTAAATAGCTTCATTAGGAAATACAGTGATGGCGCAACTTTCAGCTTTACATAAAACTCACCAGACGGCGTCGAGGTTCTCGTTACTCGGTCCTCTGATTATATCAGTAAAAGCTTCGTTTCTAGGATTCAAACACTTAGATCAAAAGATCAAAAGAACATTTACTTTAATGTTAGTAAAGCCGGTAAAAAATAAATGGTGCAGAAACACTGCACAAACTTTCTTACATTCAATTAAAATACTGTATTAAAAGATTTATATGGAACATTTAGGCACCCAAGAAAAATATGTTTGCTTCCAAGAATCCCGGAAATAGCTGATTTAACAGTAAGCTTTTCCTTCTATAATACTGTATTAACAGATGTTATGTTTATTATATTTTTTATAATTAATATAAATAATAACAAATACATCATTATTAATTGCAATATAGTTGTTACTACTAGTTCAAAGTAGACTTTGCAGTATATTTTTAGTTAATATACAATAGCGCTCTACGACAGCGCTTGTAACATTCCGTCAATTTAAACGGCAACTTTACGAAAAATGTTACTGGACACAACTTTATTGGAAATATTTATGTTTTTTTTCCATGAAGCGCTCAAAGT
Source organism: Callitettix versicolor (assembly GCA_022606455.1). Taxonomy (NCBI): domain Eukaryota; kingdom Metazoa; phylum Arthropoda; class Insecta; order Hemiptera; family Cercopidae; genus Callitettix; species Callitettix versicolor. The sequence continues at coordinate 74,475,476 of CM040189.1, forward strand.
TACTATAGGTTTTGCCGTACAACAAATATTAGAGAAAGTAACCAGCAACTACACTCTCAACTTTGAATAAGAGTCCGTCATTGTGAAACGGAAATGAATGGGAAAAATTTGTACGCATACAGATTTCGGGCTTTATACAACATATTTTTTTACCAATTTTCAAAACAATCGGTTAATGCGTTTGATTAAAATTGCGCATATTTTCCATCGTTAAACCAGAAGCCGCCATTTTTAAACGGAAGTAATTAGAAAAAGTGTGAAGTCATTTGGATTTTACACTAGGTACCTTCGTACAAACTCGGTCAATGCGTTTGACCAAAACCGCGTAACACACACACACACACACACACACACACACACACACACACACACACACACACACACACACACACACACACACACACACACACACACACACACACACACACACACACACACACACACACACACACACACACACACACACACACACACACACACACACACACACACACACACACACACACAAACACACACACACACACACACACACACACACACACACACACACACACACACACACACACACACACCTAATGCCGAACGGTTGAGTTGAAAACAGGCTTTGCTTCGTTCGATCATTACCGACTTCTAGTTAAAACTAACTAAACTACAGTTTTGTTTGCAATACAATTTGCTCAGCTTAAAAACTGTTTTCAGTTTTGTTGACGGAAGTGTTCTCCTTAATTACAGTGCAGAAAATGAAGTGCGGCACTTCAGGAGAACCAAGTTCCTAGGCTTAATCAAGTAACAAATAGCTTAAGTTTAAACTCGAGTTCAGCATAGCGGAATTTATCGAAAGCTCTAATGCTTTAACGCGCGGTTAATCTCGTTCAGAGAAGAAAGTAAGTTTTAATTATAAAATAATTTGCTCTCTTTATATGCATATAAAGTGTGAAATATTGCAAAAAATTTTTCGTGTTTATTAAATCACTTATAGAGCACTTAGCCTAAATGAAACAAGAAAATATAAGAAAGTCGGATAACAGTGAAAGTAAAACTAAAAAAAAATGTTTATTCCGAATTCGGTGAACAGAAATCACACTAATGCCCACAGCGAGCGCTTGTGTGTGTGTGTGTGTGTGTGTGTGTGTGTGTGTGTGTGTGTGTGTGTGCGCTTGTGTGTATATGTGCGTGCGCGCGTTTGTTTTGTGTGTGTGTGTGTGTGTGTGCTTTTGCGTGCGTGCATGCGTGAGAGAGCGCGCGCGCGCGCGTGTGTGTGTGTGTGTGTGTGTGGTTAACCAGTAAAATTCTTTTAAAAGTTTCAAAATGGCGGTTATTTCATATCTTTAAAGATTCACATTGTTTTATACTCTTACATTTTTTTGAAAATTCACCATTGTAATCAGCGTTAAAAACTGCACAAACTAGCACTACGAATTTTCAAAATTTTTTATCTGAAGAATTTTAATTCGACGGTGGTCATGGTTCATTTTTGTGTTTTAAATGTAGTTTACGGTTAAATGTTTAAAATTCTAATATGTGCATACTGTAAGGTTGATCATGATGGTGAAACCAGAATTTCAAAAAATGGCAATATAAAAAATACCTTTGGAAATACGCTTCTATTATGTCGGCGAAACAACTGAATGCCGAGGTTTTTTTATTTTCAATGAAATACAAAAAAAATACAAAGTGATAATTTATGCCTATTTTCACTCTATTTTTGACGTTGAAATTGAAAATGTCAGATATATAACATAAACAAAGTTTTAATTGATTTTTATTTCCATTTTTTTTGAAATAAAAAGATTTTCTAATGAATAATTATATGCAAATAAAATTTGATTAAAATTGTTAATCTGTTTCTGAGTAAATTATGTTGTTCCTGTTGCTTTCACCAATAGCTACCAGAATATTGAACCATTCAGTTACCTTTGAGTAGTTAAGTGAGTTTCAGCTCAATTTTGTGAAAGAAAGCGGAACAAAACGTTACTAAAATGTCGTCTTATCGATTGATTTAGAAACCCGACTCACAGAAGCAGTTTGGAAATTTTGTTACACGGATTATAAAACAGAAATAGGAAACGTGTGGATGGAGACATAACCGCATTCGATAGCCCTAAAAATAAGTGGTACCGAAACGAGATATTTTTGTGCTGGGACGTTTGAACCGGTCTTTACAGCGGCTAGAGATAAAGTAGTCCAAAGTTTGTTGAAAAACATTTTAAAAGTATTAATAGACTAGAAAACAGTCTTGTTAGCGAACTTCTATTGGAAAAGTACCCATTATAGCCGCCATTGTAGTACGAACCCAGAACTTTTAATTCAGACTTGTCACAACCTTCGTGCTAATAATTCGAACAAAATTTACCAAACAGTTTGAGGTTATTTTTTGAAAATCAAACTTAATTTTACCACGCCAATCAACCTTAAAATCTGCATTAATTATAATTTTAAATACTAAAAATCCATTGAAAAAAAAGAAAATGATTTGACGGCGGTAGGGTTTATTCGTATTTTCAATGTAATTTTAAAGTTTAAAATAACATTTCTACGCAGACTTTAAAGGATTACGATGACGATTCAGGTTTTTAAATAACTGTGAGTTAAAAACAATCAGCTGATGTAATATAAATGCATTTTCAAAATTGAACAAATTTACATACTAGTTAAGCAGTTTCAAAAAATCTTTTGTCATGTTAATTTCATATTTTTTTAAATGTAACCTTAAGTTACTTCATTACAAAAATGTTCTATTTTATACCTATAAACTAAACACATTTATTTTTATTACAATACTTAATTAGCCGTAAACTCGTTGCCCGTGTTACAATTTTTTTTACCAGGTAGCGCTAGTAACGCGGGCCCGGGTCGGTAAAGGGAACAGGAAACGAACAATAAATCAGGATACAGAAATGGTCCAGCAAACAGTTCCGATACAGCTAACCTGCCCCCCACAACATAAAGATACATTACTCAATAGTACTGGCGTTTTGGTTGTACTCAATCCCTATAATTTCAGACGCAAAAGCTATAGCTCACAATTTTTTTAAAATAAACGTAAATTGTGTTTCTGGAACAGAGACAGTTATTTTTAGAGATGGCGTTTAGAAAGCGTAGCAGTTTAGTTATTTGGAGTATCTTAAAAGCTTTTTAAAATACGACCTGATTTTAGGCTATACACACGGCATGGCAAATATATAAATAGCACTAGAATGTCGTAAAACGTTCCTGCAATTGAAAAATACATTTTTTTTAAAAAACGATTTTTAAAAATTTAACTGAAATCAAAACTGGAAACATCCAAACCAAATGGGATGCCAGAACCGTCGAATGGCATCCTAACCTACTAAAAACTCTGCGTCGGAATTGCTCAACAAAAATTAACCATTGCCTACAAAATTTGGCATTTTTTTTGTAGGTTAGCTCAGGAATATTTTCAAAATTTTCAAATTTTTTTCAAACTAGTTAAAGAAAAATTACAAAATTATTATTTTTGTTTAAATCAGCTACAATGACTTTGTAGAATTGTGATAAAATTAAGTCGTTATACAGGCTAAACAAGACGTATATTTCGCCATTTGACCCAAACTTGTACAAAGTTCAATTTTGGTAATAGTTTTGACAAATTCATTACCCAGTTAAATCGATTCAACTGTTTCAAAATAGCTGCTATTTCAAATATTAAAAAACACAACTTTTCTAACTGATATTTTTTTAAATATGTGATTTCATTATAGTAATTAGGCCTAGATTTAAAAAAAAATGTTTTGTAATATGATATCGTTATTGCTGTGCAGTTCACTGCAATCACGACATCGAGACAGCTGCTGCTATTATTTTATTTTTGATGTGTTCAGAAACGTTATCTAGGAACACTATAATATGTTGTGTCTAGTATTACACTAACAGTTCCCTAGAGAAACAAAGCATTAGTTTCAGTAATAATAGGTTACTAATACTGTAACTTACAGATTACAGATCTGGTACCAAATTTAACAGGTTAAATTGTTCATCACTGTATAATATATCATTTAAGTGATACAAAATACCTCCAGCTATATTAATACTCGATTTACATGTTGTCTTTGATGCCTGGAACTTTGAAGTGTTCATCAACCCTTGTATGTGCAGCAGGTCTACTTCGCCATTGCCAGTTTAAATAGGCCTTAAGCTGTACACAGGTAGGATGGGTTTTACTTATAGACACGCCAAGAATACTGAAAACTAAGTTCAAGTTGTATTAAAAGAAAAATGAGATACATTGTTAACCAAAGAAACCATCCCACAATGCTTTATTCCCCAAAAAATCCACTTACTAAGCGAACGTCAGAAACATACAAATCGGAATAGCGATATTGAAAATTTCATAATAAACGAAATTCCTTAAATCAGTGTACAAAATTTAAAAACAGAATTTCACAAATCTGGAATAAATTAAAAAAAAGAAATTTATGTAACCGCCGTCTGTTTGCTCTTTAACTGTAAATCTTATTTATTTCAATTGGCACACTGACAATAAGTAGTGTATATGAATTTTTTAAAAATGTAATAGTTTGCAAAAAAGATTGTTTTTATATTTTAAAAATTGTCCAGAAATATGGAAACACCAAGATTAAATCAGATTAATGAGTAGAGGAAGGGATTATAAAACCCCAGACACTGCTATCGACGGACCTGTTGTGCAACTCGTAAGTTCAGCAGATTGGTGCCCTTAATACGTTTCAACAATCCACTGAAAATCTTATCCTGTTAGAGGTCGCTAGGGTCCTGGAAACCAAAAACAGTTAGCCTCCTGCTAACAATAGCCTTGTAATCATAAATTATGTGTTCTGTAGTTTCATCCTCTTTACTGCATAACCTATAGGCCTACAAAGTTTTCCGTGGTACATACCTATCCTGTTCATGTGTACCCTCAAACCACAGTGCCCAGTGATGAGCCCCATAATTTCTTTAGTTATGTTCTGCCCAAGACGTTTGCCGCCCCTTTAAGTCCTTCATGAGGAACCTTACCAAAGAGGCTCTTGCTATGGGAATGCCGACGTAGGATATCCCATTTTGTCTGGTGATGTTTGTTAATCCACCGGGTTGATAGCAGACCCGAACAACAATAGAAAGTTCCCAAGGTCAAAAAGAGATGGAAAAACCAAACTTGTATACTAAACATTTCTTAAAATTCAGTAAATTTGTTTACACTCCAGCCACGTGTACACGGAAAGCAAATACAAATGGACAAACAACTAAGTAAAAAGCAATATTTTAGACTCAGGTAACCTGAAAACGTGTGTATATATATATATATATATATATATATATATATATATATAAATATATATATATATATATATATATATATATATATATATATATATATATATATATCTGCAGGGGGTGCAGACTAGCTTCACCTATTGAGAGGATTTAGACTTCCCTCGCGGTACCCGAGTCTAACACACACTTACACTACACTTACGACTTTAACACTTTACACTCACACTTACATTTAGGGAGGCGATAATAGGCTCAATGTGCTTTTCGCCTTAGTATATATGTATATATATATATATATATATATATATATATATATATATATATATATATATATATATATATATATATATATATATATATATATTGAGGAAGATCCTTGGCCCGAGATTAACAGAAGATGGATACAGGTTGCACTCCCGGAAGACCACAGAGAAGATATCGAACCTGGCAGCAGATATCAGAAGAAGGAGGCTTCGGTTCTATGGACACATCAGTAGACTCCCAACAACGAGACTTGCCAACAGAATCCTTAAGTATATACAAGGTGTCAAATCAACAACGTCGTGGATCGCACAAGTCAGAATAGACCTACATGACGCAGGAATAGACTCAACAGATGTTGAAGATAGACACGCATACAGGAGAAAGATGCTCGGTTGGAAGGTCCTAGAGAATGAAATCCCAAAGAGAGCAGGGGTAAAATGGACGGAGGAGCGGAAGAGGATCCATGGGGACAGGATGAGGGAGGTGTGGAGGATTAGAAGGAACAAGACATGAGTCGGAGTGCTTTGCGTGATCCAACAGGGTCTATGCGCAGATAATAATAATAATAATAATAATATATATATATATATATATATATATATATATAACTGTTTCTTTCACGATCACCATACTTCTGTTTTCATCTGTTTTTTTTTTTTTTTTTTTTTTTTGTTATTTATTAAGGAAAAATAAATAAAGAAAGAAATAATGCATAAGAATTGCAAACAATTTTTAGACTACAAATATTTTTTACAAGCCTTTAAAATGAAACACTCAAGTACCTAAGCACCTTCGCACCTTAAGTAACTTCGAGTATTTTACGAAAAAAAGTAAATTCGGCAAAAAATATCCAAAAAAATTCATGAACTCACACTATTCGTTTCTTTAAGTTCCGTTTCAAAATTTTACACCATTAAATATGTAGGCCTACTTTTGAATTGAAAGAAATGTTCATTTCAAGAGTAAATTTAAAAAGAAAACAAAATTTGATAGTGTTGAACTTAATCGGATTTGATGACTTATTTACCACAAGATATTTGTAATTTTGTATTGGTCCTAAAGTCTTTAGTTTTGAAAATATAAAATATTTTTAATAACTACACTCGTACTTTGCTATACGTTATACGAAAATTGGAATGTTTTCACAAAACTGTAAATTTTAACTTATAGTTTATACCCAAGTGTTTTGTAATCGTCATACAGGCTAACCTTGGCGCAAAAACTTAAATCCTTTGATCTTCTTAGCATATTTATGTTATGTACTGGTGATTGGTGTTTCAAATGAAGGAAACAAATAATATTGTTTACAACAGTACCAAATGTACATATTTTAAGTTGTGACCAGCTGATCTAAAATAAGTAAATAGTTCGTTCGCGTTATTATTTGTTTGAACCTTGTATGTTTACATCAGTAAAGTAAATATACACAATAAATGATTGCAGCTGTTGATACCAGCTGTGTTAACCAAGCTCACGTTTGAAATTTTAGTACGATTTGATTCAAACTTGACACAAATATCGTTTTTGGTAGCCGTAATGGCTTAGACAAGTTTTTTAACTAGTAATATTCATTCAACAGTTTCGAAACTGCGGGTATTTCAAATAATAAAACATTTAATAAATGCATAAATTATCATTTTGAATTTTCAAAATCCGTTCATATTAAAAAATTTAATTTAACGGAAGTCAGGGTTCATTTTCGTGTTTTCAACGCAATTTAAAAGTTTAATATGCTAATATATGCAGATTTCAATGCTGTTTATGATAGTGAAATCAGAATTTCAAAAAACGGTAAGATACAAAAATTTTGGAAATTAAATTCTCATGTTAATCTTACGAAAAAGATTTCAATTGATCAGCGGATCCTAAATATAAGATAACTGAAATAGTCGTTAGGTTCACGACAGAATGCAGCACATACAACTTTATTTCTGAATGTTTACATTTATGTTTTTACCAAATATGCTGCAGGATAGAGTCCCGTTATGTGTAAAAAACAATATTACATTGTTGCCTATTACCGAATTTCTATTGGAAAATGAGCTTTTGTGCAGCCATCACGGTAAAACCCAGTCACGGGATTTTGAAATCAGCCCGGTCCTAATCTCTAAGTCACTTTTTCGGAAGTAGACCTAATTAAGAATGCTAAATGTGTATACACGAAATTTATATATGTGTGTTAACATTCTAACATTCACAATTTTGGTCCGATTCAAATTTAGCATAAAAATGTATTTTGGTAATAGCTTGGACAAGTTTGTTACGTAGAAAAATTATGTTAAACAGTTTATTAATTCCAAAACCTAATAAAATTTACAAATTATCTTTTTAACAATCTTTTTCATCGTAGTCTTGAAGATGTATATTCAAAATTCTAATATTTTTCAATTTACTATAAAAAAACTGACAGTGGTAAAGATTAATTTTTCTATCGACAAGTTTTAAATGCTAATTTCTGTAGATTTTATCGCTGATTTTGTTATTGTTTTTATTATTTTCATTTTATTGTACATTACAATCTGAAACAATAATTTCTAGTAAGTAATAAGCTGAACATTGAAGTGAAATTAACAACTTACAACATAATAACTGGAATAAATTTCTATTTACTTCAAACTAAATCTAACATAATAACATAATTTATGAAGTTTAAATTGTATCTTCCACAAAATTTAAATTTAAGATGCCTCGTAAGTCATCATTACGTTGGTTCCACATGGCATTTGTAACTGCTCGAATGATCAAATTCTCGATGAATTTTCAAACTGGTAGATTTCCTCGTGCATCCCCAAATTTGACAACTACTCGTCCAATTTGATTTAATAACAGATTAAAGATCTGATTGTGATTTTCTCAAAATCAGGTTATACTATTGACGAAATTTTAGCTTCATTTGCTAGCATGGATTTTCCAAGTTAAACGTTTAACCAATCGCATTGACAAATATTTTACAGAATTAAGGTGTGGTATATTTTAATCAGTCATGGAAACTATTTGGCTTCAAATCAAATATTACGTGGCTTTATTTGACTGATTGACTGCTGTCTTCCAATCTTGCAGATTACAATCAGACGATGAAAAAATGATTGCTGGAAATTTGTTACCATGATGTTAGCGAGAGGGCCGAGTGCCGCTATAATTTTGGTTTTCAATTGTAATGAAAGATGAGGTCTGTGAAAATTGACTAATCGATTTGTCGAGAAGTTTGCAATACTTTCCTGTCGTTGTTGAGTAATTCGAAAGTAAAAATTAGAACAGTCGATTTACAAAACCAAGAATAAATTCGCCAGCAATAAGGAAGCAATAAAGTTGCCTAAACAGGAAGTGGATACTTTTTCTGTCCCGACTGAGTGGGGGCAGTGACGGGACAAAAACAGCCGAGTTTAATTCTGGCGTGGGCGTGCCATGCACTGCTTTGTCATTTAGAACTGTTGTCTTTTGTAATTTCATAGTTTTTGTCGTCTACTATACATAGAACCGAACGTGACCCTAAAGAGCCCCCACACACAAGCAGCGCTCCTGCCTACTAGAATAGCAACTGCTCTTCTAAACGTTTGCACGTAAACACACGTTCGGCACGTTCGAGGGTAAGTTATGTGCGGAAGTGATTTTAGTGAAGTATGTGCGAGGCTGCTGGACAGAAGTCCCAGTGTCGAAAGCTAAATAAACGTAATTACAACAGTGGGCACCAAATCAGGCGGGTGGTTGATTTTGCAGCGTTGCCACATACTGCAGGTTCTACCACCACATACTCTAGGTTGTACATACTGCAGTAAGTTACAACCTAGAAACGCTTCGTTTCGTAACAAGGTTATAACTTTATATATTTTAGGTAAAAACATAAGTTAGTAGAGGAACGACGTTGTGTTGTTTTGATCTAATTTTATCCCCTTAAACCCCGCAGGTAGTGCAGACTAGCTGCACCTATTGAGAGGATTTAAACGTCCCTCGCGGTACCTGAAAGTGTACACACTTACACTTACAACACTACACTTACGACTTTAACACTTTACACTCACACTTACATTTAGGTAGGCGACCTTAGCATCAATGTGCTTTTCAATTAAAAAAAATCCCCTTAAAATTGTGGCTGGATATAGTTTTTAAAAATCAAAAACGTAAAAAAGAATTTTAATGGAAACTGATTTGTATCAAGCGAAGATTTTTGTTTTCCAAACAGTAAAGGTTTGTTAATGAGAAAGTTTTTAGATTTTATACATGTAAACACATTTTTATAAAAAATATCGTTTGGCATTAAACAATAACTGCCATTAACATTAACTGGTAGTGTTCAGTGGCAGTTAAAATAATCGTGAAACATATTCGATTTGTCTGCTATATTTTGTTCGGGATTGATATTTATTTGTCCTTTATTCGTCTTTTCAATTTAAATAGCTTGCTTTGTTATGATACAATAATAACACATTGTGTCTAATTTGGTAATTTGTGTTTTTAAGAAACTAAATATAAAAATTAAGGTTATTTTCGTGTAATATTTTAAATAACTTAAATTATTTAATGACATCAGAATAAACATCTCTGTTTAAAATCATATTTAGTGGTTTTCAATACATCACAGGGTGTAACAGTTTTAATTGTTGTATAAAAACTACATGTGTTTTTATTTATCAGTGACAAGGATTTATGGCGACGCACAGCAAAATAGGTTCATTTGAACTAGGTAACATTGGGAGCTCAGAACTGCCAGTTCATGCAGTGGAGCAAGCAAATCTCGACCTTCCCTCGTTTTGTCAATTCTTTGTGAGACAGCAATACACATTCAGCCATCTGTAGTTCACTTACAAGAAATAATCGTTACTAACTCGTTCACTTAAACGAACTAGTTCAATGACACTTTTGTAATCTAATCCATTGTTGACTAGTATACTTATTATTTCATATTACAGGCACATATTATTTGCCTAATGTAGGTCTAATTATTAAATTTATATTTTAAACTAATTTCGGAATTATTTAAACGAGTCGAGTACAGTTCACAAACTAAAGCCCGCTGCGAACTAAAAGACCTATGAAATTAACACTTACAACAATGTTTAGTTTATGAACTAAGCATGCGAACTAGTAGCATGTAACTGAACGACGAACTACGGAACTAGATGCTATCTTGGTTATTACTGATGACGCTAGAAGCGCTGTGAACGAAATGAAATTTCCCAGTTTTGTTCATTTGTTTGGCACTAAAGTAGCAACAAACTTTGGTACAAAAAGCCCACTTAACATTAATAAACACACTATCAGTCCTGTTGAAACATTACTGAATATTCTGAGCATTAATAACATTTTTAACAAATTTTGGTTTAAAAAGCACCATTTCTATTTTCGAGGATGTCATTCTGTTCGTCTTTCATTCAATGTTTAACCTGAATTAGACAAGACTAACTCTATTAATAAATAAATACATAGAAATTAAAAAATATACTTAGTTTAAATTGACAAATAAATAGTGTTATATATACAATTTATAAGCAATGATTTAAGAGGCGTCAATAATAAGTGTCCGGCAGTGGAAAATATGTTATTGATTGTGGTAATTTCATTCGTTCGCGAACTATTGTAGAGTTGAACTAGTGAACGAAATGAAGTACTGAAATAATCGAACTAAACACTAGTAGAATAAATTGAGTCTGTAGTAGAATAAACTAGTTCGTTCGCGAACTATTGTAGACTTGAACTAAACGAAATAAACTGAGGAAAGTGAACAGAGGTTATTTACAATAAATTTTATTCATATCGTTTTGATAGTACTGTTTTGAAAGGTAATTTATTAGTATCGTATGTGATTACATTACTGATTACAAATAAGGAAGGAACAAGGCTTTATTATATTGTAAGTAAATATTTCTATTGATCTTTGATACAAGGTTGTAGCCCATTATTGACATATTTTTCAAGCAATATTACCTCTGAGCTTTGTACACACTTACTTCGGATATTGCTGAAGAAAATTATTGATGAAATATCCGTGAGCCGCTGTATCGGGGGCAATAACATTTCCGCCGAAACAATCTCCCGCTACCCGAGCGCCTGCAGCCAACGTGGGCCAAATAAAAATCATTTCGTAAGAGAACGCTTTGGCACACAAAACAACTTATCTTAAATATAAAGTTTTACGACAATTTCCTTCAACGGTTAGCTAGCAGCAATATATATAACAATATATATGTCAAGACTATTTTACAGTTTTTTTTTGTTTGTTCCTGAAATAACCGGCGGGCGCCAGATATAAGTAAACATTCGCCAAAAAGTGTGACGTCACCGGAGTGAGTGATAATAAGTCGTCACAGCGCCAAGAATTTTACGCGGCATTCCATCGGAAGCGTAGTGGCAATTTAAGTCGCGTTTGTTTTTACACTTCGAGTGAAGCTTTTAAATAGTTCAGTCACGTGTTTCGAAGATTGCCAATTGCACTCCCTTACTATACGAACTACGATACGATTTATTAGGATCTGTGTTTAAATAAAGTGAATTTAAAATTGTTTTTTTACAGTGACTGTACACATTTATTAGGACTAATCAAACATTTCTAGTCGTGTAACATTTTTCTAAATTGAATTTTTTTGGCCAAATTAGTAAATTCAAAGTAGTTTTTAACGATTTAATTAAATTAACCCCATGGAAATACACCCATTTAAGTACCAAAAAAATAATATAAGAGCGTTATATCGTACAGAAAAAATGTTATGGGAAATCAGGCCGAAAATCAAAAAATAAATGTAATTTTCCTGGTATCTCTTATATAAGTATAAGAAGAAGGAATTAGAGAGAAGGAAAACAAGATAAAAATAAGGCAAGGAGGAGGAGAAAGATTTTAAGAAGAGCCTGGAAAGAGGATGGAGAAATAGACGGGAAAGAAAAGTGACCGAAAAAAGAGGTTGATAAATAAATAAAGAAGTAGGGGATGAAAAATAATACGAGAATAAAAAGCAAGAAGGGAGGGAGAAGAATTATGAGGAGAAAAAGAAAAGCAACAGGTAGAAAAAGTAAAATAAAATAAATAAATGTTAGAGAAAGGTTAGATCAGAAGAAGAAAAGATGTGTAAGAGGGAAAAGAACAAGAATATAAAGAAGGGTAGCAGAATTAATTAAGTAGAGGAGAAAAAACAATAGAGGAAAGGAAAACAAATATGATATACTCTAAGTTTATTTCAAATATTAATATTCATTTGTTTTATGTATTATTAGACGCCTGTAGTTTTTCTATTAAACTAGATTTTTAAACTGATAAATACTTATACGGCCATAGCAAGTGTAATTCTGTGTGCATTTTACATTTAATGCTGGCACACACTGCAGTGCTGTTGGCATAGCGTTAATGTTTACTGCTTTATAAATAATACCATGTGAGTATGTCCAACTTTTAATGTGCATCCTCTACTCCCTCCCCACCCAATGTGAGACCACTAACACCATACTGTTTGTTACACTGTGAATATTGTTGTTATAATTTCAATCTACATTAATTATTAGCTTTTAAATTACACAGCATTAATTATTCACTAATTAATTATATAAAGAGTTATACGATATTAATTATACAATAAAGAATAAATTAGTGTATTTCCATTTGAAAATGAGCTGTCTGGTAACATCCAGACCTGGTGCGGTAAAATGAGCGCCGACCCTGCACATCTAAAACGCTTTTTAAAATTAGTTTTGTAATTTAATAATTTATTGCGGCCTCTCAAGAGTAAGATATAAAGACAACCAGGATCGTTGTACATAACGTGGTAACGAATTTGGGTCTACCATGATGTCATCTCCAAAAACTCATTTTCCAATAAAAATTCGATAATTAAATTAATATTGACAGAACACACAAAATCTCTAGTGCAGAATTTCTCCGTGTAACTTTCACAATTTCCAAACAGAATTTTAAACTCAGAACAATACAAGATTAAATCGAGCCACTTAAAACGGCCATATTATTGCAAGCCCATTGCTTTTGATGATAATACTACAGGAACCATCACAAGGGCGGGCTTTGATTCAAATTAATTGCATGCAAGTTGCTAAAACAAACTTGACGCTGTAATGAAATTATAACTTTACTAAAACAACTTGGCGTATTCGCCCAGGGAGGTTTAAATAAAAGCGGTGTTAACTTTCTTACATAATGAATGTATTTATATTTTGATGAGATCTTTCAACAGGCCTCATTCAATGCATTGGCTGTAAAGTTCTAGCAAAGCGTCGCAATGTATTGTTAGTTTACGTTTCTCGTAATGTCATCGCCTAAACAACATAGGAAAACTGTGTTACACAACCTCGTTCCACTGAAAATCCACGCTAAATTCCTGAACTTTTCTCCCGGCCTACGCCTGCGAGCCTAGTTCACAATTAACCCATCTACCAATCGCAATCGCAGTGCTCGCATATCTCGGATCTAATATACACTATATTACCATATCACTGCCGGCTCACCATATCGCATCTTCAGTACAAAATAGTTTCATTCTGATTGGTGCGTTCTTTCTCTTTCTTTAACAATGGATTTCTGAGAAATTGTAGTTCCCACCATAACTTCGAATATAAATATAGATCGAAAATCGTTATTAGGCAGAACAGAGGAGGACCATCCACTACACAACAGCCTTCCAACATCAGGAACAATGCTATAAGACACAACTTGCTCGGGATGGAGTAGGAGGAATCCAGCCAATTTTAAAGAAGAACAAAAGGACTTCTTACTTTCACCTCCCTATTGTGAATCGAAAGAGTACCTCGCCTGCTAGCGGCTGACCTGGTAAACACCCGGACTTCTACTATCTTATTCCTTCCGGAGAATACAACAGTAAAAAAATTAAGAAAAAAAATTGCAATGCTTACAATAACAATTATATGGTTTCAGAATTTTGTTTTTTTTTATACAATTTGTTTTTGTTAGAACAAACAAAAATCGATTTTTCTGAAATCAACTGAAAAGATTTTTTACAAATATAATCTATAATTCCTCTAAAAAAGTGTAGCATACTGTGTGCACGATGAATTCGGTTCAGAAAATGTCAGGAAAACTGGATCAGATTTTTCTCAGTTTTTGTTGATGTTTGAAGATAAAATAACTCAAATTCGTCTAATAAATTTGAAACTAAAGAAATTTACAGTTTGGCAACAATCGAGAAAGAAATAGAAAAACACTAACTTAGGCTGGGGTTTCTTTTGATTTTTATTACTTTCTCCCTCTAAAAAAATATGGTGGTCTTGAAAAAATCGATCTAAAATTCTGATTATCTCTATCGCCAAAGAGTGTGTATTTGTACAGTGCATGGCACAAAACTACTTAAACGATATTAATAAAATTTCGTATGTTAATTTTACCCTAAATGTTTGTTAAAGTTTCTCTCTAAATTAGATGTAATGATTTTCATCAAATACTTATACTTAAATGTAGTGCATAAGTACCTAAACAAATCGTATAACCCATAAATAAACGCTTTGGGAGCTACAAAAACAATCTGGAACTAAAACAAAATGACCGAAGAAATTTGCCTTGAAGGTACCTGGAATATTTTTCTAGGATATTTTCAAAATAAAAAGAAATCTTTATTCTTTTTACCGTAGTTTAGAATCCGCAACGTCACAGAAATTTATCCGCAATCAATTAAATTGGCTACAATAAACGTTACCTACTCCAATATTCCGATTAAGAGCTGGGGATATTTATTTAAACAGATACATTACATTACACATATATAAATAAAATTTACAAAGGTAAGTAACAAGTAGAGATATAAAATACCTGTTTGCGGGTCTGGTACAAAAGAAAAAATATACAAAAACTAATACAGAAAGAGAACAATTGTACAAAAGAAAGTATGCATCATCCTACAACAAAAGCAGAATTCATAATACAGGCATATAAAATTGTAGGATAAACAGAAAAATGTCTAGTAACACTTATTATAGCAATATAATCTATAACAGAGATATAATCTGTGAATTTTCAAAAATCCATTTTTTTAGTTTTGATTTAATCACAAATTTACTATTCAAGGTTTTTAATCCATTTGGAAGTTCATTAAACAAACCAATGGCCTTAACAATAATATTTTTACTACTTATTGTCTTAGATCTTATTGGCAGTTGAATACTCTTACATCTGGTTTTACTTGTTGATTTAATGAACATAAGTTTTATGATTCAAAACACTGGTTTAATCCGTTTTAAAATATCAATCGTTCAAAATCTTCAGAAGACCTTAATTTCCCCTTTTCAATAGATTTTAATACAGGCCTTGCTTGCGAACAATAATTATTAAGCAATATTATTGAAATCTATATTTTTTCATGCCTTCCTTTTTAGCGGAACAGCTGAATGCAAGAATTGCTTTAAATGATTTGTCACATTTCAAAATTGCATAAAAGTATGGACCCTGAGCGTATTGCCGCATAATAATTGGAAAATTTCAATAAAAATCACGCTGTCTAATATTACGACATTGACAAGGGCTCTTGGGTTTAATGAAATTCCTAAATCCAAAATTCCGATTAGTGGATTTACCTGTTTCATACAAATCGTTCCTTCGTCCAGTTTGACATAATAAGTTTATTTGTATAATCTAGGGACTTGTCTGATGCAATTGAAGGTAGTAATGCCAGGATTAAGTTTGACAATTTAAGCAATGATCCCACCATTAATAAAACGCTAAATTACAATTCTCTGTTCAGAATTTAGATAAGATATTACTCCATCATTTCGCCAGAAGAAATAAACTAAGAGACGAACTATAACTTTGGACACGTGTATGTAGCGTATATGAACAAGTGTATACAGTTTGTCAGTATATGGGATATCTTACGAAAAAGATAACAGCTTATAATTTTCTATTAATTGCTTATTCCTCAGGTGATTTTTTTGAAATTTTTCATAATTTTCAATAAATTTAACAAGAATATGTCATGTGAAAATTACTAAATACAATGGTGTTTATAACAAAAAAAATATAGCTCTTGAAATAAAGTACCACTTTTAGAACGTTTTCATGCTACAAACGTCATTTGATATAAACGCAATTTTCTTTTAAAACACTAAAAAACAATTATTTGTTTTTAAAAACGATGGAAATAAGGTTTAAAAAAGATGTAGAAACAATATTCTATCTACAGTCCGCATCATCTTTAAGTAGTTATTGGAAAGGTCGCTTTTGTAAAATTTAATTTTGTTTTTTTTATGTTTCTCGGCACTGAAGATTTGATCACTCCAGTTTCAAGCTCTACTTTACTAAATGATTTTGGTTTACCTGGAGTATTCGTACCAGTTCTTCTCTTCACTTATAAGGAGATCGAGTGTACGTTTTCACTACACTTCCCGTTTCCAACAATAAATATTTCCACTTACAATTAATGAGCAACAACAAATATGTCCACTTACAATTAATGTTTAACAATAAATATTTCCGCCCACGATTAATGAGTCACAATAAATATTTCCACTTACAATTAATAAGTGGACTGGTGGATCAACACCTGGAAAGCCAACCAGAAATTGTTTGATTCTGCAAAATTATTAAAAGCAAAAGCCTCTCTTTACTTTTTGCTCAACTGTAAAAACCGTTTTACAACTACTAAGGATAGTAAAATTGTATTCTAAATACTTATAAGTTTCTGTTTTCATGTAATTGTTGTTTTTGACTTGAACTGAACAGCCGTTTAATAATTATGTAACCCGTCAAGATTGAAAGATATACGAGTATAGTAGCGTAGACATTGTTTTCTCCACCACATTGATTCTATAAACACCAGTGTGTTGAATTTTCACACAAACGTTTTGGTAAGTTTGATAAAAAATATGTAAAGTTTCAAAAGAATCGGCTGAGAAATAAAAAATTAATAGAAAATCTAAACCGTGTACAATGTCTTGCGTCACTCCGTATTAAAAACAAATTACTTTTCGGAAGCTGTGATTAAGAAATTATAAATTACAAACTGTTAAAATATGAAACTCGATTTCTAAAAACATTCTCACTGGATTTAGTTCAAATTTTAAGCACAAAAAATATCTTAATTCATATCAGCGTGCAGCAATTGTACGCTGCACAAATAGGTTTTACATTTATAAAAACCTATTTGTTTTTTTTAAATAGAAGAAAGTTCATAATTGAGATATATTCTTTTTTCGAGTTCGAAAAATTTGTATTACGAATTCAATATTATAAGCTAAACCAGCTGACCGATTTTCGTGTAATTCTGCTGTCGATATTTTCAAAAATTTTACTTGTTTCTCAACTACGTCAAACAGCTCATACACATTATGGATTATCGTGATTTAACGATTATTTTTAACGATCAAATTTTGCTTACACGTATTTATTTTATATATAAAGGAAGAAGGTATGAATCACTGCAAATAAGCAAAAAAATCGTGTTTTGGAATTATTGCTAAATTCTAAAAGGCGATCAAATTGCTCCCAAAAATTAGTTCATCATATTTTGGCAAAATTTATAAAAAATATTCAATTTAATCAGTTATCAAATTTTAAGTGAAATATATTTAGAACCTGCTGTTCGAGAGCATATCGAAAAAATTGAAATAAACTTTGACCTTGGTGGGGCGTAATTATTATTTTTTATTTGTTACAACAACTTAAATTTCATTTATGACAAACCAGGGGAATCTGCTTTTGTGGTCTACGGCCGCCAATGCCCTGTCACAGCCACTTCACGGCTTCAAAGTAAGCAATTTCCGCCTGTTGAAACAATTAATATTCATTTCAATCACTTTTGAAGAGCTTAGTAATAAACAATTTATAACGCTGTTTAATCTTATACATGCATCCCGCAGGGGGTGCAGGCTAGGTGCACCTGTTGAGAGGATTTATACGTCCGTCGCGGTACCCGAGTCTAACACACACACACACACTTACAACATTACACTTACAACTTTAACACGTTACACTCACACTTACATTTAGGAAGGCGATAATAGCTTTAATGTGCTTTTCACCTTAAAATAACAAAAAACCTATACATGCAATTATCGAATATTTTATCAATTAAAGTACAATTAATTACAGTAATCATTTCAGTTGTTCTTATTCCTCGTAAAAATGTAAGATACACGGTATATGTATCTATATTAACAATGATTTACTTGTTATTTACATTCATTGTAAAAATTGACAAAAAACATAACCCCAGTTGATATAGTATATGGAAGGAAAAGCTTAGTGTTAAATCAGCTGTTTCCGAGATTCTTGGAAGAAAACATATTTTTCTTAGGTGCCAAAATGTTCCATGTAAACCATTTAATACAGTACTTTAATTTAATGTAAGAAAGTTTGTGCAGTGTTTCTGCACCATTTATTTTTTACCGGCTTTACTAACATTAAAGTAAATGTTCTTTTGATCTAAGTACAGATTTGAATCCTAGAAATGAAGCTTTTACTGATGAAAAAGGGAAACTGGGTAACGAGACTCGACGCTATCTGGTGACTTTTATGTAAAGCTGAAGTTGCGCCATCACTGTATTTCCTAATGAAGCTATTTACTACTCCAATGCCTGCTTAATTCTGTCGTTTGTAACAACATAAGCTTGACATTCGCTAACGTTTGTCAGTTATTGGTTTGATACTTTATTATTTTAAATGGGGGTGAAAAGGCGTCACTTCGATTTGAAATACGTAATATAATTTTACTTTCTACCGACGATGTATGACAATAGTAGCAGGCTTGTCTTGCTGACATCATGGAAGCGAATTTTCAAAAAACTAAGAAAATTAAACATCATTACATAAATATGTATTCATGTTTTACAATAAACATACGCAAATGATCCCTGTTCACCGTAAAATGTATAACTTCGCCATTTTGAAACTGTGAAAAGGATTTCGCTTTGTAACGAACGCATCCCACATATTAAAATGATTAATGTTTGTTCCACGTTCGAAGCAATTATATGAGCGCTGGCGTGCTTACATACAATTCTACTCTTAAAGCAATATATTAAAGCATATTAAATATAAAAATATAAGGTCTAATAATCTGTGTAAAGGGAAAATTGTTACACTATGGTGATGCGAAAGTGGAGGTAACATTATCTTAAAACAGCTGATTTAGCAATACAGCTGTTATTTCGATAATACTTTAATTGAGGTTATGTTTACTGACATTATTTAAGAATATGTTATATAATCACGAATAATTATTAATTGTATTTTATTTGTTAACATTGAAATATTTTGGAATTCAAACCACTAAAATGATTAAGGCAATTAAATAATTATGTTTGCATTAACAAAATATTTTATAATTAGCCTATATTTTATGAGCATTATGAGTTGTTAGAGGCTGTAAAACGAGCGGAGATCGGAGGTTGGCGGCCAAAGGCGGCTGTTAAATTAATAAAAATTAAAAAATATATAATATAAATAGGCTATTAACATTTTAATTTTTATGAATTAAAATGTTAATAAATATTAATAACGTATTCATTTTTTCTTTTTTGATAAAAGATATAGGTACTAGGCTTTTAAAAAACATAGTATAAATATTAAAATTTTAACGTTTTTTTTAATGTTTCATATATTAGTGCTAATTTATTTCCTGCAGCCTTACAATGATGGCAGTAAAACCGCAGTAAAATTATAATGATTATTTTAAGTGATACGTTTAGTTAAACCAATAACGCAATTTAAAATAACTTTTAATTATTCATTTATAAAATTTTATGTTTTTAAATTCAAGTTTTATCTTTCGTCCAGCAGCCAATTTCAAGTTGACATTAAAGTTATTCTCTTGCGGAATTTAAATCGCTTTTCGTTTTACAAAACCTGACACGGCGCCTATAATCTTTAAGAACTGACTTATTAACTTTGGTTCGGCCCCCGGTAACAAGAAAGCGTTGCATTTAATGACAGTTCTTTTCTGCTGGCGTCTGCAAGGAGCAATCAAGTTAGTTTAGTATAGCTGCTATCGATTGCAAGGTGAGGGGGTTGGGGAGGGATTAAACGTGATTAAAATCTGTATTCTTCTGGTTTTAGCGGTGTCAACAGATTCGTTAACAAGAGTCTCTGTAATCCGATGCCATTATTGGAACTTATTTTTTAACCGGAACTTGAAGGTTTTAAACGCCTCTTTTTATCACTTAGATCGACGAATTTTACAATATCTGTTAACGAGGTAACGCCTTGAAGGTTCGACACATCATATATATTATTTCTCGTGTCAACATCCCTTTTTCTCAGCACATACTATTCGTACAGGCTTAAATGAGGTATCTTTAGACAGATTTTGTAACCGGCTTCTGACATTAAAAAACTATTTTGCATTAAAACTTACTGTTTGTGGAAAGTTTTAACATAAAAGACACTTTTAACTGTCATAAGCAAACTTCTTCATGGATGCGCATGCGCGGCATCACAAATCAGACAATATTTTGTATATTTTATGAAGCTAAGTTATTAATCACGAACAGACAATCCATTACAAATGCCATTTTTTGCATAAAGTGCTTTGACAAATTTCTAAATTTGTTATAAGACAACTTATAAACAATTTTAATATAAGACATTACACTTATAGGTTATGTGGCCCTACTGACAGTCCCGTATCTCTGCCTTTACAAGCCGGTACAAGCATTTCGAATACCAAACACTTGTTTTAGACACTGTTTTTACACAAATATATTTTTGTGATTTCTCCTTACATTGTGCATTTATCTATTCGCTTTTCGATCTATTTTTTAAACATGTTTCCCTTTCTTCCAACTACTGCCCTCACCCCAATGACTACTCTTATTCAAAAGACTGTGTTTACTTAAAACTTTCATAGTGCGAAATTCCGCACGTGCCCCTGGTCTGATTATAATATATTTTGTAAAAATATTATTAAAAGAAAAGTTTTATAAGACTGGAAAAAATTTCTATCCCACACGCTACTACAAATAATTTATATATTTATTCTATAAATATAAAAAACTTAATGGAAATATACGGTCCGATACTTAATGGAAGTATACGCTATGTCGAGCAGACTCATGAACCTTCACACATGACCAAAGTTTCAACAAAATTTGAAACTATTCTAATTTTTTTTTCAACTAATCCTGCAACCCGATTTTTGGGCGATGAAATATTTTGTTTGTGTATGTAGTACGTTTGAGTAAAATTAAATGCAAAAGTTATGGACGATTTTTTTTAATTTTTAAAGATATTTTACAAAAATATTAAAAGAATGTCCAAACAAAAATCGACCAATTAGTCGCCAGATTTGCAAACACAAAGTAAAACCACTTTTTCGATTTTAGGAGACATGAGAACAAATAGATTCATCAAAATATCAAGATGGCTTTACCAAGCTAACTTTACAGATAAAAAAATGAACCCTGACCACTATAAATTCATAAATTTTGATAATACATTTTTTTGAAAATTTTGTTCATTTTTTTAATCATCTTTCTTAACTGGAAATCGTAATAGTTTATTATCGTAATTGGAAATTTTCAAATAATTTGAAAACACGAAAATGATATTGATGATATGATATGATACGATAAGGGTAAAGTAAAAAAAAGTTGAATAGCAGGAACTGTTACACGTATTTTTCTGACAAAAAAATTTGTACAAGCATTATGTTTTCAAAAGAAAAAATGGAACGCTATATTAAGTACGATTCAATTCGAAAGCGAACATTAAGAGGCTGTCAATAGCGTTGATTTCATATAATCGAGTTTAGGTGTCATCACCATTCGATAGCTCATTTTCAAATGCAAATGCTCCAGTAAATTTTACTTGTGTTGTCTATTAATAGGAAATGATACGTTTAATTTAGCTTATATCATGAAATATAATACGATACGATGAGATATAACATGCAGTAATTACATTCAACATATGTTCCAATCTGTTACATTAATTCATGTCGAATAGATTCGTCAAGCATACATATTAATGTTTAACCAAATCTCTTGTCAGCTCCAAATAACAGCGGCTGTTACTCCGCTAACATAATGGAAGCGAATTTCCAAAAAATAACTACATAACCTTTTCTTCTTACACTTTTTTTGGAAAATCTAATTTCACCATCGCAATTTGCGTCGAAATGTGTATAAATTAGACTTAATTTTAAAATGCTAATTTCAGTAGATTTAGCATTGGTGAAACCAATAGTAAATATTGGTGAAACCAGATATTTTAAATAATGTAGAGTAAAAATGTTGAGCATTTTTAAATGTTTGATTTTTTAACTGTGATTTTGAAACTGTTCAACGGATTTTGCTGGGTACAAGTTTTTAAGAGAACTGATTTTTATGCGAAGTTCAAATTAAATTTATCATACCCTCAAAACCTAATCTAGCGTTTATTTGAAAGTCCTGCGTTTAGGTCTTACCATAACGGCAGCTGCACTCTAAAGGTCTCTAATAACCTTTATGGTAATTACCTCGTTAGACTGCTATTTTCTATTACTTTTATATTTTAATTTTTCTTATAATTTTATAAATGATACAGGCCTACCAAACGTTCGTCCTCTTGTTGTATTAAAATCGGTAAAAGTAAATAGAATCTGCAGTAAGCAAAACATTATAAGAAAAAATTGATTCTACAAATTAATTACTGTATATGTTAACATGTTCATAAAAACATAAATGTTGCATGACAACTTGCAAAAATTAATTTTCGTTTGCTTTCAAACTCGTGAACACTTGTTTTTCTTTATATTTCATGAATTATTGAAGCTTAACGATAATCTTTTCTCTGCAGCTCTAATCGAGAATTTTGAATCAGATAGTAATTTTTTGGGCTTAACTGAACTACATTTATGCCCATTTAAAGTAACATTAATTGTAAAAGAAATTGTGTGCGCATAAATGAAAATATTCTTATTTATTTTTAACGGATTATCTTCTAACATTTTTTAAACTTCCAAATTTTGCAAAAATTGAACAATTTCAATTATCATATTTTTTAAACAAGATTACTATTAGCGAATTTGCCCCTACGATGGTAAGCATTGTGTTTAGTTTTGAGATCAGTTAATTTCTTTTTTATAATTGCGTGTTAGTAGCGCAATGTTTTCGGTCCAAATTTAACTCGTGAGCAGTAGAATGAACGGCAACTGGAAGTGGAGCTCAATCAATTTAAAGATCGCCTTTGTATCTCATAAGTCTAAATATTTAGGCCTACTGCCATAATAAATTTGGAGGCGTGGTCGGGGAAGCAGAGTGAGCTTCAAAACCGAAATAGACAGACTCGAAGCTAAGCGGAGCGGGCCCCAATGACGCCGCTTGATGCCGCTTGACTCCACTAAGCTCCGTTACACTTTCAGTGGCCGTACTTACATTAAAAACAATAGGTTAGGTTTGAGTGCCTAGTCAGCTCAGCTCAGCTCAACTCTGCTCCGCATTTTGTACCCGACCTAACTGTACAAGTCGTGGTCAAGTTGTAGCGGTAATTTTGTGTATTGTATACCAGTAAGGTCATCAAATGCGGAACAGAGTTAAGCTGAGCAGAGCAGACTACGTATTCAAAACCTAACCTATTGTTTTTTAATGTAAGTACGGTCAGTGAAAGCGTAACGGAGCTGAGCGAAGTTAAACGGCGTTGCGTTGGTTTTAATCGGTTTTGAAGCTTACTGCTCCAAACTTATTATTTCTCATTGTCTAGGTTGCGGTTTTTAAATGCAATAGTTTCCTCGAATCCGTTTCAGGAGTCCTAAATATTTATATTTAAAAGATTTAAACTGACTGAAATCCGCTTCCGGTTGCCGTTCATCTTCATTCCTCTTAGCTCTGCTCCGCTCGGCTCAGCTAAACGCAACTCCACTCCGCATTTGGTGACCGCCTGACCAGTGTATTTTGTTAATTGCCTATACAAGTTCTTTAAGTATTGTATTTTAATGCTTAGTACAATAGAGAAAGCAAATTTTCAAAAACACCGTATGTTTTTCGGAAATTTGCTTCTATCACGTCAACGAAACGAAACAGTTGTGTGCCGTGTAAAATTATTGCAGTGTGATCAAATTAAAAGTCGTGTTACAAAATAAGTGTAAGCACTTTCAGAATACACTGCAGGCTATAATGAATGATATCTGATCTCGTATAAATTAATTTGCGATTTTAATTGATTTTAATTTCAATAAGAGACATTCAGAGGTTATGGAAGTTCAGAAGAGAATGAAATCCTTATTTATTGCTGGCAGAATAATTAATATGGAAATGGGACTCTGCATAGCAGAAAGCATAACCAGAGCCCAGTTATGGATATTGTGGGGAAGAGGAAACAAGGTTCAACGTTTCGGGGTGGGGGAGGAAACCCATAAACCCATGTATTTTATACCACTGCGATATAAAATCAGCGCCGCGTTAATTGTAATTTATTTAATTACAATTAAACGCTTTTCAGTTTAGTAGGCCGTTAATCGATTGTCAACTACGAATATTTCGTTATCTAATCGTTTGTTAACAAATGGCTCGAGATAAAATTGTATCATTTACAAACAAATCAACCAGAAAACTCTAATCAATTATTTCCAAAATATCAGGTTCTGGATGCAGTGACAATTGACGAAATATGGAAATTTATTAATCAACTGATTCTACAAAATTTGAAATAAAATATGTATATGTTTTAAAACTAATGAAAACTAATCGATTGTAACATTACTTTTTATTTACTCCCAAACAGTAAATTTCGGATTTTCTGAGTAATACATTTAATTTACTTATAAATTTTTATTACGATACTAATTTTAATAAATTCTGAAACCCGATTTTGATGAATTACACATAATTTCAGACTGAAAACTTGTATAGGCCGCCATCTTGAATATAAGTGAATGAAAAAAAATCTTACACATATTTCGTTCAGGGTTTGTACAAAGTATCTTCGTAACAAGTTTCAAAACAATCGGTCAGTGTATTTGGCAAAACTGTGTACACCGGTCATTGTTAAATCTAAGGCCGCCATCTTGAAACGTAAATGAATGAGGGGAAATCGTATACATACTTCGTTCTGTGTGCTTCGTAACAAATTCCAAAACAGTCGGTCAATGCGTTTAGCTAAAATTGCGTAACAAACACACAAACAAGCCGTGTTAAAACAGATATCTCGCTTCGATCCGTCAATTATTATTCATTTTCTATAATGACAAAAAACATAAACTTAACTGTATGCAATTATTCATTTTAAACAATTACAATAAATTGAGGTTATCAACTGTAATTATTGTAAAAAAAAGTCAATAATTGTTACCGAAATTTAAATAATAATAATATAAAAGCCGTTTTGCGAAATTACTTGTCACCATAACGTAAACATTTTTTCGCAACATATGAAACCTGATGTTTTAATACGGCTAGTTCAAGGAAAATTAGAACTCGCAGTACATTCTTAATTAACATCCCAGCCACCGTTCCACAAAAGCAATTTGACGAGATCTTAACCTTTTCCGCCAATTTAACCGGTAACCGTAATATTTAGAAGAAATGTCAATGGATCAAATTCATTGGAAATTTTGTTATTTCTCCATGGAGCGGTCAATTTAATGCTAGATCTTGCATATTCAACCAGTATAACAGAAAAAGCCAGCAACTACAATCGTTATCGTTAATCGACATCTTGAAACGAATGAATGGGGGAAACACCTTATACATGTCGTTGGTATGAAATATACCTTCGTACCAAATTTCAAAACAATCAGACTCTGCGTCTGGCCAAAACCATGTACCCTCGCCATCGTTAAATCAGGGCTGTTATTTTGAAACGGAAGTGTATGGGAGAAATCTTACACTTAACATCTTATAACGGCTTTATACAAGATACCTTCGTACAAAATTTAAAAACATTCAGTCAATGCGTTTGGTCAAAACTGTGGAAGAAACAAATTGAGTTTACACGGAGACCTCATTTTTCTCTGTTAATTATTATTCATTTTAAACAATGACAATAAATATAACCTCATTTTTAATTATTACTCATCGTAAACAATTACAATAAACATAACCTCAGTTGTAATTATTATTACTCATAGTAAACAATGGCAATAAATATAATCGCATTTGTAATTTGTACACATCGTAAGAATAAAAATAATATAACCTCATTTGTAATTATTACTCACCTTAAACAACGACAATATTTATAATCTTATTTGTAATTATTATTCATCTTAAACAATGACAATAAACATAACTTCAGTTGTAATTATTGTTCATCGTAAACAATGACAATATTTATAACCTCATTTGTAATTATTATTCATCGTAAACTATTATAGTAAATATAACCTCATTTGTAAATATTACACACAGTAAACAATGACAATAAACTCAGTTTTAATTATTACTCATAGTTAACAATTATAGGAAATATACTCTCATTTATAAATATTACTCACCGTAAAGAATGAAAATACATATAGTATAACCTCATTTGTAACTATTACTGATCGTAAACAACGACTATATATATATATATATAACTTCATTTGTTATTATTATTAATCGTAAACAATGACAATAAACATAACCTCAGTTTTAATTATTATTCAACACAAACAATGAAAACATAATCTCAATTGTAATTGTTGTAACAAAAAGTAAATAATTACAACCGAAATTTAAATAGTATTAACAGAACAGCTGTTGTACGAAATTAGTTGTTTAAGTGAACACACATCCACCTCATATCACTACAACGTAAGAATTTTTTCCGCAGCATATTAGATGTAACGTTTTTTATTAACAGAAAATATTAATTAATCAGACAGGATTGACTATACTTGGTCGGTCGGGTTTCGGATTTAGTGATAAAATTTCACGAAGCAAGCTACTGGAAAAATACTAGCTTGAATAATGCACCAGTAATCTTAATAAAGCAAATCTCTGACCGTTGTTTCAACAGCACATCGCCCCATTCGCCTTCCCCTCGGCGCGCCATACGTCATCTGTCCGCGGCAACTTCTTATTTACATAAGGAAAAGGTTTCACGGTTTGTTTACTTCTTGATTAAATGGTCGACATTTTTAAACACAAAAAGTAAGCTTCTTCAGTTGAGAGGTTTCCACATTATTTCCCAAAGTGGGCGAAGTGCTTTTTTTGTTCAAAATAGGCAGTGACTGCTTTCTGCAGATGCTTGGCTTCTTGGATCTTCCAGAATCTTTCAACTTGTCAATTAGTAATTGTAAATACCATTCAAACTTATTAGCAATTTTTATGGAGGGGGGAAGTGAACTATTCGAACAGCCACTTCGATATACCATAAAATGCTTGTGAGAAATTTAAGCTGTAATTTATAAATATTATCCCTTTATTTTTCGCAATTATTGTCTGGTTTGATTAAAACTTAGCGCATAAATTTGATTTTATAATAGATTTTGTACCAATAGTTGTTTATCATTTGGCATTCACAAGCAAAATTTTTGCCTACTGACAAATATTTCTTAACTTTTGCACCCTAACAAATTTATTTATGTATTTAAAAAGTTAAAAATGTACGAGAATATGAAAAACTCATATTATTTTCATGCACATCATTACAATTACGGTAGTCTTGTTAACCCAGCTAAACTAACAAGATATGCTTGGAAATTATGCGGCAGTTCTCGATACAGTTTGCTTGCAATCAACAGATTTATATAATTATAAAGTCATAAATAAAAGACAAAATGGAAAACGTATTATATTTCCATGCACGAGGTCACTGTTTTAACTCGACTGTTCGGCATTTGGTTTGTGTGTTTATTTGTAACACAGTTTTGGCCAAACACATTGACTGTTTTGAAATTTTGTACGAAGGTACCTTATTTAAAGTCTGAAAGACGATTAAGATTTTTCCCATTTACTTCCTTTTCAAGAAGACGGCATCTGGTTTAACAATAACGAGTGTAGTTGCACGCTGTTCCCAATAATACTGGCTGAACGGCAAGACCTGTCGTTATTTTAACCGCTGCGTAGAGAAAGATCATACAATTTCCAATGAAGTCGGTCTAGTAACATTTTCCTTAAATATTACCGTTACCGGTTAGGTTGTTGGAAAACATTACGCGCACTTCAGAGCGGTGGCCAAGCGATTGAATAAGAATAAATGCGAGACTACTGTCCTTTGAACTACGGATAGCAACTAACATGGCACCAAGGACAGATTAAAGGAGGGGGCGAAGGGACGACCGCCCCTCCTGAAACAAAAGAAATCAAATAAAAAATGTAAAAGATCGTATTTGACTTCCTTAAAGTGGAAGTATCGCAGCTTTGGAGAAAAGAGTCAAAGAGACATCTGAGGCCTCCCAGAGTTCCGAAACCTGTCACATTATCCCGGTTGCAACTATGTATCTACATGGAGTTTTGTCCGTATGTACGTATGTACGTTTGTGCACTTTGAAATGCTTGTACTCAGGGTGAGAACTGGGTTAATCAATTAGATATTTTAAGTTGATTCTCTCTTCTCTTCTTGTGTTAACTGCAATAACAAAAAGATCTTTGTCGACTCTGAAATTGAACAAAACTTGGTTGAGAAAATTTTGTGATGCTTACTTAGACTAATAAGGAAGAGGGATCAGCGTTAACGGTAAGGGTAAAACAACTGGAGTAACTGCAGCTACATATAAAAAAATATAGATATGCGTATTGAGAAGAGGGGAAGTTATGTAAATGGAGCTAGTTTTGCAAAAGTTTAAAACATTAGGAATCTAAAAAAATTAAGTGATTTTTTTAGTGTCTAAATTGGAGTAAATTTGTATATTTTATATGTGTTTTAAGTCTCAAAACAGCTTTATAAGACTAGTTTTTGAAGGTATTATTTCAAAAATTGTCATCCCCTAGGCGGCTCTCTTTTAAATTGAATCATCCAAACAACTGCCTCCATTCACAAAATTGCATTAATCCGTCAGTGCATGGTAAGTGTGGAAATTATGTAATATTTATTGGAAATTATGTAAATATTTCCTGACTTTTGAAATATGTTGTTGGTAAGCAAAAAAATCAAAACTTCAGCCAAGTTACTTAAAAAAACCAATTTTATGTTTCCGGTTGCTTAGTCGGTCACCGTTAACACGTACTTCCTGCTAGGTCCGTTCATTATTATGAACTTGTCTCATAACTTTTCATTCATTATTTCATTGATCTGACTTCCTAAACAAGCCAATATGTAGTTACAAAGCAGAAATACGGAACCCGTCTTAAAAAATTACTCGGGACTACAAAATAGTAAAAAATTAATATCTGACCTTCGTTCATCCGACATTCCATGTTATCCGACGTCTTAAAAAATAAAGTCAAGGAAAATATGAGCTAAAAGCGTCTAGTTTGTTGTCATCGACTGTACCGCGAACCCACCGCTTTGTTATTTTAAAATATGAAAATTACTACAAATTTACATGGCATTTTTAGTACTTTTAATGTTTTAACGATGCTGATAATACTGGTTTTTCTTTCGACAATTTAGTTAAAGTTTTCATCAAATTTGTTGTATTTTGTGTATATACTGCATTAGAAACTTGTATTAAAGGGGTTGAATGGTAGATTTTTGTATTAAAAACTATGTTTACATGATTAGTTTGTAAAATTGTAAGTTTGTTTCGATTTTACCCAGCTTTATCCCAAATTTTCCTTATTATCCGATATTTTCGCTTATCCGATATCCCGGCGCCCCGTTTATGTCGGATAAGCGAGTCTCTACTGTATTATGATACAGTTATTTTCAAGAAATTACATTCCTAAGCAAGAGAACTGCGTGTTCTTATTATTATTCACTGATAATAAGTTTTTTGTATTCCCAATTAAACTGTAGCATTTAACTTAAAACTTCACGTGTTTCCACTTGCAGTAAGTAATATTACTTAAAACATTAGTACCTAATCACTCGAGAAATGCTGACACAAGGTGCTGAAACATTTGCTGAAAGTTTCAAGTTACAAACTTTGACGAAACTTCGACATGACACTGAGTGTGTGTTACATATACAACTAACCTAGGTATCGACTAACCAACTTTCAATCAATCCGTTTAAGTCTACCGTACTTACCAATTCTGTTCAACGCTGTTACAAAAACACTAAGTGGAAAAAATGTATATAAAATTGACAGAACAGCCATGTAAAATAAAAAAAAGATGGACGTACAAAGCAAAATTTTTCAGCGTCACAAAAACACGCAAACCGAGAAAATAATAATACTCCCGACGCTCGACTATCTCGCTGACGTGATAGGAGCGGTATTCTAAAAGTTTTTCTCATTGTTTAGCATTTTAAACATTTAAATTATAGGGAAAATACAAAAATGAACTGACTGCTGTCAATAAATTTCTTAATTTCAACGGATTTTTGAAATTTAAAACGCTAATTTATGCAGTTCGTAACGCTAATTACGATGGTTGAATTGGATATTTAAAAAAATTAACATTTTGAAATGGCCGCTATTTTTAAATAGTGGAGACAATTTTTCTAATTAACGAACTTGTCTAAGTAATTAATATACGTTCCATTTTTGTACCAAGTTTGAAAAACTGAACAAAATTGCGAATTTGAGCGTGTTAAAACACACACACACACACACACACACACACACACACACACACACACACACACACACACACACACACACACACACACACAATTTTTTAAAGGAAATTCACTAAAAAGAGTGTTGGTGTGTATAAAACGATTCTTGTATATAAACATAAAGTCTAACATGTAATGGAAAAATTGTTAGCTATAGTGATGCGGTGGGTTCAGCATCATAAACAGCTGATTTCACACCTCAGCTCTCCTTTTAATAATATTCTATAAAAACTGACGTGTTTATTCCCAGAGTTTACTATGTTTATGTAAGTAAAACAAAATGAATCATTATTACTTGACTTTTATTTTTTAATATTGAAATATATATATATATATATATATATATATATATATATATATACGAAAAAACAAACAATATAAGCGAAGTGAAAACTGTATTGTGTTTTTATTTAATTTTTTTTTGCAGCTGAGAACTGGGTGATGGCGGTCAACTCTTTGAATACATATTATTGCTTATCATTAATACTTTATGTCAGTTAGTACGACGAGAGGGATTGGGGTACAGTTATTGGAGTAATTGCCGCTCGAACCAAGAACCATGACGTACGCAGTTCAGAGATGCAGCAATCTGACCGATGCTTTAGCCACACACCGATGCTTTGGCCTCCGAGCCTTTACACACGCACGCACGAACAAACTGGTGTGGACTACAAACGTTCGACACAATTTTTTATGGAAGTAACAGCGTTCCGACATTTTATCTGGCATCTTTGATTTTATCCTCGTTCCAAGTCTGAAATCAAACGTCAAACGTTGCTACAGACTTTAAAACGAGAAAACAACGGATTAACACCGGTTTTAAATGTGATTCATATATAGTTATATATTAAAAAAAGTTGTGTTTGATTCATTTTGCCATCGAAATCAGCGTTAAAAACTGCATAAATCAGCATTTTTAATTTTAAAATCCTTTAAAATTATTTAATTTATTTTGTCGGCTGTCATGGTTCGTTTTAGTATTTTTATTGTAGACCTAATATTTAAAAGTTTGAATTCATAATAAATGCAGATTATAATGCTGCTTCTATGGTGAAATCGAAGAATAAGATAAAAGAAAAATAGTTTTGAAAATTCACATTCGTCACTTCACTGAGACAGCTATTTTTTTAATGTTTTTTTATACGAGACAAATTAAAGTAAATCATGGAAATAGCCAGCGGTGCTAACTAGAGTTGAATATCTTTCCAGGTAAGCATTGTTGCCAACTGCTCCCTATTCTAGCGACTGGACTAAACGCGCTCCAATTTGTAATTACAAAAATTGGAGCAACAAATTTAACGTCTTTTTCATTCATATGTTCCATTAAAGTGCGTCCTTTCCAGTTCCTTCAAAAGGTTCCAACAGGAAATTACCCAGTACTAATGAGACATGCAATCTAATGATCTGTTTAATTATTCAGTAAACAACATGTGGCTTTGTCAACGAATTGAAAGCACCATAAATTGACGCAG
The DNA here is from genome assembly GCA_022606455.1 of Callitettix versicolor. Classification (NCBI taxonomy): domain Eukaryota; kingdom Metazoa; phylum Arthropoda; class Insecta; order Hemiptera; family Cercopidae; genus Callitettix; species Callitettix versicolor. The sequence goes on from CM040189.1 coordinate 74,507,969, forward strand.
TTAATTACCTCGGTTAATTTACAAAATCTTGATTAATCTATATTGGGTTAGGTCAATAGAATTTGGTCTACTGTGACACAATGCGACCCCCCGAAAGGTTCGTCTCATATTTGAATGTGTCAACCTAAAATGATATAACTTACTGTACGACGTACATAAATGCACGCAGGTGCGCGCACATTTTTTTATGCACATCGGCAAAGCTTGAATTAATCGGCAGGTTTTGGTGACGTCAGGCATACGTGATTACTTTGCCTTGAAAACATTTCTTGCAATCTCACTGAGATTAGAAAAATTGTTAAAAAGAATTAGATTTTCGCAAACTATTTCTAATGATTTTGATTAAATTCTGAAAATATACACTAGTTCAAAAGTGCTTAAACAAAACGTATAGGCTGAAATTAGTAAAACAAAATCTACTTTGGGATTCTTTTTATTTAAATAGACGTAATTTTTTAAATCAATTTTTAATAATTTTCTTAAATTTTAGATATTAAAATTTCTTACATTTCTTTCATAAACTGTAATCACTGCACGGATCTCTGATTTGATGGAAGCAAATTTTAAAAAAATAAAGTGTTTTTCGTACAACTAAAAATCCAAGTTTACCATTTAAACAGCACCAAAATCTGCATATAAGTTAAACGTTTGTAGGATCTGCACATAAATGCATACACTATGCATTTCATATATCAAATTACGTTGAAAATGGTTTTTTCCATACTTTATACCAGTTAGACAAATGAGGACGAGGGATCAGCGTTAACGATCAGATCAGTTTTCATATATCAAAGGAATTTGTAAACTTAAAATGCTTATTAAAGCTATTTTTAACACCGATTACAATAGTCAAATAATTTTTTTAAACACAAAGTTATTACTTCTGGAAATTGTTGAAATTTCGAAACGGTATTTAGCTGAAAAACAAACTTCACCAAGCTTGCTATTACTGAAATCGATTTTAATGGCCAAATTCGAAAGAAATTAATAGAAATTATCATATGAAATATAAAACTAATATACAACGGAAGTAGACCAACGGAAATGAATTTTACCTTAGAGATTCATTTTTAAATAATCAATGGAAAATTTAAAATGTTAATTTTTATAAAACATTTTTTTAAAAATAAATTTCACTATTGAAAGAAATTTTTGGTTCGGAATTAAATAGGCCTATATATGTATATTTGAACTGTAAATACCTAGCAGGTGGGTGCAGACTTGCTGCACATATTTGAGAGGATTTAAACGCAATCGGATTTAAACCTCGAGGATTTAGACTCGAGGATTTAGACTCGAGGTACCCAAGTCTAACACAAACTGACACTTACAATACTACACTTACGACTTTAACACTTTACACTCACTTACATTTAGGGAAGCGATAATAGCCTCAATGTGCTTTTCTCCTTAAAATAACAACAACAAAAGTGAACTGTATTTACGTATTATTTAAAATATTAGAATTATTTTGTTCATAATAATTTGCCTTGGTTAAACCTTTGAACGAACATATATTTACAAGTTTTTTACCAAGTAAAATCCGTTCAACAGATAAACACTGAAAATTCAAAAATGAATCTAACGGCAATTTGTATTATTATTTCTGTTATAATTCGAATGTTTATTATGCGATTCAAACATGGCAACGAAATCGATTTTAATATCGGCCAAATTCTTTTCTTAGAAAATCTGGTTCGTTGTATAGCAGGCATACATTAAGCGTATTTATCACGTTTAATAATTTCTTAAAATATATTCTAGAGGCATTATGAATACTTGTTTATTGATGATCACAGATCAGGCAGAACGCAGATTGAAGGTATTGCAGAACACAGATTTAAGTTATTTCATGTTTCCAGAAGTAATTTTTTGAATTATTTGTAATAGTTTGTTTTTAAACATAATAATGAATTATTAACACATGATAAACGGACACATAAGCCAGTAAATATGTTACTTTAGACTTGAGATTACCAGATTATTTGAACAGACAGCTCAGTACGTGATAAACAACTTGTAATAGTTGACCTTTGTCAGAGAAATTTCCAGAAAAAGTCAGCTTGACATATATATGCCCATGATTTGACGGACTCGTGACCAGTCTCAGTAGGTTTCCAGGCGAACTTGGTCCCTGGATGGTACATGGTTCGACCTATGATTGCATAATAAGTGAAAGAGAATTTGATAGTATGAATAATTATCAAAGTTAAAGAGTTAAATGTGTGAATAATTGTTAAAGTTAAATAGGAAAATATTGGAAAGCTGCCAAAGTTAAAGAGGTAAATATTTTAATATGCTAATTGTTAAAGTTAAAGAGTTAAATATTTGAATGGTTGTAAAAGTTAAAGAGTTAAATATTTGAATAATTGTCAAAAGTTAAGGAGTTAAGTATTTGAATGGTTGTAAAAGTTAAAGAGTTAAATATTTGAATAATTGTCAAAAGTTAAGGAGTTAAGTATTTGAATGATTTCAGAAGTTAAAGAGTTAAATATTTGAATGTTTGTAAAAGTTAAAGAGTTAAATATTTGAATAATTGTCAAAAATTAAGGAGTTAAGTATTTGGATGGTTGTAAAAGTTAAAGAGTTAAATATTTGAATATGCTAATTGTTAACGTTAAAGAGTTAAATATTTGAATGGTTGTAAAAGTTAAAGAGTTAAATATTTGAATAATTGTCAAAAGTTAAGGAGTTAAGTATTTGAATGATTTCAGAAGTTAAAGAGTTAAATATTTGAATGTTTGTAAAAGTTAAAGAGTTAAATATTTGAATAATTGTCAAAAATTAAGGAGTTAAGTATTTGAATGGTTGTAAAAGTTAAAGAGTATTGCTTAACTTTTGACTTACACAAGTTATTATATACACAGAGTGTATATAGGTGTATTGTTAATGAAATATCATTAAAATATTTGAATAATTGTCAAAGTTAAAGAGTTAAATATTTGAATAATTATCAAAGTTAACGAGATAAATATTTAAATAATTGTTAAAGAGTTATATACCTGAATAATTATCAAAGTTAAAGAGTTAAGTATTTGAATAATTGCAGAAGTTAAAGAGTTAAATGTATGAATAATTGTAAAACTTAAAGAGTTGAACATTTGAATGACTGTCAAAAGTTAAGGAGTTAAGTATTTGAATGATTGTAGAAGTTAAAGAGTTAAATATTTGAATAATTGTTAAAGAGTTATATACGTGAATAATTGTCAAAGTTAAAAAGTTGAATGTTTACATTATCAAAGTTAGAGCGTTAAATATTTGAATAATTGGTAAATTTACAAATAAAATATTGTTGAAAGGATTAATTGATAACTAGAGTTATATCGGGTGAAGGTAAATTAAGTGTAAAAAAAGGTGTGAAAGCCATTAAATAAACTCTTTTAAACTTCTGAACTTTCGAGTTCTCCCTCATTAACAAGTACCAGGACTACAAACAAAAATCATCTCGAAAAGCTTTGAGCAAAAAGGCTTTGTCAAGCCTTCCCATCAGGCTATCAACGCCTTCCCAACAAAAGGCGTTATCAGGTGTGGAGTAGTCACAGAAACGCTGCCGATTCATCGCGGATTCATCGCTGGTACAACGAAGGTTCAAAACAGAATCAGCAACCTTGAGTTCAGAAGAAAGTAGAGAGAAGAAGTGTCTTTAAGAAAATACGAGAACTGTAAGTACACTGATTGGTTAAATTCATTAAATATGAAGTTGCTACGATAGGTTGTGATGGCTTACACAACAAACAAAAATATAAAATAAATGTAGGTGCAATACTGAAGTTGTAAGGGGTTACTGAGTAAATTAAAGCAGAATAATAAGTTTTTGTATTAAATATTTTGTAATTTTTAAGTACGGGTAAGTAAAAGTAGAATAGACTGAGCTGAATTAAGAAAATTAGGATAAAGTCTAAGAATTAAATTAAAAATACTGTTTGAAATTGTAAAAAAAATGAGTACATACACTAGTTCAGTTACTGTAGGTAAATTAGGAGCTACTGAAGTACTAAAATTAATTCCTAATTTTTTTCCGAGGCAGATCAAACGAAAATATTTTCAAATTCATTTATAACGTCTCAAGAAGTTATGGTGAGGGTTCGGGGAAAATGAAACAAGAATTGTACTAGCATTTTTATAAATGAAGTTATAAGATGTAGCCTTCAAGGCTATTCAATATTTAAATATTGAACAGTGGGATAAACTAAAAGAAAATCTGCAAAGAAATTTCGGAGTAGGCTAATCGATAAGGTTTTTAGAAAATAAATTTACATTGTTAAATCAAAATCGAAATCAAACAGTATACGAATTTGGCTAAAAAACGTGTACGTAGCTGCAAAGATTATTGAATACAAATATAATCGAAAAGAAATACGTTACGAAAATGTTTTATAGAGTGCTGGTACAATTCACTACAGGCTTAGGAGAACCAATCCAATTTCAGGTGAGTAATTAAATCACGGACGGGGAAAATATATTTAATTTTCTAAGATATCAGTGACTTGTAGTTACATTAATGAACATGAATTTAAAATTTGACTAGTAAAATAACTAAAACCTAAAATAAAGTATATTTTTCTAATAATTCAAATTGTGTACAGAAAAAACAAAATTTATTCTTGTTAATTGAACAGTGTAAACACACACACGCATGCGCGCACACGCACACACGCACGCGCACGCGCACATGCGCGCACATACACACACAGGAGGCCATAGAATAAATGTACTATAATGATAATTTTATAAGAGGTATGTAGGTATGTGAGTGCTCGCTGTTGGTGGCATCTTGCGGCAGAGTGTTCAACTACATTTAAATAAATAACAGTACTGTATATTCTCTCAAACGTCTCCAACTTCTGTTCTTGCAGCTTGCAGCGCTCGTAGGTGCAGGCAGTTAATCTACTAGTACTTTAGCCGCTAATATCGAGCACGCTTTTTATAATGGTGGCTGTAGACCACTTCTATGGGCTTACTTAGGTCACGCATAGGTGATTCCCAATATGGGAATAAGTACTTCAGACGAATGGTTTGATACGTACAGTCTCAGATTACAAATGCTAGCAATCAAGTTTTAGCGATATAATTTTTTATTAGGCCTACGTTTATTTGACGACGCGGTATAGGCCTAGATAATTTAGCGTCGTGTTTGCGGGTGTAGGTGGTGCGAGGGGCAGGGATGGAGTGGAGTTATAAATAATATGGGTAACAACAACGTGGCGCGTTTATCACATCTGAAGCTCGCATTTTGGCGTCCCTCCAGCATGAGTCAGTGGGCCTAATTTGGCACAAGTATTTGTACGGGGTCAGGGATAGGCGAGAATAGCCACACTGTACGCTGCGACATCTGGTGGATAAACTGTTGTATATTTCCTTAATTAGACATTTATTCTTGATCATTTTGCTATACAAACAACAACACGTTTATTATTATTATTTTTTTAATACTAACGCGAATCCCTTTAGAACATTTTGCGAACGCACAAATGTAAACAATCGGGACTAAAATAGTCGACACCAGCCTGCATTCTGAGATAAACCTAAATAACTCTCGGTCAATGAACTTATATTTAAATAATAATCTGTTAAAACTGGTAGTTTAAAGAATAGTAGACCTTGCAGTATATTCTTAATTAGTATACAGATCACTTCACGACAGCGCTCGTAACTTTTTACGCCAATTTAACTAGTAACAGTAATAGTTACGAGAAATGTTACTGAACAAATTTTATTGAAATTGCATCTCGTTCTCAATGAAGTAGTCCAAATTATGATAGGTTTTGCCCTTTAGCCAGCGTTACAGGAAATAACCGCAAGTACACTGAATCATAGTCCGCCATCTTAAAACGTAAATAAAGGGGAAAAATCTTACAGATACATCTTCGTACTAAATTTCAAAACAATCGGCCAATGTGATTGGTTAAAATTCCGTACACTTGGCATCGTTAAATCAAAGGTCACCATCTTTAAACGGAAGTAAATAGGGGGAAAATGTTACACATACGTCACTTAGGCTTTACACAAAATATCTCCGCACCAAATTTTAAAACAATCGGTCAATGCCTTTGGCTAAAACTGTAACAAACAAATACACAAACCAAACACCGAACAGTCGAATTGAAACAGAGACCTCGCTTCGCTCAGTCGATTAATTAATCTCAGTTCTCTAGAAGATTAAAATGACAACTTCTAAAGCCAATAGTGAGAAGGCCTTAGGTAAAAATGATCGTTTAAATGCCTGATGATGACATATCAACATACCGATCATAAAAAAACCAATTTTTATAGGATAAAATAGACTGACGATCTGTTTTATAAATTCTTTTGATATATAAATAAAAATGACAGCACTGAACAGTAACTTCACGTTTATAATGTTATGCATTTTCAAGCAACTTAAAATGAAGTTGACATTTTGAAAATCTTGCAGTGGCTATTTTATATTAAAGGTAAATGTCTGAGCTTATTTTTATAAACCGTTACTTGGTTTTACACATTTTTTTCTATACTAATTTCTATACTAAATTTCTATACTAATTTGTATTAAATTTCAGTAAAACCTGATTTTTAGTAATTAGGCCTCCCGGTTTTCTTAGGGTATTTGAGGACTACATTTAAGAAAATTTGATCAAAATCATTACACCCAAATTTTAACATAATTCAATTTTTCATATTTAAAAAATTTTTACTAGTCTCTAGGCCTAATGGATTTTAAAACGAAACATAGGGAAGCACTGTAATTCAATCGGTAGGATAAACTGATTACTTAATTAGATTATCAAGCTTAAATTAAATACAAACTATATTAATAGGCCTAATATAAAATCAATTGTTTTAAATTAAATAATTAGTGATGAGATTTGGGCAAAATATATTCAGAAATGCACCAAGACTTATATTTTTTACAATCACCATTAAGTAATTTGTTCTTCGTTTCAGAAGAATATTGTTTGGTTCTGTGTCCATCCGATTTCTACATGAGCATGAATTTCTACGCACACGTGAATCTCCTGATCTACTTACCGGATTGTTATGAAAAAAATACTTTACCAAAGTATAGTAGGCGGCGTGTACCTTAGCACGTGACCTTTTGGGGCCGCAATGTTACTATTCAAATACAAAAACATCAGTCTAGCGAATAAATAAAAGCGGTGGCTATGGATGTTTAACCCTAGAAGCGCTGAACGACTTATAAGTCGTTTAAAATCCTACCTTTAAGTGATGAGCGACTTATAAGCCGTTTGAAAACACTGTTACCTTAACACACTGTTCTAACACATTTATCCTCTTGCAATCTTAATAAAATAAATACCATTAGAATGTAGAGATTCTAAGCTTTATTTAGCATGTTTTAGATTTATGAAATTTGTATATAAACTGTTACAATAAATTCCTAAGTAAACACACTAATTTCTAGTACTCGCCTTTGCTTCTAGGCCTCCGCCATATTGCCTGTTTTCAAACTAATATTTGACCTAGTAAATAATTTTAAATAGAATTGTGGTGGGTATCGTTTGAAAGATTGATCCTTTCTCTTTAATTCATCTGTTGAATATTTTACCTACGAAGTATAGTTCTGTATCTGTGATTTTTGAAATTGTAGTCTCAAACGAAGTAAGAAACGACGAAATTACAGAGGTCCAAGAACTCTTCGATTTCTAGTATGTTTTTGTCATAGATCAACTATTTTCTTCACAATTGTAGTATGAAAGTTTCACTACAAAGTGATATATTGGTCGTAGACTAAACCGAAAGGCCAAGCCTTTTTTTGTCCTGAAATGATGGTCATTTTTAGTCCGAGTAAGCATCAGTCCGCCATTGTGTGCCGTGCATGAAAGTGTGTGTTATTTCTCGTCATAATTTTGATATTTGTGTTGCTTTTGTTTAATGTTTATAATTGTGTAAATATTTCTTATTAGACAATAGCAAATATAGATTGTGAAATTAAAAATTGTTTTTATTTAAATAAATGTGATAAAAGTGACTTAACGGATAAACTAAAGAATTTTAGGGTTATGTTTACTGCGTAAAATATTTTTTTTCAAAATTTCAATTTTTGAATTTTTTTAAAAGTGAAAATTGTTAGTTATGATATATGTTATTAATCAGTGGTTCTTTTTCTTCAAGAAAGTATAAAAAATATGTGTATTTGTTTTCAGTTTACATACTTTTTTACACAGCTAAGTGTTACTTGGCGATTTTCAAAAATTGATACTCAGAGTCTTTTTTACGTTTCAAACATTAAAACTTATAAAACAAACATATGTTTATGTATACTGTTCTATTTACAAATAAATTTGGAAACTTTTGTATATTTTGAAAAAAATTACAAAAAAATATTTTTATTTTTAAATGGGGCTCTAAGTTGATTGTTTTATTTTATATTATATATATATATATATATATATATATATATATATATATATATATATATATATATGTGTGTGTGTGTGTGTGTGTGTGTGTGTGTGTGTGTGTGTAACAACTACCGTTGAACTACCGTTGAACTACCATTAAAATTTTTTTGGAATTTTCACTGGAACCATCACTGAATTCTATAGTTCTTTCAGATAAAAATGATATACAACTATTTAAGCTTTAAACAGAAATCATATTTTTATTTGAATTTCAAACATTACCATGCACAGTACAAGGAAAACTGCTTACACTTCACCGTGTTATACATTACACTATTAGGGTTAAATTTAATTCGATGAGTAACACAGATGTCGGATGCTTCGTTCGAAGTTACTAATGTTTTTAGAAATGTTGCTACAGTACTTTCCTTGCTTACTCTGCGCCATTCCTTACCTTTACAGACCAAAGCAAGCACAGAACTATTTGTTTACTTTAGTGATAGTAAAAATTTGATACAAAGATTATGGTTAGGGTGTAGGCATATAAATTTCTGTAATAATTTAGTACTATACATAACCTATCGCAATTTACACAATACGTACATATAACACCTGGTGGATATAAAATGCAAAGCGGACTATACCTTCTAAACCTAACCTGTTGTTTCTTCGCTTAACGTCTATACTTCATGTCAGTTAGACTAATGAGGACAAGAGATCAGCGTTAACGTTAAGGGAAAAGCAAGGGAAATAAATACGGCTAGAACTAAAAACCTTGAGGTGTTTTAGGCACATCGAACACCGAGTCCATCTCTATTGTTTGTTAAGTGCGGCTATTGAAAGCGTAACGGAACTGAGCGGGAGTTAAGTGGTGTCATTGGGCTCCGCTCCACGTAGCTTCGACTATGTCTAAGTCGGTTTTAAAGCTGACTCCACTTCCCCCCACCACACACACCTAAACGTATTTCGTCACCTATGTAACCGTTGTCTAGGTTACGGTTTTTAAACATAGTAGCCTCCTAGAATCCGTTACAATTGCCTGCAAAATTAAATATAAAAGACAAAAACGCGTTCTTTAAACTGAACTCCGATTCTGGTTACTTTTCATCTTCCGGTTACCTACGATCCGCTTTGGTGTCCGCCCGGTCTAATTTATTAACTGAAAATGTACAAAAAAACTTTCACAAAAATAAATTGAAAATCGTTCGCTCTAGACGTGATAAATGTCAATTTACTTTTCACTGTACTTGTTGCAAAACACGTCACCAGTTACGACTCGTATTGCAGCTTTACACATTTACTTGTAATTAAATTTTTCCTCGACAAAAGCTTAAATTGAAAGCTTGGAATGTTGATTTGCAGGGAGATAAAATAACGAGCACTGTTTTTGTATTAGTTTATTTCCATTGTAAAATAAGCTATTTTAGTGGTAATTATAGTAAAACACAGACCCGAAACCTAATAAAAATGAATAAAGATTATGATTCTATATAACTTTTTCAGAAGTTTTAACAACTATAAATATATAAATTATGCTATATTATATATAGGCCTACTGTGTGTGTTTGTGTTTGTGTGTGTGTGTGTGTGTGTGTGTGTGTGTGTGTGTGTGTGTGTGTGTGTGTGTGTGTGTGTGTGTGTGTGTGTGTGTAATTTATTTAACACTGTAGCATTCGTAACTTTAGTCCGATATGACTCAACTGTAAGTGCAACATCCGATTTTGGTAATAAGCCGCCTTGGTAATAAGCCTAGTTGATAGCGTACTGGGCTTTCACCCCGAGGACCTGGGTTCGATTCCTGGCTAGGACTTGGCATTTGCATACGCTATAAATCATCCCATTGTCTGCATTAGCCCAAGTGTGCACAATAGTCGGACGTTAAACACCAAAAAAAAAAAAAAAAAACAACAATTGGTAATATGTTAGACACGTTTGCTAATCAAAATTCGTTACAGTTTCAAAATGGCGGTCTTTCATACTTTTACAAGTTCATTACACTTATTATCTGAAATTTTTAAAGGATATAATTTCACCAAAGTAATGAGCTTCAAGTTCCGAATATAATTTAAAATTAAATTATAAATACAAATATTTGAAGCTAACGGAGGTCTGGGTTCATTTTCTTATTTTTCACACGTTTTTGCACGTTAAAGTGCTAATTTATACAGATTTCAACGCTGATTATAATGATTAAAACAGATTTTTAAAATATTTTAATTAGCGATATATTTGTAATTATTGTGTTATCGTTGTTCATGCAATAAAGTTATCTATCTCGTATAAATAAGTGGAAAGAATATACAAATATTTTATTACATCGCTTATTTTGCAAAATATCCGGTACAGAATCTAGAGACAAAATCGGAAAATTAGTTTTATTTTCTCCAAACCGTTTTTTTCAGATTTTGTTCAAATTTTTGTCACGTGTGAAAATTAATTAACTCTACCAAACTTGAAATAAATTGCGATTCAATAGAACATTTAAAAAGAGAACGTGTCAACCGATAGGATGAAAATTAATATTTCCGATTAGAAGTTCATATGACAATTATCATGTAATTGTTGCACGTAAAATAAAAACAGTTTATTTTTCTAACAAAACACAGGAAATAAAGTTAAATGTTGTATTTTTTTAATTAAAGAGAACTCGCATACAAAAACTGTTTATTTTGCAGAATCTTATCAATATTAAATTCGGATGTTTTGTGAAAACGGAATGAAATATCGAGCCTTTTGTACTTTGAACTTTAAACCGTTCTGTATAAATATTTTATTCGTTTTTTCAACGGATTTCAATCAGCCGTTCCGGTTCAATCTGTAGCCTATAGAATGGACCTTGCGAGATACAACAATTTTAGTGAATTTCAATTGTATATTTTTTCTCCGGCGAAAAACCGTTAAGGTTATCATCGCCGAGTCACGATATTAATAAAATAAAATTTAGGGTTATCACGAAATAAAAATTAACAGTAAATTAAAACAATATACAATAACAATTATAAATACTATTCCTAAAACTAGTTAACAAAAAAATATAACTCTAATAAATAAATAAATAAAACTAAACAAGGAAAACAAAGCAAACAATAACAAATTCAGATAAATAAATAGCCAGAAATATACAACTTGTTGCAGGGCTGTAAAGAGGCCCTGCAATACTATTTTAAGTTAAATTTTATTTAACAAATTCAGACGATGAAAGAATTTCAGTGTCCGGTAAATGGCCGAGACACCATCTCCCAACGTCCTCTGCATACTATTCACCAGACCACATACACGCCGTATATTTTGGAAACCATCACAGTCTAGCAATATATGTCTTACTGTGATGGTTTCTCTACAAAACCCGCACCGAGGCGGGTCCCGACGTTCCATCAGAAATCCATGTGTTAGCATGGAGTGGCCAATGCGAAGGCGGGTAACCACAACCTCTTCTCTAAGACTTGCACGTATTGACGACCCCCAAGGACGAACAGTATTTTTAATTACCCTCAATTTGTTACTGCTTGTAGCTGCCCATTCATTTTCCCACTGTAGATTTCAATTGTATATTTACAATGAGTTACTGGAGCGGCCGTTCTTGTAAGTTTACCCTGACGTTAATTTTAAGTCAACTTGTGTGTGTGCGTGCGCATATGTATCCGATTTGATTCAAACTTGGCAAAAAAAGATTTTAGTAATAACCTGAAATAGTTCGTTACGCATCGAAATTCAATTCACTTTTTTTTTATAAATGGCGACCCTTCTAATCTTTAGAAAATCAAAACTTTGTTGAGTTAGAGTGTTTGAAATAAACCTAAATTCACCAACGTAATGCAATATTAAAGTATACATAAATTAGCGTTAAAATTTTTTAATATTTTAATTAAATGTTAAATTTTAAATTTAAAAATGAAAAAAAAATTAAATATCTAAATAAATTATACCTGCTGAGCCTATAAAATTATTTTAAATCTATCTTAAAAAACCAAATTCTAATTTATGCAGATTTTAACAATGACTAAAGCAGTGAAATGTGTTCTAAAAAATATAAGTTAAAACAATATATAGCCTATAGTTACTTTCTGGATGTTTGTTTCAATCACGTCAGCGAGACAGCTGCGTGTCATGTTCTTCAATGACATGTTCTAAATGTACCTATTACTTATGTAAAAACTGAAAAAAAATACATACTTAGTAAAATTTACGATAAATTTCCTATTCAGCTTTTTATTACCCAATAGAAAATGAACTATTGGAACCGAAATTACTGTTAAAGCACGTATGAATGATATGTACACCTTTATAGTACCGTTTAATGAAAGGAACCGTAAAAAAACACTACAATTAACAGTTAGATGATAGCAGTTATTTTAGCCTTGGAACAGGAATCGTTTGCGTACTTTAAAACGTATTAAATGTTAATTTTAATTTTAATTACGATAGTAAAACCAGATTTTGTTTAAAGTGTAAAAGATCAAACAATTTCGCTGGGCCAAAAAACGTTGTACCTTATCGTGTGTAAAAATGTTCGTTTTATAATGAACTGTATTAAAAGTTTTTGAACAATGTGTCCATTATGTCAGGTCGGCAGCTCCGTTCCGCCATTATTCGCTAAAGGCATCGCTTTGTTCTGGGAACATTTTCTGGCGCCGTCCACCAAAGCATCTCCAAAACAGTGTTGCTTTGATATTATGGCACGGCCAAATCAATTCTTTTGTCTCCAAAACGGTTTCGGAATCGTTAGAAGAAAAGTAATAACCCACGGTTTGTTTTTGGCAGGTTGCGCGGCTCTTTGTAGCGCCGGAGTAAACATATTAGGCTGCGGTTCTTTTTTGAAGCGTTGTTTACGGAAATAATGCCAAGAGAGAGAGAGAGAGAGAGAGAGAGAGAGAGACGCTCGGTGAGGCGAAGAATTCAAGACTTCTGGATAGAAACACGGAACTCAAATATTTCACTCAAGATGGCGATTTGGGACCGGAATGTAGGCACAAATATTGATTTTCGTAATAGCTTGAATATATTCTACACTAATCACTAGTTTTGGAGTGAAAATGTGTTTAGATGCACATTGTTCCCTACTGTCTGGGAGAAAAACTACAACTTTATAAGACGCTAAGCGTGAAACTCATATAAAATAGACCTAAAAATAGGAAATAAAATTTTTCTTCATAATGATGAAGAAAACATTTTCCTCTCATATATCAATCAATAGAAAAACTGTTTAAATACAAAATACCATTGAATGTAAACGTACTAGAATGATAACGCTTACGAGAGCTTTGTGAGCGTTCGCTCCTTCTTGCATCTTGCGGCAAAGTGTTCAACTACACAGTTAAATAGGTAATAGTACTGTCTATTTCCTCAAACGTTTCCACCACGGTCCTTGCAGCTTGCAGCGTTCGTAGCGGCAGATCGTCTGATTATTTAGATTTCAACCGCTAATATCAGCAAGCTTTTTATAATGGTGGTTGTACTACTTGTACGTTTGTACTCAATGAAAATACTCATAGTAATGTAAATAATAAAATTCCTAAAAATAATGCTTGTAATGTAAATAATGGTTTGTAAAATGATATTCGTGAATACGGTATTTAGTAATTATTCACTTAATACTTGACGTGTTTATAATATAAATATGAATAATTATTTTGTTACCTCGCTTTTTTAATTATTATTATTCAGTCAAATTATTATCATATTATATTCATTATTGAGACAGTTTTGTCTCAATTATTTTTATTTAATAAATTTATATTTCTACATTTGCATTAATTTCAAATAATAATCATGCACCTAGCTGTCTCCTTGGCATGACAGAAGCGAATTTCCAAAAGTATTTCTTTTGGAACATTAATATTCTTTTTATCTTACACTTTTTTAAATTCTGACCTTTTTCTAATTACAATCAGCATTAAAAGCTGCATTTATACACTTACAACTTCCAAATTACATTAAAAATTATTCAAATGAACCACGATCGCTGTAAAATTTAATTTCTTATTTTCAAATTGTTTTTAAAATTCAAAATGTTAATTTATGCAGTTCGTAACGCTGATTACAATGGTGAAATCAGATTTTCAAAAATACCTAACACAAAAGAAGATGAATTTTTTAAATACTTAAAATCTTTGACATTTTGAAACAGTTGAACGAATTTTGCTAGTTAGAGAATTTTTTTAAACTATTACCAAAATCGATTGTTGTACTAAATTTGAATCAAATCGGATTTAAATTGTGAATTCGATTCAAATTTGGTACAAAAATCAGTAAGAATTTTGAAAAATTTAGTCCTCTCAAAAGTGATTTAGAGGTGTGGGTTGGTGCTCATTTAAATATTCGAGATATGACTATTACTATGATGACCGCTAATGGAAATTCGCTGATAAATTAATGTTTGTTTAATGTGTCTGTATTTAGAGATATTAAGACTAACTTTTTTACAATACTGTATTTACATCAAGCAGGATACTATAAGAGGTAGGCGTTCATCAAACAAATGTCCTGGATGTCCTTATTGATGCATCGTCACACTAATTAGGACGGACATGTATGCCTTGCAGATTTATGTATAACCTAACCTGTACTGGACACAACAGGTGCACCTGGGCTGTAAAGCCTCCTACAGGGGGCCACAATTCCTGCACTGCCATAAACACATCCTTCGTCCTCCCCTCCCATCGACAATATCCGCCGGACACGGTCCAGACCTTGCCACGGCTTACGTGATCAGAGGAAACCATAACGTCGATCTTTGGATTTGTGCTTAGCAATAGAATTAAACATTTTCGTTTCTCATTTTCGCTAGTTTTTTTTAAATTGTTTAAACTAAATTTTGTTACGTACTTAACTATTTTTGAATACGTAAACTTAAACGTATATTTTTGAATACGTTATAGCTTGAATGGTAAAAAGGTAGTTTCCACTACCTAGATGGAATCGTTAGCCCATATGGTCAAAAATTCCGGATCAAAACCATTAGAAAAAACATTGATAAATTGAAAATTTAACTTAACTAGCTTAATAGATCTGATCAAATTCTAATTGATAAGAATTACTACTAAAGTCTTCGCATAAAATTTGAAAGCGAGTTTCAATTTTTTTGAAGTAAAAACTTTCTTAGGCCGGATTGACACATAATACTAAATAATTAAAATGGCCGCCATTTTGAAACTGTTGAACAAATTTTGCTAGTTAGGGAATTTGTTTAAGGTATGTACCAAATTTGAATCAAATCGGACTAAAATTGCAAATTCAATTCAAAGGTGGAATACAAATCAATAAAACATTTTAAAAATTTAAATCTGGTAAAAGTGATCCAAAGGTCGGGGTTGGTAATTTTGTATAAAGGAAAAATAAAAATTGTCAATAGCATGGTTAACATGTAAAAAAGTGTTACGCTTGCCGTGAACAAATTATTAATATTCTTAAAGTGAATTTAAGTCTACCAGTGAGCTTACTGTTTTTACGTGCATTCCTGCCTTAGTACTAAGATTTCTGATTATGAAACTAAAGGACGTGTGTTTAAAACACTTTAGAGACTAAACGTATTTTTAAAATTTAATATTTATTTGATTAAAATTATTTATATAAATAAGTTCAATAAGAAATATTAAAATTAACTCACTTACTTAACCGACCCATGTAATAAAAATTTTTTAGGGGGTTTAGAGATAAAATTTTTGCAGATTTTATATAAATACGTTCATTAATAAATATTTAAACTGTTAAAGTAGCCGTTGTATTACACGCCCAACCCATCCGTCACAATAGGTTAGTGCGCTAACTGTTACACAAATTGTACAAGATTGTCACCACTCTGGAACACCCTCGCTTTCTCTCGACCTTGCACCGCCTGATTCATACCTGTTTCTGAAAATGACGTTAAAGGGACACCGTTTTGCTGATTCGTCGTAAGAGGTGATGGACAGAGGTGATTCGTCGACGAAGAGACTAAACGAAATTTCCAGTAATGGCTTACAGGAGTGTTTCCCCCAACAATTGTACGAACGTTGGAAGAATGTGTCCATGCACGAGGAGAGTAATTTGAAGCAAAATAAGGGTAAAATATTACACATACCTTCGATAAATTTTCATTGACCGATTCGGAAACACTTTGATCCTATCTCGAATATTTACTTTCAAATCGTAAATTTTTATATCAAAATTATTATTTTTCACTGATTTTAATGTACAATTTTCATTCACCATTAAAATATAAAACACTGTTTTTTTTTTAAATTAGGTGGATTTTTAGCCAATGGCTTTCAAAGCTGATGTTTTTCAGTAACCGTTGGACGTGAGAACGTTCTTGCAATGACACTGCACTATTTTGAATCGATTCTATCAACAATCGATTTTTTAACGAGTCTGTCGTACAAGTTCCTAATCAAATTTAATTCAAATAATTACAGAATGGTCAAAGTGATTAGCGTTGCTCAGTTGATTATGCGGCGGATATGCAAATGTTTTTAATTAGTCGCGATCAATGGGTTGACGCGATAGACAGACAGACAGACAGACTTGAGGGCTTCGTCTAATTACTCATGAGTCGAAGGTTAACAAGACTAAGTGGACAGTTGGATGCGGGTTTGTTCCCAGCATGGTCTGAATGTGTGCTCATTTGCTTTTACATTCAGGATTGTAAATCTGAAAAACAACGCGATGCTGTAGCTTTGTACAGAATTTCAAGAGGAAAATGAGCTGTTGTTAAGACACCTACGGGACCTTGTAATGAGCGATAATTCGTAACAATAGATAATTTTGTAAGGAGTGATTAAAATTTAAATATAAGTTGTGTGTGTGTGTGTGTGTGTGTGCGCGTGTGCGCGCGCGCGAGTGTGCGTGTGCGTGTGTGCTTGTATGCGTGTGTGTTTGTTTGTGTGTGTGTGTGTGTGTGTGTGTGGGCGCGCGCATGTGTGTGTGTGTGTGTGTGTGTGTGTGTGGCGTGTGTGTGTGTGTGTGTGTGTGTGTGTGTGTGTGTGTGTGTTTAATGTTTTAGATTTCGAAATTTTAATCCAATTATATTAAAACTTAGCACGAAAATCGATTTTGGACATAGCTTAGGAAAGTTCGTTAGCCAACAAAATGCGTTTAACAGTTTCAAAATGGTGACACTTTAAAATTTTTATTTTTTTTTTAATCTTAAACCGTTTTATACCTGATTAACGCTAATCATAATTAGCGATAAAACTGTGTCAAGTATTTTTCGTTTGCACAAATTATTTGTTTGTTTGCCCTCTTGAAAATGTAATTTCACAACCTTCATTTATATTAAAATGTGCATAAATTAACGTTTTAAACTATCAAATTACAACGACAATACAAAAATGAAAATAACTTCGAAAAAACCAAATTAAAAATATTATGAACGTAACCGTTGGATTCCTGGACATAAGCAAGTGGTATTTACTTTGTACTGTGTTTACCTGTCGCGTCAGGCTGGATATAAAATAATGGACAGACATTTATAAGGAATGTTATTAAAGTAAGGATAATGAATAACACCTATGCGGAAGTAGGCTTAATGGCTGGCGCTACACGGCAAAGGACGTAAACAAATTGTAAAAAAAATTTTAAAAACATCAAAGACGACTCGCTTAAAACACCCTCAGAACGTTTGGTCAACATCGTAATCTCACAAATGATCTTAACATGATAACAATAACAATAATTACAGACACGAATAACACTGGGCACGTAAAACGTAAGATCATTACTGTCTGAAGATCAAATTGTAGAACTATAACACAATCTAAATAACAGCGGCATTGAAATACTGAGCCTGGCTGAAATAAGAAGGAAAGGCGACAAGATAATTGAAAGGAATAATAAGTGGATAAGCGTGGGAGAAGCCCAGAAATGCGTCTGGTTTTCTATTAAACATTTCGTTATGGTTTTGAATTATTTTTTAAATGTTTAATAATTTAGTCATCGTTGCTTTTTCGTTTAATTTAATTACAATGTTCTTGTTTTCTTTTAATATTATTATTTCATTAATTTTACATTGTTTAAATACATAACTGTATAGTAAAAAATTAAGAAAGTAAACAAAGGCATTATTACTATTAACGTTATTATTGTCGTCAGGATTATTGCTCTAGTATACTAGAGTATACTATAATCGTAGTATGCTACGATTATTGCTAGAGTATAGATATAGTTTTTGAAGATGGAGGTTCTCCGAAACGCATCAACGAAAGTAGAATTGACGAAGCTGGGGAAGGCATATCATTGTACTGAACATAGTGACAATAATCCTAGCAGAAAAGAAGAAGAATATAAAAAGAATTATTGCTATCGTTTATCTCTATCGATATCGCTATCGCTAACAATATCACTATCACTGTTACTGTCACTATCACTATACTATCTTTATCGTTATCGTGAACATCGTCACCGTCATTATTACTTATCATTTATCATTACCGTTATCGTTACCTTTACCGTTACCATTACCATTACCATTACCATTACCATTACCATTATCACGAAAATAAGAAAATGTTATTTATTTATTTATTTTATCGCATTATCAATAAAATTTAAATGCTAATTTACGCAGAATTAACGCTTATCACAACGTAAAATTTTATTTTAAAAAGTGATGCAGTTTTTGAACAGACGTCATTTTGAAACAGACAAAAGAATTGTTTTAGCTTTTGCCTATACAGTGTTACGCGGCGCTGTTGCGTGGCACAAAACATGTGACACAAAAGCTGACATGTTTTTAAAACGTAAGTATTACGCATGCCATTTAACGGTCAGCAGTACAGCAAGGAAACCGTGTGATTCAATTAATACGGCGTACAGTAACTTTTAATTAGACCTACATTCTGACAGCTTCCCTTGTGAATACTCTATCTCCCGGTGGTCAACTAGCACGGCAAAGTGTTCATAAAGCATTTATTTGCTAAGTGCGGCCATTTTGTCAGTTATTTGTGACTGGTAACGGGGCGTGGATGATATACAGCCCCGTCGTAAACTCAATTTGTTTCCCATTACTTCCACTCTATGAATTCTTTACAACTTTCCATTTCCAATTTCCCGGTATGGTTCCAGTATCATTAAAAATTGGGAAATGAGCCATCGGAGCAGAAATCGAGGTAAGGCCCAGACCTACGATTTGTTGAAATTCTTTTTATATTCTTCTTCTTTTCTGCTAGGATTATTGTCCCTATGTTCAGTATAATAATCTGCCTTCCCTAGCTTCGTCAATTCTTCTTTCGTTGACGCGTTTCGGAGAACCTCCATCTTCAAAAACTTTTTTTTTGAGGTTCTCCGAAACGCGTCAACGAAAGAAGAATTGACGAATCTAAGGAAAGCAGATTATTATACTGAACATAGCTACGATATGTTCATTGATCATGTTGTCTACAACAAGTTTTAAGACGTTGTTTAAGTTTTATATTAAAACTGATTTTTTTGTAATAGTGAACAACTTCGTTACACACAGAATATGCCAACCCCAAAAAAATAGCGGATATTCAAATTCTAAAAATATATTTAGTTTTTCGAGATTCGTTTTTAACACATCAGTAAAAGAACTATGCGCGAAGCGAACAGGGTTGCCGTGCGAAGCGGGCAGGTTGTTTTACTTACTTGTTTATTGTAATTTGTTAGCAAGACTACAGAGTTAAACCCAATGATAAACTGTAGACGAAGCATAACCTCAGATTTTCTTGTAGCATATTTTTCATGTTTTTAATTCGGCCATTTTTCATGAAGCCTGGGGAGGAATAATTTAAGTAGTAACAGACCGAAACTCGTTTTTATGACACGAATAATAAATTTAAGGTGCAACCGCCCTCCTCCGCTAACGTTACGCCACTTGGGCGCTTTCATTAATATTTAGAATTTCAGTCTTGGAAATACAAATCTGTTATTTAAATTACAATTTCACAAGAATGTCTTTTATCGGATTTCCATTAGGAAATGGTTTAGGTAAAAACCAGACCATTGCATAGTGACTACCAGAATGTTTTGAAGTTTTACATATTTGTTTTACACACACACACACACACACACACACACACACACACACACACACACACACATATATATATATATATATATATATATATATATATATATATATATATATATACTAGCTGCATAACCCGGCTTCGTTCGGGTTGTAAGTTGAAAATATTTTTGAAATTTTTAACTGTTAAACTGATCAAATATTTGATTACCTAAACTATATGTTATAACGCAATTTAAAATGTTAACAACTATTTATTTTTGTAATTTCTTTGCCCGGGTTGACTGTTTGAAAACATTCTTAAAATATATGATTTACAGCTGTTAAACTGATCAAGAATTTATTATCTAAGTCATTTTTTGAAGCGACGGTTTTAATGTTAGCTTTGTCGAGAGGAGTGAAAAGTTTACCAAACGGAAGAATGTAATGAATATATGGAACGAACTAGCAAACTAATTTAGTCTATTTCCGTAATATATTCGAATTAGTATAAACGTTTATAATAATTTTTGTTAATATTGCTAGTTATTAACAACATAACCTGAAAGTTATTATACCCTATCAGCTGTTCAATGAAATCAGCTGGAGCCGCCTCGGTGGTCTAGTGGATAGCGTACTAGGCTTTCACCCCGAGGATCCGGGTTCGATTCCCGGCGAGGGCTTGGCATTTTCATACGCTATAAATCATCCCACCGTCTGCATTAGCCCATGTGTGCACAATAGTCTAACGTTAAACACAAAAAAAAAAAAAAAAAAAAAAAAAAAAAATGAAATCAGCTGATCGTTACCAATTAACATAAAACAACATCAGTTACTGATCTTTTACTATAACTAAGTAAATAATATCTAAGCTAGGTTCACGTATTTAATTAATTAAACAAAACAAGATATTTGTAAACATATCTTCAAACTAATAAACTAATTACATATACAGCAAAAACATCCTTAACAAAAGCTTCGCTTATGTCGTTTACTTCCCGAGTTCCACACGTGTACGGTTTTTTATAAAGTAATTAAGCATTTTTGCAAATGTTTATTTTTTGTAAACCGGAGTTATCTCGCTTCGTTTGCACAAAGTCAGCCAGCTCCTAATGAAATATGATTCATTAAACACTGAAATTATAAAGCTAAGCTGAATTATCATAAATTTAGTACAGTTGAATTTCATTTTGTGAAAGAAAACTGCTTTATATTGACACATAGGTCTCGCCATCGTTTGTGTGTGTGTGTGTGTGTGTGTGTGTGTGTGTGTGTGTGTGTGTGTGTGTGTGTGTGTGTGTGTGTGTGTGTGTGTGTGTGTGTGTGTGCCAGTTTGAGCTGAAACGTGTCCCCACCACAACAGGACATTGTAATATTTTAGCAGAAGATCCCATAACACTCTGGAACATTCTACAATATTCTCCAACATCCCTGAACATTCTAGAATATTCTGTCTTTAACATTATAGAATATTCTACAACATTCAACAAAAATTCTGGCCAGTTTCGGTCACTTCAGCATTCGATTTTCATCTTCTTCACCAAATTCCAATGAGTAGTGGACTTCCATTGATGCCCTATTTTGACATCCGTATCTCTGAACCCAACCTAAGAACTTCAAAACTGAACCTTTTTTATGGATGGAGGGGGTAGAACGCTACTAAGTCTCCCACCGCCGATTTCTGGTCTCCACACGCTTTAAGACCTCTAAATAAACAATTTCTGACCGTATTCAATACAATTTAATTCGATGTGTTTAGTTTCAATCAACTCGTAATACTTTCTATGCACAATTATCTAGAACTGGAACCAAATTAATTAAAACAATTAGGCCTACGTTAGTTATATTTCTTACAGTAAGACACATAAACATCAATTAAAATACAATTAATAATTATATTAGCTCCTATTTAAATCCATTGTAAAAAATATAAATAACTCAGTTGAAATAGTATTAACAAAATAATAGCAAAAGCGAAATCAGCTGTTTGTGTGTATTTGTACACTCATACATTCGCAATTTTAGTTCAAACTTGGCACAGAAATTGATTGTAGTAATAGCTTAGAAATCTTGGTTAGGGCCAATCCAGCAAAATTATTCAGTCATTTCAAAATGGCGGTATTCCAAATCTTGAAGAATCATAATTTTTAACTTTTTTTTTGAAAATCCGAGGGTAAATTAATAATTAAAATGCTAATTTATGCAGATTTTAGCGGTTAGGCTATTATAAAAAATGGAACCGGATTTTTAAGAATATGTAAGATAAAATATTGTCAAATTAGTTCATTTCATTATTATTTACATTATTTGAAAATTCGCTTCCATCACGTCAGCGACTCACTTGCTTTTGGCGGTTATTTAATTTGTAATGTATTAATTTAAATTTGTTTAATTTTTGTAAGACAATTAATGGGAACTTTTAATAATTTGTAACACATTTAAGGTAATGATTATTTTTATGTTAGTATATTTGTTTGCCTGTTAGTTATTTACACTGTAAATCATTGTTAAACATAAAAATTTAATTTAATTTCCATTTTGTGGAACGGCTTTGAAACGACCGACACCGCTGTTTGTTAAAATAAAATCTCGACGCGGGATATTTATAATGGACAAGCCATAACTCTATGCGACACAAATCCCGCGCTGTATAATGTCTTTTTAGATAACGCTAAAATAATTAACAAAAAAATATCATTTTGAAGCCGTAAATCCTTTATTAGATAAACGGGGGCCGGTATCTGCTGATCAGCATTGGAAATTACTTTTGTTTTTAATTTACCATGAAAATGTCCAATTCGGTGATAAATGGCAATGACAATGATTTGACATGTCGGATTAACGGCATTTTATTTGAAATAAAACATTATTTGATGACGTATAAAATTAACCTGGTTTCACGTGATGAAAACACGACTATTTTTACAATACTGTATTAGTTCCCGTGTTCTAAGTTATAGTACAATATACAGTACAAAATACAGTTCAAAGTTCAAATATATAGTGGGGCCTCAATTTACGAATGACCTGATTAACGAAAATTTTCAACTTACGAAACGGATTTCGGAAATATTCCGCCCTAACTTACGAAACGTGCCTCAACTGATGAAACGACGCGAAAAAACACCCCGAAAAAGTGTTTACGAATACGGCAGCCGCAAATTTAATGACATTTGCCTAACGCACTTCAGAAGTGTTATTAAAAGTCGGCAAAAACAATCACTGCTGGAACGTTATTTCACCAAACGTACGTCAGAAGAAACTGGAGAAGGTGAAAGTGAACCCAAAATGGCAAAAGAAAGTGATGAAATTAAAAATTAAGTTCTAAAAAGTGTAAAAAGTATCATCAAAAATTAAAAAAGTGTTCAATTCTTAGTGTTAAATTTTATTTCGTGTATGCATGCACTTACGCTCTCTTTCAGCTCTCCACGTCCATCTCCTCCTCCTCCTCCCTATCCACAACCTTCGCCGCTGCCTCCTCCTACGGACTTCGCTACGTATCCGGATCTTTAGATGTAAGAAACTTTATTACGTACATTATTTCGTATTAGTATTATGTACGCGTATATGTAATGTAGTACACATTATGTGTAATGATTTTTTATTGTCAGTTTTATCTGTGTTATATTAATGCATATTCCTTCCGTATTTGACATAAATGTATATGTTTTCATTGTTTGGTTGGAGTTTGGGGGTGATGGAATGAATGAGGCAATTTACATGTAAAATGGGCCTTAACTTACGAAACGACTTCCGGAACGAATTAAATTCGTAAGTTGAGGTATCTAAAAAAAGTTAAACTTTCACGATATCATTGCAGATTTTTCGAAAATAATTTGAAATGTAAATTATAGTACTACTGTTTATTAGCGGATTTCCGTCGAAAAATAACAAATTTTATCGGTCATCGTAGTAAGACCTTGACCAGGGACTTTTTTATCATAACGGAGCGCATGTCACCCGCTGGAAACCTCAGCCTGTAAGTTTTTTGTGCACCTCCCAGTTCCTAAACAATTCAGTTTACTTCTATGTCCTTCGTGATTCTTAAGACTTTCGTCACAGTTTCCAACAGTAAAGCTGAAGGTCATCAGTCTTTTTTCATTTCAGAGATGTTCTGCTTTTTCAGTGTGTTAGTTGTGCAATCTCCAATTCATGTTATCTTGAGATATTTCCATTCTGTTAAATTCTTCTTGAGTACTCCATGGACCTGTCACGAAGTACAAGATTTTTTCAGATCGCCTCTACTTGAATGAATGACTTTCTAGGGTTACTACTGTACTACTACTTGTTGAACTATAGTAGTACAACTTGTTCCCTCTTTATTTTATTCATTAGGTGCCCAGTACACCTTTTCCAGAACTAGAACTTTTAAAAAATCTAGAATTTGGAGAGGATTCAAAGTGGGTAACTCCCCCCACTTCTAACCGGTGATTTTCTAATTCATTATTTAGGTACTTGGAAATGCTTGCTCTACTTTCAATTTCTCCCCCTTACTCTTGACCTTTATCACACAGGTTATGTCCCCTTTTGACCAGCTTTTTATGCGGTAAATTCATGCACATCCTATTTACGTTCTTACTTATGGGATCATGAGTTGTAGGAAATTATGTAAGCCGACAAAGAACCCCGCATGCATGGGTTAAACTATGGTACACTCTAAAGTTGCCAGGTATTCCATGGCTTCGTCTGGTACACCATTAGGACTGCGTCATACACTCCATCAGCACGGGTAACTTTATACTTTAGAGTTAGCCAGGTTATTTAGAGTAGTGAATGTGTGGCTTTAGTAGATGAATGAGAATAGTATGAGCTAGAGGTACGATTACTAAACCCATCAGCTGCTCATTTCAGCTGCCTCCACCGGCTTTCGTCTCCTTAGAGAGGCCATTTGTCTTAATAGTTTGTGACTGGACTGATAAGGTAACAAATATAATTTATCTTTTTGAAGTAATCTCCATTGGTTAATTAATTTTTCTACACGCAATTTTTTTCGGTTTTGATCTGTCATACACAATTTCTGTACACAATTCTTTTTTTTTTTTTTTTGCTATGTGGTAATGACTATATCAAAAGACTGCTTCTTTTGATCAGGTCCTAGTCACCTTCATTTGTCTACAAGTTGAGAGATTAGTCAAAGTCTGGGAAAATTTCTACACTAACCTAAGTTGTATTCTTGTGACGCCAACTCTGACCTATGAAACACATTTAGTGGGAATCGTTAAGTAAATAAATGTGTTTGTAAGGTAGTACACAAACAAGTACAATTCATTTCTTCGTAACATCGTAATGTCTCCAACAGACTCGATGGTTCGATTTATCAAGCTTCTTATAAGCGACTACACTGCATGGTCACTCAAACAATTGCAAATACGAAACTTGCTTAACCTAGATGATAAACGTTGTCCATTTTCATAGATACACATTATGCCTAAACAATGCAATGCACGATTATAAAAAATAAGACTTCATGTAATAAATAAATGCATTGTAAGCTGTTATAATGCATTGTAAGCTGGAAACAATGCAATTAATTTTATTTGTATAACACACTTTTATATATAGAAGTTTACCATCTAATTTATCTTAAAATGTATGTGTTTGGAATTAGATAATAAATGAAAACACTCAACACTGTAACAGAAAATATTTTTTTTTACTTAATATCAATAAAAGTAATATATGATGTTTAAATAAATCCCAATTAATTTTGTATGCATAGAATTCACCCACCACATGACACACACACACACACACACACACACACACACACACACACACACACACACACACACACACACACACACACACACACACACACACACACACACACACACATATATATATATATATATATATATATATATATATATATATAAATTATTAGAAAAAAGTGCAACCATCCATTTTAGAGCTCTTGTACAGGTTGTGTACAGGTTGCTCAGATATGCAATTCAAATTTACAAGGTGTCAAAAAATTTTAAAATCGGTTTCTTGATTTGAGAAGCAATTTGAGTACCTTTTGTAAATTAAAATTCAAAAGTCATTTCAAGTGATATTCAAAATAATTTGTATTCTCTAATACGTTTGTGACTGAAACTAGTTTTACTATGTAACAAACATTTCCTTTTATTTCCTCTTGAGTGAGTATTACGTTTACTTAACGAAGCTTTAAGATATTGTTTATTTCGCACACGATGAATTTAGGCTTAGCTTTTGTTGATCAATAAAATGAAATAGAAAAAACATTTATTTGTAATATTTTTGTCCATTAGAACTTGTCCAAAAAACTTAATTATAAATTAAAGACAAAATTTAAAATTCTCATTTACTGGCAACACCTGTACTAACTAGAAACAAATATAGTGTTAATGTTATGCAATTTGAAAATATTGGGGGGACTTATGTCGCATTGATTTTATTAAATCACTCTGTAGTAACGTAAAAAGAAAGTTTTTGAAACATCTAATAGTAGTTAAATAATAGTGGTTTAAAATAATCGTTTCATTATACTAGTAAAAACATAAATATTTTAAAAAAAAACAAAAATATTTTTTCTTCAAAATGTTGATCTCGTATAAAAGAAAAAGAATATAGGAAGTATTACAATACTTGTAATCTCTATTGAAATCGTAATTTTGGAACATCCTGTACGTGAAGTGAACAGCTTAAGAATTACTGTTTGGAAATTTTATTAATTAGAGTTAAACGTTGTAATATCAAGTCATTTCCATATTTTTGTACTACACTGTATGTAAAATTTCTCGATTCCTAAAAACTTGATAAATGGGCTCTGATCGATGCTCACTTCTTGGTGGTAGGTCTGACTCTTACTGTGATAGCTGAGCTAATAGCAGGTAAAATAATTACAGTTAATAACTGGAGCACACAATGATTCCGTCATAGTTTAACTGAATACCTCCCGCGCCATGTAGTAGGATTAACTGAGGGCTCACTGTCTAGGCGTAGAGCGTTTATCTTTGTAATATAAAAGTTAGAAATTAATAAATAATAATTATTACAACAAATTAGATTAGTTGGAATCTAGACGAAACAAAATGGAAATAGCTTTCCAGCTCACAAAAGACACCTATAACAAAAAATCACTCTCCTGGAATGCCAAGATAAGACATTATAATACTGTAGTCAAGCCTGAAGCCCTTTACGCTGCGGAAACGTTGTCCATAACGACTTATGGACCAATGGAAAAGTTGGAGATCAAAGAAAGAAAAATTCTACGGAAAATTCTAGGTCCCAAATTCTATAATAATAAACTTGTGCACATTAGTAATGAGACCCTGTATAGGAGGACCGAAAAGATGTCCCATACAATAAAGAAAAGGAGGATTGACTTCTATGGTCACATCCTACGAATGGACCCGAAAAGGATAACAAAAAGGATCTTCGACTTTTTCCGCAATAAGAAAACCAAACTGAACTGGTTTAAGGAGATAGAGAGGGACCTACGAGAGTTTCAAATTACAGAAGAGATGCTTGCGGATAGATCCGCAAAGAGTATAATCGAAGGTAAAATGAAGAGGTTCCAGGACAGGGTCAAGACCAAAATACCATATAGGATTTCTGAGGCAGAGAGGACGGCAAGATCTGAAAGGATGAAGAAATACTGGGCGGACAGGAAAGCACGACACACTGAACATTGATTGATCAATCGTCCCCCAAAGTGGGTGAAACGTAGAAGAAGAAGAAATTAGATTAGTAAAATCTGTTTTTATTTGTAAAATACAGATTAAAAATAATCGCGGTAATAATCGAAGCAAATTTTTAAATAAAAAAAATATTACAATATTTCTTTTAAAATACACTTTTTTTAAAAAAGTTTTCATCACTTTAACAAGCGTTAAAATTTGCTAAAAAATTATTTTAAATTTTCAGGTTACATTAAAAATACGAAAATGAACCTTGACCGTCCTTAAATTTATTTTCGTATTTTCAAAAAAAAAAAAAAAAAAAAAAACAAATTTAAAACTAAATATCCTATTTTATGCAGATATTTAAACTTGTTCTTGTTGAATTTGAAAAGGCCGCCATTTTTAACCTGGTAAACAGATTTTACTGCATAAAAAACTTGTTCAAGCTATTGACAAAATTGATTTTGGAACCAAGTTTGAATCATAACCATATAATTGTGATAATCATAATCATAACCAAAATTGTGAACGCTGGATTGCTAAAACACACACACACACACACACACACACACACACACACACACACACACACACACACACACACACACACACACACACACACACACACACACACACACACACACACACACACACACACACACACACACACACACACACACACACACACACACACACACACACACTTTTAAATACTCATCAAAAAAAAGTTAAGGTCGCCGCTTATTGTAAGGAATTAGGTCTGGGTCCTGTGACAATGGCCACTCGAATGCTCACGTTACAATAAACATTACTCACCGACGCTGCACATAAGCATAGGATAAATGGAACACATCTATTTTTAAGAACACATCTATATATTTCAGCTTCCTTAAATTGAAAAAAAAGTTGGCAAACCTTTCGCAAACTTCTGTTGGCCCCATCTTATCTAACGCATTATCTGTCCCCTCCCCGTTACAGTTATTACCCCCGCCTCATCCCCCAAATAAACACTCCCCTCTTCTCCCAGCTGGTATTAAATTCAAGTCTTGTCACGTATAAACACATGTATCTCCCCTCACACTCCTAAGTCAAGACAATATGTTGGTGAAAGTACCTTATAGCCCGCATAATTCTTCCGAAATGCGGGAGATAATAAAAGTTTTCACGCGAATTTCCCGAATTCTCGCGATAAAAGCTGAAACACTGCCGTTTAATTCAGCCCTCAATGAAAAAGGAGAAAAACTGATTCAGTATAACTATTAATTAGTATATTAATAATCGCGGAACTCAGCTGGGTCGTTGACGTGATGTTAGCAAAATACTATTTCACCATAATAAACCATATTTACCATAACAAACAGTATTAAGTTATATTTATACTTTTCAATTACATATAATGTAATAAGAAAAAAGTCAGGTTCATTTTTGTATTTTTAGAGGAACGAAAAAATGCTAATATATATTATTTTAATGGTGAAAACGCATTTTCAAAAAAATAAATACGTTTTCAAAATTTTGGATTGGTTTTTTTGAAACTGTTGGACGTATATTTCTGGTAAATGAACTCGTTTAAGCTATAACAAAATCGATTTTGTGCCCAGTTTGAATGACTGTACATCGGCATGTAAAATAATTTAACTTTAAAACAGCACTGAAATGAAGAAAATGAACCATGACCATTTTGCATTTTATAAACGTATGAAGATTTTTAACGCTGATTAAAATTTTGAAATCAGAATTTCGACGGAGAATAAGGAGAACCACTTAGACAAATTAAATTTTATATAGCCGCCATTTTGAAACTGTGGAAAATATTATCAAATCGATTTTTGTGCCAAATTTGAATCAAATCGAACTTGAGATTGCTAACACACACAAATTGTTAAGGTCGATGAAATTTATTGAACGAATTTTTAACACCTTAAAAAGTAGTGTTAAGAGACATAATCGATGCTCATTTCAAGAATAAAAATCTTGATATTGTCAATATGGCAGCTATAATAGCTCGCTTGTCAATCTATATTAGCTAATACAGTAAGTTCGAGCTAAAATAATTAGGTAAACTTTCAGTGTTTTATCCTGAAATAATTAATAACAGGAGTATAAAGAGGAATTATATGTTAAACTAATAAAATAATCTCTGTACACTGCTATCTCGCGGACGTAAAGTAAATTAATTTCCCAAAATTGGCAACAATGAATAATCTATCGATACTCGATATAACACTTCGATATTCGAAAACCAAACTTGATCTAACTAACTTTTATTTTGGTAATAGGTTTTGGCCTATTATTATTATTTATTATAGGTAATAGGTAAAATGGCCTACAATTTCGAATTCTGCAAATTCAAATCTTATGTTTCAAAATGGTGGCCATTTTGAATCATAATTTTTTAAATATGAGTAACAAATGGAAACTTTCTCACATTTGATTATTTATCAAAAAAATTCTATTCATTAACAAAAAGTATAATATCAGCATTAGCTGTTATTATATTTACCACTAATTACTTTATCAGATTTAACACTAATTTTTAAATGCAAAAAATGAACTCAGTGTCTCAAATTTAAAAAAAAACAACGAATTTATGGATCACAAGTAAATCGAAAACAAAAATAAATGTCAAAATCCATTTTCTTTATTATAACTTTACCCCTCACACCATAAGTTTTTTGCTTCAAATTTGCCACACTGACTTGTGTCTTCCTAACAAGAGAATTTCAGTTAACTATGCCGATTTACCAGGTTTGTATAGATTTTTGAGAGGCCTACGTTTTGTTTCGGGTATATATGAACTAGAATCGATTTTCTTAAGTACTATTTTGAAACACATTTTTACAGAAAAAAGTCTTGTAAATAATGTTTTTGAAAAATATTAAAATTATCACTCATTTTTCGGTAAATTAGACCAAGATGGTAAATTTCAAATAATTTATTTTTTTCTCTGCGAAAATCTGGAAACGATTCGATTAATCAATATAACATAATCGATTTTTTTCATATTGTACTTTTATTCATAAATTAAATACTAAATATTAATATAATAGATTCAGTTGTTTATCTTATACATTCTACTCTTTTTGTATTAGTTCTCTAACAATTTTATAAGATATTTTGTTAGTTTACATTCAACTAAAACGCATTTTTTTTATTTATGGAGAAAATTTGTACATAGAAAAATTATAAAATACAAGAAAATACAATAATATTTTTAAGTATTTTTATGGAATAAACTCTAAATCCATTTTTTCAATTTTAACATGTAAATTTTCCAAAGATTTTCAGTGATATTTAAAGTTAAGTTTTGATAAAATATTAAATATTTTTAGTGAAATAGTTCTACTTCAAAGAAGTTAGATTCGACTCACCTAAATTGTCAGCCAGAATCAGTTTGCAAAGTAAAACTTCGATCAGCAACACTCTCCACATTGTTTGGCTTAATTGCACAACACAAACCACATAATTTAGATACTATCCCCTTTCGAGCGCACGAAACATTTTAATAAAATTTCTTTATTAAAACCGGTCTCTGATGTTTTTACATATCCAATATTTTTTCCTCACTAACGAAAATGTTTTCACTGACAAACTTTCATACGTTTATTTACGTCCAGCAACACAAACGGCTCTCGTACAACCGCACCGACAGAAGATCGCGCGTCGACTGTCGGAACACCGAACACTTGCACCTCACCGCGCATGCGTCAAGCCCGATCACGGTAGCTCGGGGGAGGATATTTCTAAATATATCCATAATCTGAGGATCCATTGTTTTACCGTTCATTTTAAAAGTGACTGTAAATTGCGCAGGAAAAGAAGGGGACTATAAATAGCGATTCGCCGAAAGTAATTTAAGTTTTCGCAAAGTGCTTTAGTTCGGGAAGCAATTTTGTGGAAGTGGAAAAGGGGGACCGTTGCGCGATTAGCAAGGAATTGGCGCGTCGCGTACATAGCAATTCTTTTCTGCAGAGTTACGGAACAAGACAGAGAGCTAGAGAACTACACAATATGTACCTTTGAATGTGCATCTCAAGTTCTAGCTAAACGTAGTGTGTATCTAAACAAAAACCACCAAGTGGTAAAAAGTTCCTCTCCAAGTCTACAATTAAAAAAGTTATTAAATCTGCCTTTGAATTCCGCCAAAAACCAGTCACCTGCTAACGCAGTTTAATAAACAATATCAATCTTCTCCCTTGGCGCGGCGTACCTTTCTCTGTCACGCTATGTGATTTCAATCGCAGGTAAATTTGATAAATTTGTATGTTTATTAATGAAATGCACTTAAATCTTAGTTTAAAGTTGTTTATATATGTGGGATTAATTTTATGCGAATTCCTAATGGACGGATAAGTTTTCTGATATGATATGGTCCTTCAATGATATGGTTTTGGTGTCAATTGCATTGTTTAAACTTAAATAAGTGTGTAGTTCGAGATTAATGATTGACGATTTTGCACCTGCATTAACCTTTGCATTAACACCTGCATCAGCTTTGCCAATACCCTGAACATAGGGAACAACATGGAAGAACACCATTCACATTACAGTGAGTAATAGCATGGAAAGCACGCCGCCGCCAAGTGCGAAGTTATTCTTCAGGAACTGAGTAAGCTTGTGACTGGTTCTTGGCGGAATGCAAAGGTGATTTAACAACTTTTTTAATTGTAGATTTAGATATAAACGTTTTACTACTTGATGTGTTTTGTTTAGATTGGGATTATTTTTGTAGGCCAAATATTGGCCCAAAGATTGGGATCACTGGTACCAAATATTGTGAAAGATTATAATGAAAAATTAAATTATCTAGTAATTTGTGAAGAAAATAAAATTGTATACAAAAAAGTTAATTTAGTGCTTACATTCGATTATAATAGCCCACGACTGTTAAAGTTTAATTTCTTAGGATTGTAGAGAATGTAAAAAGATATATTTTTTAAATTATATTATCTTTCATATATTACCTTTTCAGTAAAGGTACAAAATTTCAAAACCGGTAAATGTTTTGACAGTTTATTGCAATGTTATCATTGTAAATATACTTATTTTTCAAATTTTTATAAAAAAGGCAAATTTTGCAAACATGACAAATGAAATGAGTGATTATTTTTTTATAATTGGTTCTGTAGTTTTGGCTGTAGAAGTAAATGTTTATTATTTTTATCATTTTTTAAAAACTTTTTTGACTTTACCAATTTAAAGCTTTTCTTCTTCTATTAAAAAAGCAATACGGCGAATAAAACGAATCATTTTCATTAAAATCGGTTCAGTAGTTTAGGCTGACGTCAATGTTGAAGAAGAAAATATTGATTAAGAAGTGTCATTTTCTAATCGTTTTTCTACAGTTTTACTCTACTGATTAAATAATAATAATAATAATAATAATAATTCTTACTACTTCGTCATGCCACTTAAAAGTTATATTATTCCAACTATATACACTGGGAGACTTAGCGGGACTCTGGCTGCCGCGTTCCTTGATAAAGAACGCATTAAATTATGTTTTGAGATGTTGATTTAAATATCCGTTTTCTGATATCAGCATTCTATAAGAAAGTTTATGTGTGTAACTGTTTGTTTGAACAGATCTGGAAATAAAGGGTTTGATTTCGATGAAAATTTGGTATTTGTGATAACCGTTTAATATTTCGACGCGGTTTATTATTATTTTTCTTTTGCAATGGCCGAAATCAAATTTTTATTAAAAATTATTAAATAATTGGATTTTTAAAGTATTTGTGGCTATTTAAAAAAATGAACAGGTTTGGAATTCCAGTCTCTTCTCTGACTACCAGGACACACTAGGATCTAGATAATAAAATAGCAGATGAGTTAGTAAGGAGGCATCGACCCAACTTATAGGGCCAAACCGTTTTGCAGACTTGACAGCTACTTCAAAATGAAACTTAAAAAGAAATAAGAAGCTAGAAGGTCTACATTCTGGGAAGATAAACAATGTTTAGGACAGGCCAAGGAGCTTCACGGGAACTTTGACAGCAGTAGAACAAACATCTTTATTGATCTTAGTAAAAATTAGCTACTATTGCTGAGGAATGTTATTACGAAGCATAGCACCCTTAAGAGGTATCTTAGGAATCTTAGCTCAATAGAATATCCAAATTGCTGATACTGCGGGCTGGAAGAGGAAATTTCCCATCACCTGCTGGTAGACTGTAAGACGACTGCTACGAGAAGGGCTAGTATTTTGGGAATTTACCAATTAGAAGAAAGGAATCTATCCACCATGAATCCTCTCCAAATCTTGGACTTCATGAAGAAGTTAGGATTTGAGAAGGTAACGAAACTGATAGTAGCAAGAGTATAACATCTACGAAGTCGTGGAGTGTTTGTAACTCCTAAATTCATTCATTCAAATTTTGTCCCTCGAAAATTCAAACAAGTTGATTTAGCAGAGAAATTCTGGGGGGATGACTACGTCGAAGCTGCTTTCCGGAAGATGAGTAGCATACTCTCAAGAAAAAATTGTGAGACGGAATTTTTAGGGGACAAAATTCGACACTCAAAAACAGGGTTTGAACACAATGTATCCAAATTTGTAGCGTAAAAACCCAAGAAAAGTATAGAAGTTATTTAGGGGTAGTTAAGGGATAAAATCGTAAAGTCAGAAAATTGTTTTTGTTAATTATCTAATGTGTGGTATTATTTAATATTAGAAATGATATTCATTCCTAAAATATACACGTACAGTTTTTGCACATAAAAGTATATATATACTATATATAAAACTGGCAAATCACTTAGGTCAGAAAAATCTCGAAAAAATAATTAAGAACCTAGTTTAGAATAAAAATCAGGATTTTTGCATTTACAGACCGCAAGAAACATACTTGGGAAAATTCACCAAAAGAGGATCCTAATAGATATAATGATCTTTAGTTTCAAACGGTACCCCACACCACATAAATAAAAATAAAAAATATTTACCCCTAAGATTTTGCTCCTTAACTACCCTTAAATACCTTTCGTCATCGACCAGTATATTTTTCCTGGGTTCGGACAGCTACAAAGACCATCTTTGCCAAATTTTATAGCGATCGGTCAAATAGTTTACGAATTAGGGGTGCGTTACCGACAGACAGACAAATTCGTGCGCTAATTTATAAGGGTTCTTTGCTTTGCCTAAGTAACCTAAAAATAAAAACCTTTAGTTTTTGTTTTGAACGATACTAATTTACAAGGACAAGAAACAAAACCTCTTCCGACATGTGCTTGAAAATTTTATTAAATGTTTTAAATTAATAATCAAGCGGCCAAGTTATTGTTAAAACGATTGTGTATGCATATAGGAATCTTAGTTTGCGTATTGTTAGCCTATTAAATTTTTTACAAACAAATTTACATCATCGAGCGATGTAAACAGTCAATAAAAGTTGAGGCCGACGACCGAAAGCAAGTTGGGTTGGTTAGGTTAGGTTGTCGTCCTGAACTGTGAACAGATGATCTATAAATCTAAAAAAACAGATACGTTAATAATTGTGAGCTAACTTTAGGCGTGCTTATTAACATCTGATTAACTCTTCTGAAACGCTTTGTATTGTTATAACCTCGTACTGGAACAGGTTTTGTGGCGCCAAAACATTAAACAGTTTCCACCTGATTACTTCCATCCCTCGTGTGTTACTGTTTCATTATTATTATTTATAACAAAAAGTGAATACAATCACGCAGTAGCAAAATTATTGTCTGAAACATACGGAATTTAAATTGGCAATTTGCCGCGGAGAACTTGGCAGATATGGCCTGGGAAGCTAATCCAAGGTAACTATGTTTAGTTGTTTCAAATCAATCTGAACGTTTGTGTATTTATCGATGCAATCGTTTTGCTGTTTTGTCTGTTTTATCTGTTCTACAGCTACTAACAAACCAAATATTTAATGTTTATTAACGGTAATTCAAATTTATAAAATTGTATTTATATTTCCGTGTAGTTATTTACTTGTAAACAGTGCAATAATTACGTCGGTCAATCTCTTATAACATTATCACTGCACGCAGCTGTATAGCTCACATATTGTAAAGAATTTCTTCAAATTAACAACATAGATTACTACAGGTAATATACTAATGATCTGAGGTTAGAATCTGCATGAATTAGTATTTTAAATTTTAAAATTAATAAAAAATAGACTAAAACACAAAAGAGTAATATGAAATGATTTGTATTAAATTTAACATGTAAAATAAATCTTTTGTTTACTGTTATCTTAGAACTATAATTTTGTTCAACTTTTTAGTTGTGTTATCCTTTTTCAAAAAGTTAAAACTTGTTAAGACTAAATAAGCAAAAACTTGTTTTTTATGTTTTTCATAAAAATCGATCTCAAATGTAGCCCATAAGTAGCCAAACAAAACGTAATGATCTTTGTTTCAGAAAAAAATCATGAACTATATATATGATTTCTTTTAAAAAGAAATTATGGTTGGGAGCACATAATATAAAGAAGAATTTATGAGTATGATACACAAATCCTGGGTTAATACCTCTTCAGGCCATATCTGAAAAGAAGCACCACCTTGATTTTACTTTTTGCGTTAAAAATGATTTGTTCGTTGCCGTTTCGTACTGTGGGTATTTTGTAACAAAAATATAGCTGCAGTTACTTAAAAGCAATGAATAACAAGTTTTCTTTTTAACAATATGACTTTTGTTAATAGAGTTTTGCAGTTGGTAAACCTGAGACTGACGTGTCCTTTGTATTTCTCTCAGGAAACAATAACATTGGTGGACAATGAAACAAGACCGTAACTGTAATAATAAAGTTTTGAAGCGTTATTGTGAAACATTTGTTTTTATTTATACTCACAAAATAAAGTAAGCCTATATTTAAGCTACTATACCCCTAGTAGTTAACGGCTAATAAGAAACTAGAAAAACCCAAAACTAACCTTAAACTTCACTTAAGCTAACTTAACTAAATCAAAAAAAATGTATTTTGTTTCAAATTGGACAAACTAATTTGGGATTTTAATTTTCAAAGT
This sequence comes from Callitettix versicolor, assembly GCA_022606455.1. Classification (NCBI taxonomy): domain Eukaryota; kingdom Metazoa; phylum Arthropoda; class Insecta; order Hemiptera; family Cercopidae; genus Callitettix; species Callitettix versicolor. The sequence goes on from CM040189.1 coordinate 74,544,898, forward strand.
ATCACAAAAAAAAGAATTTTGAAATTTTGATTAAAGATAATAGATCTATTCTGATTAAAAAAACGACAGAAAGATCAAGATGCTTCACGAAGAGGAGGAGGAGGAGGAAGACTCGTACTTCACAAGATACTTCATGAAGAGGAGGAGGAAGACTAATACTTCACAAGATGCTTCACGAGGAGGAGGAGGAAAACTCGTACTTCACAAGATAATTCACGAGGAGGAGGAGGAAAACTCGTACTTCACAAGATGCTTCACGAGGAGGAGGAGGAAAACTCGTACTTCACAAGATAATTCACGAGGAGGAGGAGGAGGAGGAAGACTCATACTTCACAAGATACTAGTTGTACGAAGCCTATGTGTTCAATTCAACAAACAGGTGCTGTCAGGTGACTTTCGAATCCTGTATTTAAACTTAAAATGGCGTCCTTACGAGTATTTTTTAAGAAGCTGCAAGAACATATGCAGAACGATTACCAATAGCGCTTCGAATTCTGTCAAAAACATTTTGGAAAACCTTAATGAGGACAATGATGGTAAACAAACTGTGGATATCAGACAAGCTGCAGCACATCTCCTGGAACTTACGTGAGGTTACTAAGCAGATAGGCCAGCGGAGGCAGCTGAAATGAGCTCATGGGTTTAGCGATCCCACCTTACCTCTAGCTCATAATACTCTCATTCACCTACTCAAGGCACACATTCACTACTCTACATAACCTGACTCTAAAGTGTAAAGCGACCCTTGCTGGTAGAGTTTATGACACCAATCTAACATTGTGTAACAAACAGAGTCCTGGGATACCTGGCAACCTCCCAGTGTACCTTAGCAGGATCCATGCATTCGGGGCTCTGTATGAGCGGACATAATTTCTCTAACTACCCATGTTCTGACGAGTAAGAATGTATGTAGAAGGAGTGGGAACCGAACGCACAACAAAGAGCTGGCTAAAATAGGGTATACTAGACCCCATAACAGAGCAAGTAATTAGCAGAGCAGCATCTGCAAGTATCTCAGTTATGATTTAGGAAGTTACCAATTAGAAGTGGGAGAGTTACCCACCTTGAATCCTTTCTAAATCCCAGACTTTATGAAGAGACTTAGTACTGGAGAAGGCGGTGTAAGTATCTTACGAATATAGAGAGGAGGCACGATGGACCAAGGTCACAGTGCTGTAGTAACCCTAGAAAGTCATTAATTTATTCATAGTAAACAGACAGCAACTCAAATGAAGTTCATAACGCCTTTTGCACAAAAGAAAGATAACAATATGGTTTTCAATTCCGTTACATGGTGTTATATAACCACTTTATCGAAAACGAAAAGCATATCACGACTGCTGTAAGGTGGGGCCGCTCGTCACGTCGACCGTTACGTTCAGATGCTGCAATCTTTCGGTACATCCGCAATGAAACATTTCCGTCTCACACTGTAATGCAGCTGTGTCGAGAATTATTCGATAACCGTGTCATCTCAAGATTAGGCGACATTCCCTGGTCCTTAAGGATTTGTCATTTTGCGTTTTCTTTTCATCCGATTAAATGAAAATTTGACCACTAATAAATTTGTGAATATACCTTAAAAGTATGGCCTAAACATACGATTCGGTCACGGACACTGTATGAATTGAAATAACGAGTGTGGGCGACATTTGTGGCATACCAAAGATGCAGCGAGCAATGTGGCTGGAACAGAATGAATACAAGGAGGATGACGCCGTCTGTAGAATGTTATTTTTGAATTACATATAATTGGATATTTTGATACGCAATTTTTTCAATTGTAGCCTAATCATTTAGTCTTATCCTTTAGTTTCTTAATTTCTGCTTCATTTTTTATAACATTCAACAGGGTTTTCAGACGTACCTAATTTTGTTTTGTCTTTAAAACCAAAAATGAGTAATTGTTTTTTAAAGTTAGTCCGCCTATTATTTCTTTTGATATTTTTCTGAACCAAATTTGTCTAGAATAGTTTTTGTCGGATACTAAACCATTTAACGACTGCCATTTTTAAATAATTAAATTTATTGTGCTAAAGTTTGAGCAATTGTTTACCACTTGTTTTTGCTTTCACCAGTTATTGCTCGACTACTGTCCCATTCCGAAGTTTGTAGATATTTATTACAGAATGTTTATGGCCAGACTGAAATGAATTTGTCAATCTAAAAGCTCTGTTTTTTTGTTTTTACGGTTTAATAACTTGTATTTACTCATAAAAATACAGCTGCCAATCTATTTGACATAGAGGCATTTGTTTGAAAGTGTTAAGTCCACGATGGTAACGGTTATTGTTAGTTCTCGAGTGTTTTATTGCTTACCTTCCTCCCCCCCCCAACACAGTCAACAATGGAAAACGATGACGTAAGCATTTTCTTTCTCAGAACGTTGCCTCGTTAGGAAAGTGTAGTTGTTTGCTTTGAAAATTTGCATTTGACTTATTATTTTCCTCGTAGGTTGGCAGACGTGTAGCAACGACATGGAATATATTACCCTACGGTATTTAAAGATACCGTACATAAATTGAAAAATTTTAATTAAAACAGTTACACGTAAATTTCTTGTTCTCGTTGATGTAATGACATATTATGTTGTTAACAGGTTGGCACACTTACGTATTGTAATATACCTAGGTTACTAAAGATATATCTGTATTGTACATAGGCTTTGTCGAAAAAACTGTATTTAAATTATAATAGAGGCATACTGATGTTTCGTAGACCTGTTGACATTATTTTGTTCGAAGGTTGGCACACGTGATGTTCGCCTAGTAACAGCACTAGAATATATATACGTCAATACCCAATCATTGACATCTCATCAATATACATTATTATATATACAGGTAAAATAAATCAGTGTATATAAATCGAAATATTTAAAATATAATCGTGGCAAGGAGTTATCTCGTTGCCGTGATTGAAACGAATAAACTAAAACTAATAGCCTACAAGTAATCGAATATTTAAAAAAAACAAAGATCAAACTCGTACTACAAAAATTAATTTTCGTAATAACTTAGTCAAGTTTGAATTGAATTTTAATAATTATTAAATTACAATAATTTTATAAATTTTATTTAGTAGCTTAGACGTGTTCTTTATCCGGCGAAAATCCATTCAAATGTGTCAAAATAACTGCCATTATAAATACAAATATTTAGCCATTATAAATACAAATATAAATAATGTTTTTATATTTATAATAAACAGTATTCATTGTTTTAAAACAATCATAACGTGTTAAAGTAGAGAATCGAACCCTAAAACTGCGCTAAATAATTTTTTAACAAATTATGTACTTTTTTAAAGAAATATGGGTTATGTTAGACACATTGGCTTTGCCATTCTTTTTCTAAAAGTAGGTAGTTCTTCACCAGTAGTTCTTTGACAGACTTCGAGAATATTTACACTTTTTTTAAATCGGATTTCACCAACGTAATCATTAAAAGTTAATTAAATTAAATTTTTCAAATTTCAGTAAAATAAAATAATGAATTTGACGGTAGTAAATGCTTATTTTTTTCATATTCAATGTATTTTCTTAATTAAAAAAGTTAATTTATCAACAAGACGCCTACGTGCCGCCACCATATTTCATACTTTTTGGAAACATTTATTAGAAAAATACAAAATTCGATTTTACCATTTAATTGCGTTACTGCAGACTTTTAACCAGTGGTTGTTACAAGGCCTCAGGGCAACATGAAATCAAATTGCATTTAAGTGTTATCAGTATACACGTTATTTGTGTGATTGCGTTGTAACGTTTGATAGAATGAAACCTATCGTATACAGGCCTTGTATGGCTTTGTTACAGATAAATGTTTGGGTGAATTTGCTGCTTTGATACGAAATTGGAAACAATTTTTTTTAAGCTCAGCGCGCAGCTGTTTTGTGTTATACTATCAAAATATAAAAAGTAATATTTCAGATCACACGCACTCACGCACCATACAAACCACACCACCACACACACACACACACACACACACACACACACACACACACACACACACACACACACACACACACACACACACACACACACACACACACACACACACACACACACACACACACACACACACACACACACACACACACACACACACACACACACACACACACACACACACACACACACACACACACACACACACACACACACACACACACACACACACACACACACACACACACACACACACACACACACACACACACACACACACACACAATACGTACGTACATACGTACATAGATCTCAGTTGAATATTTCCTATTAAGTAATATTTTTGTGTTACGTTTGTCTTTAACTGATTTCGTCATCACAATAAACAACAAATAAGTATTTTAAATTTACAAATGATTATTTTAAAATTATTAAAATTATGTCTGACTGCCGTAAAGTTTATTTAGAAAAGTTTAGTAAATATTTTCTAATGCAGATGTTAACGGATTTTATTATAAATAATTCGAATTTCCAAAACGTGGTAAGACAAAAAAAATGTTACGTTTCCTTCAAGGTATGGAATGTCTGACATTTTGAAACGTCGAAAGGATTTTACAGCTCGGCAGCACAATCGATTTTCGTACCACACATTACAAACACAATATTTTGTAGAACAAAACAAAACACACACACACACACACACACACACACACACACACACACACACACACACAGAGAGAGAGAGAGAGAGAGAGAGAGAGAGAGAGAGAGAGAGAGAGAGAGAGAGAGAGAGAGAGATCTGTTGCATATTTACTTTTATGAAAACATATTTCAAAAACAATATTTCTAACGACAAACGATCACAACAATTATAAAACACTAAAACTTGTTCATTTGTTTTGTAATTAGTCCAAGTTAAGTTTTAATTGCACCTTGATTTGTCGTCGCATTTCATATCACCGGGTATTGAGTGAAAATTGGCAATTTAACTCGTGAAATAGAGAGTCTGTACGTTTTGTAATAAACGCAATACCTCATTCGCTGCACGAAAATATATTTTTTTTGCAAACACTAATAATACATCCGAAACATACGGTATACGGAGTTAATCGAGTTTAACTAAAACATTAGTTGCAAAAAAACATTGATTGTCATTGTTAGTAGACAATAATTATATAATCTTGTATACATTCAACAAAAACATTAAAGTTGTATTCAAATATTGATTGGAATTTTGTTCAAACGTAATATTTCGGTATTAACTTTATATTACTTTCCTCAAGTTCATTTGTCTGTGTTCTATAACATTTAAAATGCCGATTGAAATCAGTTTTCCAAAATTACTATTGGAAAATTATCTAACATCTGCAAAAGTTTGAATTGCCAACATTTTGAAGCGTAGGCCTATACAGAACATTTTTCAGAATCACTTTTCCAATATTGAGATCAATTTTGTGTCAACTCGAAATATAACGGACAAAATTAGAAACTAAAAAAGGGTTTTTTACACTATAAAACATATACACAAACTAATGGACGCGCACGCAGATGTAAATATGTACAGAGTGATTTCAAAATATCGTTCACTCATGTTTTTACATATTACAACAAATGTTTTTCAACCAATACAATTCTTTAAGCACTATGGGAGTTTACGATCACTCTTCGTCTTAGGTGACA